>VXAD01011617.1:774097-815174 GCA_013399195.1 Dicrurus megarhynchus | reverse complement strand
TTTTTTTACCTTTAGATGTTCAACAGCATGAATATTCTTATTTTTTATTTAAAACTAATTTGGAGTTCTCGCTCTCTAAGGGGTTTCTAATCACCAAAAAGTGCCCGAGGCTAAAACTGATTGACAGGAAAACGTTGTGGCTTCTGAAAAGTAAATTGGCTATTGACAGAGCAGTATACAAAGGAAAATGCTAAATGCTTATTATTTATGAGCTATTAGGGAAAATGTTATTAGCATCTGTTTCCCACATGGGCAAAAACACCTGTCAGACATCAGGAAACTATAAAACGATGCACAGTTAATAGTTACTTTGTTTAAAAAGTCATTAAAATTGAATGTCAGCTAAAACTTAGGAAAACATTATTCTTCAAAAGACTTCTAATCTTGCTGTTCAAAAAAACAAAAAAAAAAAAAAGAAAAAGGAAAAGACCTTGCCACATTTTAATTTCTGGGAGCAGAAAGGAAGAAGACGTTTGATTTGAAAGTGATGAGGCAACCTGTGGTACACAACAAACAAGGCATGAAATAAAAAAAGGCAGAGGAAGAAAGGGCCAGGTTGGGTCCCTCCTGGAGCTGTGGGGCAGCAGAGGGAGAGCAGAGCAAGGTCAGGCGTTTACAGGGGGTTTCAGCTCACTCTGGGGCTGTTTGGGTTTCACTTAAACCTGTAAATAGTAGGGGTCTGTCTTTCTAAGAATGGGAGAATCACAGAACTAGGCCAGGTTGCTCCCAAAATTTCATGGTGACGGAGAATAGGTTTAGATTGGATATCGGCAAGAAAATCCTTCCCTGTGAGGGTGGAGAGGGCCTGGCACAGGGTGCCCAGAGCAGCTGTGGCTGCCCCATCCCTGGAAGTGTCCAAGGCCAGGCTGGATGGAGCTTGGAGCCACCTGGGCTGGTGGAAGGTGTCCCTGCCCATGGCAGGGGGTGGCACTGGAGGATCTTTAAGGTCCTTCCCAACCCAAACCATTCTGTGGTTCTGTGATCATCAGCCCCAAATCGCAGCTGCCACAAATCCGGGCCAAACTCTGCTCTGCACAGGGTGGGTCACATCCAGGCTGGACTTTCTTGCTGTGTCTGCAAGTAAAAAGGAAATTTGTGGCCAAGATGTCTCACAGAGACCAGCCAGACTCCTGTCCTCCATCTTCATTCTATCTGAACAGGGATTTGACTGGATTTTGATGAAATTTCCATGGGCAAAGTTTGTAAAGAGCTGCAGTTTGTTTACACAGGGAACCATTTTCCTTGTAAAAATTCATAGATGGTTTTCCAAGCAGCCCTATTCAGGAGGCAAACCTGTTCTCCATGTTCTATACACAGCTGAGCACAGCAGCAGCACTTTAACAGCAATCCTGGTAAAACCAAGGGCTTTTTTTACCACACGATGTGATGGCAGCTTCCCTTCCATCTTGGTCAGAACTTTAGTACAGGTTGTGACACCAAACCCAGGGGATATAGAGCCTAAAAGTTGAAAATATGTCTCAAATGTGCTGTTCTTAATGTCTGAGCAGGTGTAACAGCAAAATGTACACACAGAAGCCTTAGTGGAGAACAGAAACATGGCCCATCTTCCCACAACTGCACAAAATCCCTGCTGTTGAAAGGAAATAAATCATTTCTGTCTGTACAATTTACATTCCTCTCTAGATAGGAATTTCGAACCTGGAATTTTACTTTGGGAAATATTAAAAAAAAATAGATTGTTTTTGTAGCAATCCCTCACCCCAAAGCCACTCTTGGTTTTCCTCAGAGTGAATGGGACCTTACAGGATCCAGGACACAAGGACAAACCCAGTGTGACACCAGTAAAAGTGCCAAAGAAATATAATATAAAATACTGCTTGTCCATTTAAATTATTTAATGTTATTAACATTAATTACCATACTTGGATACCCTGAGTGATTCACACATTTTCCCTCCCCCCAGCCCTCTCCTCCAGAGCTGAACTCTGAATTTCGACATCCGCTTGTTTTCTCCACGGATTTCCTTCGAGCAGCAGAAGGGATTTGGCAGATGGCATCTCACCATCCCAGTCCACTGTGCTCCAAACTGTATTTCCTCTGCACCTCCTTGTTTTGCTCCACAGCCACCAAGGCTCAGCTTGGTGCCTCCCTGTGTGTCCCAGTTTCCAGCTATGACATCCATGGGGGTGCTGGGGGGGCTGGAAGGGTTTGGTCCATGCCGAGACCCAGGGTGGGCTCAGTTAGTGCTGGTGGGTATCAGAGCTCTCAGATCTCTCTGCATCGTCTCTGATGGGGCTAAAGAGATGCTGGAGGAGTTCAGTGCTGTAGTGCAAGCAGAAGGTTGTATTTTAGTGTGAAGAGTAGCATAAATTATCTTCACCTGGTGAAACTACTGGCTTTTACGACTCAGTTTTATCACAGTGTCTTCTGCAGCCCATAAATTGAGACAACGTTTGGTCTGCTCATGGGAAATGGTGTGAGGGATGCAGGGATCAGCCTGTGCTCCTGGAGGGATTGGCCATCCCCAGACACACTGGGGATGGAGCAGCAAGGTGAAGGATACCTCACCCAAGACCTTCTGGAAACAGCCAAGTGGGGAGGCAGAAGATGCTCTCGGTTCATTGTTAAATTCATTTCTGGGACAGGTTAAAGTCACAATTACACTGTTGACATTTCAGCAGCACAGGGCAAAGCAGTGTTTCCAACCAGCATCGTTAGCCAGGAGAGGCAGGTGTGCTTCCCAAAAACTGTGTTGGCCTGATCCAATGCCAGGTGCCTTCATGGAGATGCGGGGCTGTCTCTTGCCCTTCCCACCCTCCCTCCCAGCAGCAGCGACCGCCTCCACCTTGCCTGATCCCCCCAGGCAGGAGCCCTCCTGGGTGGGGACTTCAATATGGGCTGGAGCCGCCTTTGATGTGCCATTTTCTCTTTGAAATGCAATGTCTCACTCATCTAATCCTCATCACATTTGGGAAGCTTCTCTTCAGTCTTTCTGATCGGGATGTCAGGGGAGTAGAGTTTATTTTTGAAAGGGACCAGTTTGAAGTTTTTTGTTTTAAAAACATAAATGCATTTTTGATCACATTGCAAAGTAACCCTTTTGGTGGGTGAGCCTGGTTGGGCTGAGGTTTAATTGTTTTGTGGGGTTTGAAGTTTTTTTGCTTGGGACTGTAAATAGCTCTCAGGCACTTTGGATTTGTTTTCCTAAACTTTCCCCTGATGCTCATTGTACAGTCCACGTATTTCAAACCTCCCCGTTGCCTTTCCCACCGTATGTGCGGGATCATTCCAGAGAGCTGTGCTTAGAGAGAACAGAAACCAACGCTGTGCCCACTCCAGTCCCAGGGAGTAAATCCTAATCAGCGGAATATGCAAAGACTAAAATCTTGTGTAATTTACTCCATTCAGTTCATGGAGGTGATCTCTCCAACTCCTGTGCATGCCTCAGGAGCGGCAGGGACTTTCTTCCCAAGGAACCACCATGAAGGATGTGCTGAGCTGTCCCAAAACCCTCCGTACCTGCATTTTCCCTCAGCTGGACACAAATTCAGCTGCTGGGTCAAACACAGTGCAGAGCAACTTCCAGTGGCACACTGAGTGCCAAGTTGGGGTTTTCTTGCACCCGGCTTTCCTCACAGACCCTACAAACACTGCAGCTTTTCCTCACCCACCCTGGAGCTGGGACCCACGGGCACAGCAGCACCAGGGATTTAACTTTGAAACGACTTGCACTCAGCCTGGTTTTCCCCACACTAACCTTTCCTCCTCCCAGTCTTGAAAGTTAGAAACATCTTTTGTATTCCAGAGGCCAAAGGGCCAAACTTGCCTTTAATTAAAATGCATATTCTTTAATTAAAAGCCCCATAACACATGAAGGGCATTCATTGAAATACGATGTGTGACATAGTCATTACCCTGCTGTTAATTACTAATTAATGAAGCTATTTCAATTAATAGCTTCCCCACTGTCACTCTGGCTTTGACAGGGCTCCGTGCTGAGAAGCCGTAGTGGAATCACAGGCGATCGTAACTCCTGGAACAGCACCAAAAGGCATCAGCTGAATATTCATGTCGGACAACGTTAACACTTTTCAATTAAACATAATAAAGCAAGAGCTCCGTCAAAAGTGTATATCAAACATGCCTCAGCCTTTCCCTCTCCCTCTCTCCTCTTCCAGCTTGTCAAAAATAACTAGGGAGAAGTAGGAGGGGAAAAAAAGTGGGGGTTTTTATCTTTCCTTTCGACACTTCAGGCTGGAGCGGGGTTTATCAAGCAAGCGGTGCTGCTGCTCAGGGGCACGATTCACGGTGAGCCCGAGCGAGCACTTGGGCTCACAGGCAGCTCTTTCCTCTCCCAGGGCTGAGCTTTGCATTGCACTCCTGTTTTCTCTCCCTTTCCTACAGTAAAACTGCATTGGGAAGGGGGCAGAGGCCCCCAGGTGCCTCCCCAGCTCTGTACAAATATTTGGGAGCTGAGGAACAACGCATTTCGCTGCCACGGTTAAAGGAATCGCTTCCCGAGTGCAGTTTTAACGACAGAGCTGTGCCTCCAAGGGGGCTGCTGGTAAGGGTTGGTGCAAGGAGCAGCCTGAAAAAAGCTATTTTGCAGTTGATGATAAGTTATATCAGACCTGAAAACTGCAGAGCGGAGCGGGGCTCTCTTGGGCGCCATCTGGTTGAAGTTTTCCACTCAAAACACTTGGAAAATAAATCCAAGAGAAACTCCCGAGGAGTTCAATTTCCAGATTGAACCCCAAATATTTTGTTTGAAGAGCTGTTTCTTTCAGGCAGACATTGGGGAGGAGGAGGAACCTTTTAGAGAGACAACATTATTTAGAGGAAGCTGGAAATTGGGAAGATATTGTCCAGCTGCCCCTGTTGTTTAGGTATTCAGAGGTACAGAGAAGTCTCATATTCTGCAGAAAGAAAAAAATGATGATGACTTGGTGTGGGATACTTCTTCCATGGGGACAGGGAAGGGAGATTCCTGTGATTCCTGCAGGAAAAAAAGAAAGAAAACAGGAGGAACCACAAAAAGATGTTTCAATCCGTGTCTCAACTTGAAGTTTTTGTCTGAAGCCGAGCAAGATAACGCTCCTTGCATTGCCTCTTGGCAATGCACTGCTGAGGCATGAGCTAACACTCATCATGTGAGGGAACTAATAAATAAATCATGTGGTTTTCACTTATTCTTTGTGTCAGATCATGTTTCTGCATTTCAGTGTCCCAAAAAGAGCAGTGGCACACCAGGCAATGTCCTTACTGCTGAGTGCTGAGCATCAGCTGGAAAAATTATTCTTCCAGATTCCTGGTGGCTCTGAAAAAATGCAAATCCATTTGTTCTGTTTGTTGTTTGTTTCAAATTCTTGCTTTGCTCTCTCTGGGTTACCTACCAGGGGTGGTGTCATCTGTCCAAAGGTGTCTGAAGGCCCTGGGTCATCATCACTGGGAGCCAGACTAAAGCAAGGAGATAAGGAAGGGTAAATGTACTCACCACTGGGACTTTCCCACCCACGCCATGGCCACAGCCTCCTGGCCAGATCTTTGCTTCTTCAGGAGTTAAGATCCCCCATTCCCCTCTCCTGCTCTGAATTCTGGTATCTATCTCGGGCAAGTGGAGTTCCATCCTTCCTCCCATCCTGACCCTTCAGCTGCAGCCAGCTTTTCCCACCCCTTGTACTGAGCCAGGCAGTGGCCCTGTCTCCTTCCCCAAGCTTACAGACATGTAGATGACTGACATTTCATGATTTCCTGCTCTGGTACTCCTAGGCTGAGACTGGAAGCAAAAATCAAACCAGCTCTTGAATTCAAGAATTTCAGACTCAGAAGAGTGTGGCTGTGACACCCAGTGTTTCCTTGGCTTGGAGGGCAGCATGAAAATGAAGATCCTTTCCTCCACTGTTCTCCTTCACTAGCCCTGATAACACCTGATCTTTTTATTCCTTTCTTCTTCTCTTCTGACCATCCCCAGACCAAGCCCTGCTAAAGCTGCAAGGACAGCCCAGCTGATCTATCCAAGCACCACTGAGGAGTCACCGTTGTTTGTCCAGCTGGTTGGCATCTAAAGGCTGGTCTCAGAGGTCTCAATTAGGGTCTGGGGCTGACTCGCCTCCACCTCTCCTGGGAAGAGGTTTTGCCTCTTCTGCTCAATTATAAACAGTGTCTCCTCCACGTGTGAGAGACACCAGGAGGGAGGGAGCTTTGGCTCTGCTTTAGTTGTTACCTCTGAAGCACAATTCAGAGATATGCCTTGCTATGAAGACTTCACAAATTGCTCTTATAACATAATAGGCCCTTGATCTGCTCTGTTTGTGTAGAGCACAGAGGCCAAATTGATTAATTGGACAGAGCCCCATTTCATTTGGATGCTGTGCTCCTCTCTCAGAGGGTGCTGCTGGTGGCAAGTAATGCTCCACAGAGATTTCTCCCTGATTCCCTGGTGCTGGAGTGACTTCTGTGCCTGCCTGGCATGCGTCTGGTTTTATTTCTTATTATTAGAAGAGTAAAGAGAAGGCAGAATTCGCACAAATCACCTTTCATATATTTACATGAGAAATGCTGTTGTTACAAGAGGTTCCAAAACTCAAATAGCGGTGCTGAGAACCTCTGCTCTCTGTCTCCTGCCGTTCGCAATGCTCTTTCTTGCATGAAAAAGAAAAAAAAAATGTTTCAGGGTATGTTGAGAGAAGTATTGGCTGAGATTGGAGCTGCTTCCCTGGAAATATTAATCCACCAAACACGGATGAATCTCCTGGAATAATCCTCTCTAATGCACGTTCAGGAAATCAATTCCCCGCTTTATTCTTTAATCCAGAAATCTCCAGAGAGGAGGAGGAGGAGGGAGAGGATGAACAGAAGAGGATCAAAAATTGACACTACACTTAAGGAAAAGAGAGAAAGCTGTGTCTTTGGTGAGAGCACTGACACATTCTTACAGGCAAGTGGTAAAGATTCACTTGCAAACACTGAAGCCCCTGGGCGATGCCAAAATATGTAATTTCTTACCCATGCTCTAGTGTTTAGCTCTGCGTTAAAGCTGCCAGAAAAGGGTGGGTGCTAAGGCAAAATTTGGATGTTGTACTCCCAGCTGACTCCAGGCACAAAATCCCCAGAGAACAGGTACGGCTCTGAAAGGTTTGTCATGGTCCTGGATCCAAACCCCACGTCCAGGTGCAGAGCAGCCCGTGTTCCACCAGCCCTGGCTCTCCTGGAAGGACAGCCCAGGGCTGTGCAAACATTTCTCAGGTCACCACTTTGTTGCAGTGTCCTACTTAGAGGTTTCTGCAAAATGAGATTGCAAGGATGGGGGTTTATGCTGAGCTCTCACTGGTCCAGGTGGCTCCTGCAGTGGAAACTGCAGCCTCCAGCCCTTTCCAAAGCACAATTGTGTCCCAGATGGGATGAAATAAAATGAAATAAGAGATCTCAATAAATTACTCATCTGAAGAGCTCCTCCCTGATATCTGATTATGCTCCTGCTGATAATACTTCTTGTTCAGGGGGTTTATTTTGCTAAATAACCAGTAAATTACCAGGGTCTGGGGTGTACAATAAGAGGACACATCCTCCCTCCCATGAGCCTGGGGACACATGGGGGGTCCTGTCTGCTCCCCCAAACCTGCCAAGTGGTTTGTGGAATGGGGCAGGCAATGGAGGAGCAGGAGGGAAGATACTGGAGGAGGCAGAGAAGATGTGCAAGCTCTGAGGAGCAGGTTGATCTCAGCAGCAAAACCACACAAAGGTGACTGAAACCAGGAAATTTGTGACACCAGGTTTATGGGCACGTTTGGGGCAAAATTAGAGCAAAACATAGAAAAGCTCCTGTGCCCAGCTGGGGTCCACACCAGCTCTGAGCATCTGAAGGGCTGAGGATGACACCCATGGAACATCCACCTCACCTGTAGCTCACACACAGGAGAGGCTGTAAATGACTGGGTTTGTCTGAAACTTGGTAGGAAAGGGGCGAAAAAACCCAACATGAAAGGAATTTAACAGCTGCAAGGAGCCTAAATGGTTGCACAGGAAAATCCCCTGTCACCCACAAACAGTTTGCCTTTAATGAGAATGCAGGACATGCACGAGTAGGTTGCTAATTCTTTGTGTAAAATCCTCCTGGTAATTGCTACACGTGTATCTTTCCATTGTCTTCCATGGAAGTGGGATTGCAATTTTTTTTTTTTCTTCCTTTGGAGCGGAAATTAAAAACAATTTTTTAGAGAATAACGAATGTCAAAGTCGCACAAGATTGTGCCCAGTGTTTGGAGGAGCAAGAGCCAGTCACCCGTGAATTGGGAGTTGTACAGAGCAGGGGAAAACAATTTGGGAAGAGATTCGAGGGATCAGCCAAAGCTTTCCTGGCAGCTACTTCCTCAGTCAAATCATTAATTTTTGTTAATCCTTTGCAAAAATCTGGTGATTTGGGAACAAAATTTTACAGTATTTCAGTCCTGCTTTAGGAGGCCAAATCCAATTACGGGATAATGGGACTTTGGCCTCCGAGGAGCAGAGACACTTTGGAAGATGTGGGTTTATATGGGGGTTTCTTCTCATTCCATTTTTGGATTAAAACCTACCCCACCATTAATCCTGCATCAGGAACTGTGCAAGCAGGAGCTACAGCAGTCCGGAAAACAACTGGAGCATAAAACCCCTGTCGCCCCTCAGAGACACCCCCAAGAACCACACCGCAGGAGGATCGGTATTTTGGAGGTGTTGGTAGAAGGTAAAAGCTCTTTTTTAAACCCAAGTTGTACTCGTGGGAACTAAGACTGTTCTTCATGTGTTTTTCATGCTCTGGGGACAGTTACAAACAAATCCAGAGAAATTATTTTGAAGAGAGAAACCAAATAGGGAAGAAAAGGGAGAGCACTTGAAGCTACCGGTGGGAGCTTGATGCCCTGGACTGCAGCTCCCTTCCATTGCCTCCCGTCACCCTATTTTTAATTACAAGCAGGCAAACTGTAAAGACCTTAATGGACATCTTAATTATTGCATTAAAGTTTGAAATGGAAAATTCCTCATTACGTGCCCTGCAGTAGGTCACGGCTGCAATAAACGGTGATATTTTGCTTGTTACAGGACTGGGTGCCCTTTGAGAGCTGCTGTCTTTGGGGCATGTCCCGGCCCTGGGGAGCTGCCAGGTGGATGTTAGGTCAGGTCTCTGCTGTGAGAGCGTCTGCTTGTGTTTTCCAAGCAAAACTATCAGCAAGGAGTGCTCTTTGCTATCCCTTTTCTCCTCCAAATAGTGCTACTTTTCTCCTGTGTTTTGCTTTCCATCTGCTTGAATGTGTTTATTGATTTAGTGTTATGCAAACTGCAATGAAACAGGATCCATCTAATGATCTCCAGCCAGCTATGGAATATATCCCAAACAATCTAAGTACAAACCAACCCCCAGCAGCAATACAAGGTACCTGTCACTGATCAGCCTTTAAGGCCCTTTTGCACTGTGCCTGTCCCTGCTTGCTCAGGGCAGGCTGGAAAGCTGAGATCCAACCTGGGACACTGACAATTTAAGGAATGTAGCAGAAAAAAGACTAAAAAAAAGAAAAGGAAAAAAAAAAAAAAAAGGAGAGTAAATATATTGAAAAAAAAAGGAGAAAAAGTATATTTAAAAAAAAAAAGACAAAAATACCAAACCCTTCTTTTCCCTCAGGCTCTGCACAGCTGGGAACAGAGCAGGGTTTAAGGTGGGTCTGTGGCTTCTTAGAGCAGAAAAGCTTTAAATCACCTAAATGACCTAAAAGGTAAAATAGCTCAAATGTGCATGCCAGAGGTTATGCATACCTCTGCAAGGAGAGCAAGAGGACAGAGAAAGTTGTAGATAACTTGCACTCTGCTAAATTATCCTCAACATAATTTTCATGCCAGCAAGTTAAATGTTGGCTTTTTTCCTGAGCACATTGAGGAGAAAATTAGGAGGAGTCTGCAGTACTTAGAGATACTCTCTCGATTACACGGCGCTACAGACGAGGTGTTAAAATTCACTTTATGGCTATTTCTCCTTTTAAAATATCTCCAAAACCTTCCATCCCTACAATAACTGTGCAATTGCCCTGTGAGGCGTGACAGGGAGCGCTGGGACAGCACATCCTGGGGCTCCCAAAGGCAGCTCCAGCCACGGGAGCCACCAGCCAGGGCTGCTGGTGGGCAGGGCCGGGCTCTGCCAGCTGTGCCACCCAAACCATCCGCGCCAGCCTCGCTCCCCGTGCCAGCTGTGCCAGCTGTGCCAGGGCCGGGCTCGGCAGCTCCCGCCGGCCAGGAGCTGCCACATCCCAGATCTCACAGCTCCCTCTGTTGGCATCTGCTCGAACCTATCAGCGACGATATAAAAAAAAAGCTGGAAATGTATTTTATTTTTGTTTTAACAGGCTCGGCGTGTGGAAGGCGATCCGCCTGCGGGGTGTGTCCCAGCTCGCCCCAGAATCACCGCGTTTGTGTCATTACTCTTAACAAGCGGTAGCGGGTCATGTCTGCTGCTGCTATACTGACCACAGCTCTGCTGAAGGCAGCTTTTCATTCATTTTTCCTAAATCAGTGAGAAGACGTAGCTGGATGAACTCCGAGTCTGATGTACAAGCACACGTGAGGAGGCTGTGAAAATCTGCCAGCCCAGATACTCTCCCAGCACAGCCTCCCCTAGCGGGTTAATGACATCAAATATACCCCTCTGCCCCTCACTGATCACACATATTAACACCTCTGCAGCCAAAGGAAAACCACAGATTGCAAATGATTTCCTGCCTTTATTTTTTTTTAGGTCTTTCCATAACAAAAACTCACAGACCACAAGCTTTGGCTTAAACAAATAGGAGTACAGATTTGCAAAACGGTTTCAATACTTCACCAAGGAGGTATGATGATAATGAAACCTCAGCCTCAGGTGTAGGTCAAATATTTAACTTATTGGCCAGTTACAGAGACAGATAACTTGGACAGCCCACTGGAATGTTCGCTGGATTCACAGAGAAGGCACAGCCAACCACTTTCCTTTGAAGATCAGTTCCAAATCTCCCAGCTGGCAAATCCAAGGGGTGGCCAAGCAGCCTGATTCAAACGTGAGCGATTTAAACTCATCAACTCCTCCACAAGAAATGGTGCAACCAGCAAAGAGAACCAGAATTGACTCCTTGTGCTCCTGACCTGCAGCACCGAATGGCCAGGGAAGATACTCTAAAACCCCACAGAACCCAGGAGGTTTTTTTCGGTGTCACTGTAGAAAAGGCCATGCAAGCAATCTGCTCAGACTGGACAAAGGACAAGCTGACAGAGATGGCTGCACAGCCTCGGGCCTCTTTGGCAAGCCTGGCTGTGTTTGTGTTTGTTGTTACTGGGTGTTCTTCCCAATTTACCCACTGATTTAAAGACTTCCCACCAGCCTTCCTGGCTCCTGGCTCTGCAGCACCGCAGCACCCTGGATACAGGGTGGTACCTATAGCAGCAAAAAGCCTTTTAGAGAAAAAAAGAGCACAGAAGCAGAAAACAAAACCCCAAAACTTTCTTATCTCTCTGTCCCCAGCCAGGCCACATTGATTCTCTATTCTCTTGGGAAGACATCAGGCAGCTGCATCCTTATCTCTAAATCTGCCCAGTAAGGGGCTCAGCCCAGCTTAGGGATACCCATTAGTGTCTCTGCTATTAAAAGGCTGGCAGTATTTTCACTACAAACCAGGCTATTCAGAAACTTTACGTGGCTCCAACAGGGCTTCCAAGAAGAAATTTGGCCAAGACAAAAGATGAGGAAGAAGATAATTGGGGTTTTTTTTTTTCACCTGAATCTATAGTTTTCCCTGCACTGCAAGGTCCTTGGAAAATCTGCTCCTCAGTCTGAATTTTCTGGTAAGCACTAGAGAAACCCGAGAGATCCTTTCGGGCTGCAAGCAAGGGGTGGGAGGAGAGGCAATGAATTGCTTTAATATGAAATTCACGTTTAACGTTGATCCTACAGAACCAAACACTGGAGGCTGGTAGATCGTCCCCTTCGAGAAAGTGTCGGATTTGGTGGGAGTACCACTCAAAACAAGCATGCAGAATCAGGCCTCAAGTACATAAATATAGGATTTGGTGCTTAAATTTTAAAATATTTATAAATAACTTAAGACATTCAGGCTCAGAGGTGTCTACAGCTGAGAATTTCCCTCTGACACAGGGAACCACAGGGATCCACATCCTTGTGGATGCCCAATGCAGAAATTTGATTTATGCTTAACACAGAAACAAAACCTGCCCATGCCAAGCTCTTTGGAAAGTCTCCCTCGGCCCTTGGAGAGCATGTGGAGGGCACATCTAATCATGCAGAAAGCATTTGGGAGTTGTAGATCCACAGCACAGAGTGTGACCGGTTCTTCCCATACATTCACAGCATCTGACAAAACAGCTCCAGGGGGATTCCTCAGCTGTTGCTGCAAGGCAAGGTCAGCCCAGCTAAGCCTGACCCTGGGGGACAGCTTAGCTCTGCTCTCATGGTGGAGCTGGTCCACCTGGGCTCAGGGCTGGGGTGAAGCCACCAGGGATGGAAGGGAGACCTCAAGCCCTGGAGCAAAGCCAGGCTTGGCTTGGAGCCCTCTGCTCCGCAGCCTCCCGGCTCCGTGACAGCAGCACTGACACAGCCCCATGGCCCTGGCTCCAAGGCACACATTCCCTGAAGGGAAGCCTGGAATTCACCTCACAGCCCTGGAAACCTGGCTGGTAACCTGCCGAGCAGGCTGCAGAACGAAGGCACGTGCGGGGTTAAGGTCAGAGGTACTCGTTGGGACGTTCCTGTCACACCTCAGGGGACACCTGGTGGCACAGCAGCCCCAGAGCCAGGCGGTCCCAGGACAGCAGAGCATGGGGGTCCCACTCCCACATGGAGCAGCAGCTCCCCCCAGGAGGGAATGGAACCTCAGCAGCCGTGGGAGACGGGCCAGGCCAGCTGCTTTGGCCACAAGGATATTTGTCCACTAGACACAGACTGGGACTAACTGGTCCCACAGACTGTATTCTCATTGGAGATGTTGAGCTGGATGGCTCTGCAAGCCACCAGCTACAGCCCTGAGCAAAAAAATGAACTCTAAATTTCTTTTCTCCCATGGGTTTCATCCAGACCCATTATGTACTTGGTTTCAGCATTTTTTTTCCTGTTAAAACACCTAAAAAGAAAAAAAAAAGTTCTTTGGCACTTGTGCAAGAATGACCCATAGATGTGACATTCTCCTGTCTTTCAGCTTCTTCCTGGGCTCATCCCTAGAGATCCACATACACAGAGTCTGTGTCCACCCTCTGGGCCTCTCCAAACAGGAGGAATGTGCAGAGCCCAATGCTGTTCACAGCAGCCACCAGGTTGAAAACAGAACTCCAGGAGCCAGTGGTCTCGATCAGGTATCCAGCCAAGTACACACAAATGACCCCTGCAGCCAGAGAGAAGAGAAACACATGCAAAGGCTCTGGGATGGATCCTGCCCTCTGCAGGGAGAGGGCTCCCCAGGAAAGGAGAGCTGCAGGAAAGTACTTTACCTAGGAGGGCTCCACCTGTGTTTGCAACCCCTGGAAAGAAAAGAGAGAAATGTTGTGAAAAGAAATTGTGAAAACCCACGGACATGAGTGGCTTCATCACAGCTCCCACCAACCCTCAGTCTGCAACTTGGGCAAAATGCCTTTCTGATCATGGAATCACTGACTGGTTTGAGCAGGGATGGACCATAAAGCTCACCTCATTCCTCCCTCCTGCCATGGGCAGGGCCACCTTCCACTAGCTCTGCTCCAAGCCCCATCCCACCTGACCCTGGACACTTCCAGGGACGGGGCAGCCCCAGCTTCTCTGGACAACTGACAGAGACCCCTGACACAGCCCCAGCCCATGCCTGGGTGCAGCAGAGCACCTCACAGATACAGGAAAGGCACCTTGGTGCTGTTATCTGCCCCCAGCACTGGCAGGTTTATCACAGAAGGAAGCTGAGACTGCACACACAGAGTAGACACCGCCCAGAGCTGCTCCTCCTCCAACCATGATGCTGGTGACCATGTCCCCCCCACAGAAACCCCACAGAATCCTTACCAAACAGCAAGCCAGCACATGAGGGGGCCAGGTCCTGCACGTTTACTGAAATGCCACTGGTGAGAAACAGGGAGGAGGGGGAAATAAATGGCTGTTTGAATGGAACTGACTGCTTTTCCTTCATCTACTCAGTTTGGTTTGTCAAACATAAGGAAAGGTCCTGCACAAGAAGTAGCACTGGCAGGAGAAAGAAGGAGAAGCTGAGGGCGAAGCAGCACAGGTGAGTATCAGAAAGAAAACAATTCAAGTGTTCAGAGGTGCCACAATGCAATTGCCCTCCTGCTCCATCTCCCTCACACTGGCTGCTCTCAGCCCTTCCCCACGCTGGAGATTTGCTGGATCATTTCCAACCCACAGGGCACTAAACCCCACCAGCCTCTCAGGGTCCCATACACAATGCTCAGGCAAGTGTCGGTTCTTATTCTCACAGTCAGGACAGAGGCAGCCTCCTCTGAGACCCCAAATGTGCAGGACAGCTGAGGGCCACCGTCCCCATGGCTCTCCTCACCTGTGGTTAAAGGTCTGCAGTCCAACCGAGGCCGAGGCAAACACTATTGCTTTGCAGAAACTGGAGGTCTGGCCCAGGCACAAAGCAAAAATGCTTGAGACGCCAGAGCCAATGACCTGGAAAAAGAAAAATTAAACACCACAGCACATTTTCTGTAAGGAAGAAAGCAACTCCTGCCACGAACAAACTGTTCCCTTTTCCAATGGCAAGAGTTAGTGTGCACCAGGTGCTTCTCTTTTTTTCCCCCAATGTCCTTCTGTGCCAGAGGTCTGTCCAGAGGGATGCAATGCTGCAGGGCAGAGGATACACTGTGTTCTCACCCAGCATTTCTATTTCTGTTCACCCTTGTATGGCTGCTTCCTCAGTATCTAAGGGGTCATTTGGAATGACCAGGGATAGGTTGTGAAGGAGAACCCCTTCAGAGCACTCACTGTGCTCAATGCTACCAGTAGTCCACGCTCCGTTCCTCAGCCAGGGTTTTCCTCTGGATTTCCTTTCACACACACCCTGACCACCAGTTAACGTGCAAAGCCAGAAAATCTTTCCTTTTTCCACCTATAACCCCCAACCCAGCTCCACACAAGGTGTAGTCTGCCACATAATCAGAGTTTAACTGGTAGCTCAGGCATCTCTCCCACAACTTCAGCTCTCTTACCTGCATGAGCTTACGAATGGTGATGGTTCTGTACCCTGGAAAAGAAAGGGACACTCAGAGTTAAGCACAGCTCACCTTGTTGTCCAGCCAGGAAACTACAACATAAGTAGATTTCAGATGCCCAGATCTCATCTCCAGGTGGATATTATGAATGAGATCAAAGGGAGCCCCAAACACATAGATGGGATTTGGACACCGGGGAATTTATTCTGCTTTTGTATCAGAACCTCACACTGTCTATTTGCTGGGTCGTCTGCCTACCAACAAGCCCACCTGCTCCCATCCAGGTCCTCTTCCCACATCACATAGGAGCTGAGGAAAAGCCACAAAGAGCTCTCACCTTGATTAATTAAATGATCAGACAGAAATCCACTGAACAAGCTTGTCGGAATTGCAACCAGCCAGGGAACTACATTAAACACCCAACCCTGAAAAGAAGTGAAAATCAAGAGAGATTTGTTGTCAGAGCTGAGTTTGTTCACAAATATTCTGACAGTCTGTGGTACCTGTAGAAAGGAGAAACAATGAAGCACTCAGGACTTGTTGCAGCATCTCTACCCCCTTTGCAGAGCCAGCTCTCAGCTGCACCATGCCCCACTCCAAGCTCTGTAAGGGGGCAGGTGCATCACAGGGCTGTAGCTTTTGTAGATTTGTTGTCTTTCCTTCTTCCCCAGCAATGCTGCATCCAGGGGAGAGGCAGAAAATTCTGGGGAAGAGGGATTAAACATGGCAAAGTTTACTACCCAGCAAGACGATGTGGCAGGGAGCCACAGAGCCCTGGGAAGCTCAGTGCAGGTTTCCTGGGGGTCCCCAGCAAAGCTGCTGGCAAAATTTCCAGCAGCTTCCAGCTCCTTAGCAGCGTTACTGCGTGAGGCTGAGGGAGCATAGCTGGATTTTCTAATGGCAGGATTAGGTAACATTATGGGTAGCAACATCCTTCAGCCTATTTTCAATTAAGTGAGCTGCAGCTGTAATCACAGACGATTACTGGTCAGCTGGATTACAGCTGCTCAGGGGCACTTCGGTGCCCAGATCTCACAGGAGCTGAAATCAGTGTGGGCTGGGCTGGATTTCATCTCAGCTGGTTGAACCTACCCATCCATCCACGCATCCATCACTCCCAGCATCCCCCCTCTGCTCAGAGCCCACCACCGTGTGCAGGCATCTCCCCTTCCTCTCTGGCTTCGGGATGTGTGGGAGGGCTGATTAATCTTGGTTTTCAATAACCCTGTTAAAGCTGCTCCTGGCAATCACACCAGGGTCCATCTGCACCTTTCCATGCCTTTGAAATTTGGGTCTTGGTCATTTTTGAAAACGTTTCCCCACGGGCTTTGTGGGGTGGTGCTTCTGCTGCCCGTTAACACCAGCAGGGGCTGCTCAGCACGTCAATCCCAACCCTGTCTCATCCCACAGCCCATCACCCTGAGCCAAACCCTCCATCACCTTCACTCAGGTGGCCACAGGCATCCGCCCAGCTCACCTGCAGCAAGGGATCTCGGCCAGCAGGTGACACAGGTTCCCCACATTAGGGATTATCATCCATCCTTTAAAATCAACCTGCCTCAGAGCCTGTTTGAAACTGCATAAAGCGATTATCAGCTGCAGGAGCACTCTATAGAGCATCTTACATAAGGGCACCATGATATAATGCTTAACAGATGGTAAATTACTGCTGCACAAGCACATTACTCGAGGTGCACAGATCTTGTCACAACAATATGTTTGCTGGTTTAACACATGATTTTAATATAAATATCAAGTATGCCATAAAGAGCTTTACATGTGCAATATGAAAAGGCATTTGTAAGCAGCTCTGGAAATTGTAGAAACCTCACAGAGCCATTGTGGAAGACTGAGTTTCTGAGAACAGGGTGAAAATACCAGTTCTCAGCCCAGATGAGTATTGCCTGGCTTTCTGAAAAATGGGAGTATCATTTGTGCTGAGGAGAGAGCTTTTGTAGTTTTTCTGAAGAACACATTATTAATGGTAATTATCATTTTCACAGGCAGGTCTGAGCTGTACAACGGTCAGTCCAGTCAAAAACCCTGTAAAAAACTAGGAGTGAATGGTGATTATTTGCAACAGCATAATGTCACGAGCTTTGTGCTCATTGAAAACCATCCTTTCCTCAGAAGAAAAGCGGTCTAAAGCCCAATACAACCTGCTCTTCCCTGTAGGGAGAGTGCCCCAGCTCTGTCACCCTTCAGCATCCCTAAACAAGCAACTAGAAACCAGCCTCTGCCACCCGGAGAGATCTCCAGAAGGACGTGCAGGGGTGCTACAGCTCCCAACCCCGCAGGGAAAAACCTGCGCAGGGAAACCACCCACCTCCTCCTGCCTCCCAGCCTGCCCTCACCAAACCCCTGTGCCATCATCTTCCTCCCTGCGCAGCCCCTTTTGGCAGGTGCCCAGTACGGCCTCCTCTGAACAACAATGCCTCTGCTTCGGAGCCAACCCACCTTCGACTCGGGAAAAGTTTCCTTAAAGAAAGTTGGCAGCCAGGAGAGGAGGGTGAAGAAGGTGCTGGCGGTGGAGAGCTGAGCGATGATGACAGCCCTGAAAACACACGGCGGAGAGGGAACCATCAGCACTGACGGGTCACGCTGGGTGGGAAACGGGCACTCGCTATTCCAGCTCCTAACAGAAATCCCTGCAGCACTGCAATCGCTTCCTGAGATTTTTTTTGTCATGGATAACTTCTCCTTTTGGCTTCCTGCGATTTTTGTCGCAGATAACCACTCCTTTCAGCTTTCTCCTCGCAGCTGGTTCCTTCGCTGCCCCATCGCACAGCCCCGAAGCCAGGCGAGGTTAATTGAAGTGCTAATTATGCCACTGCATTTCCCACCGGTCCCTTCCAGCCCTGCAAGAGCCCTCCTGCTACGAGAGGTTTTGTTTAGGGTTTTCTAGGGATTCGTTAGCGGCTCCATTGTTATTCAAGGCAGGAATGGGTTTGCTGCCCTGCAGCCCCATCATCCTCCTCCTCCTCCCCGCCTTAAAACAGTGCTTGGGAACACGCTTGGATGAGCTTCAGTACCCACCGCAGCATCCCAAAGGAAAAATGGCCATTAAAAAGATGTTTGCCAGCAGTGAGAGCACAGCCTGTACCACCCAGGGCCCCCGAGCAGCACTTCTTAGGAGCCCATTACAACCAGCATTTCTAACAAGACCCGTGGAAAATATCGCTCCGGAGGAGCACAGGGCTCATCCAGGGGGAACAGCCTGGCAGGGAGAAAGATTTGCCAGTAACATTTGAGCCTGACAGTCCTCTGGATAGAGCACAAACCACCCTTGCCAAATTTACCTTTTCAGTTCTTTGTTTGTACAGAAGGAATTAGAAAACTGGTTCTGCTTCTCAAATATATAAATAAGTGGACAAAAACCACAAAGGCAGAAGAAATAAGCCCAGAGAGGAGAAAAGGGAGGATGCTCCCAGCCTGGCCAATGCATGCAGCTGCCTACCAGATCGGTGCCTTCCTAAACAGCTGCTTCCAGGGAACTTTGGTCTGCTTGGATATTGAGAGGCCTCTCGTTAAATAGTCTATGGGGATGATGAGTTCTGCAGGGAAAAAGACATCCAAAGGAAAGCTCTGGTCAGTAATTGTCTGTGCAGCTGGAGGCAGCCCTGGGACACTGCTGTACAACCACTTTTATTCTCCTTCTAACCCTTGTTTGTTTGGCTCTACCAGCATTGAAAGCTCATGAAAACACTGACCAAAATTTTTCCACACCCCTCCCCACCCCTGTGTGTTGTATCTCTTTTATAATTAAAGAAAAGTCCCTTGGCAGGGACCAGGTTTGGATTGTGTGCAGTACCAGGCACACACCCAGCTCCCAGTGAGCTGCGCTCCTACACACCACACTCGCCCTAATAATGCTGTAGCCAGGTGTAATGGTTTGTCCATATGTGGAATTACTCTTAGGCAGTTATTTGGGAAGAGATATTGTGGATTAACTGGTTTTTAAAAGCTCTCTTTGTAGATGCTCTTAGTTTGGAGTAAGTATCTTGCCCTGCTTTAGCTTAATCCACTTTGAAGATCGTGCTCTGTTTTGTGTTTTCACTGGTGCTTAAAGACTACTGAGGAGCCAGATCAGGCTCTCAGCAATGATAAAATCCAGCATGGGACTTGAAATAAGAAATCAGCATTGCAAGAGCTCAAATCCTCGTTTTTGGGTTGGGGATCTCGGGTGAGACACAGCGTGTATTATAGAACACATCTGAGCAAGAGGCCTTTGGGTAAAACCAGGACTGATCTTGGAAACACACAGGATTTGCGGAAATTAATGAAAATAATGGAGAGGAATCACTTAGTTCCCAGATTCTCGGGAGCACTGTCAGCCCCAGGGATGCAGCTGGACTCACCTTTCTCACTCAGGAGGTATTTGCAGGTGCAATAAACCCAGAGCAAAGTGAGCAAACCAGAGAAGTAGAAAACACTTTCCCAGCCGTACCAGTCCAGGAGGAGAGATCCTGCACCACCAATCACCAGCGTTCTGCAAGGGAAACCACTCGGATTTACTGGTCTGGCTGAGAGCTCAGACTGAGCACATCGATGGGAGATTCCCTGGAGTCAACGCTGCTGTCACTGAACCACAGAGTCCTAAAATGGTTTGGGTTGGAAGGGTCCTTAAAGCTCATCTTGTTCCACCCCCTGCCATGGGCAGGGACACTTTCCACTAGCCCAGGTTGCTCCAAGCCCTGTCCAACCTGGCCTTGGACACTTCCAGGGATGGGGCAGCCACAGCTTCTCTGGGCAGCCTGTGCCAGGGCCTCACCACCCTCACAGGGGAGAATTTCTCTGTCACTGCATGGGTGGGTGCTGGCACCAGTCCCACCATGGCTCTGCAACCTGTCCTGTTCCCTGAGTGGCATCTCAGGCCAGATGCCTGCCTCACTGGCAGCAGAAATCCCAAAGGGACCTCACCCTCACCTGCCCCCATTGAAAAATGGTCATTGAGGAAAGAAAAGGAGGTTTCTGGTGTGCAGTATCTCAGAGAATGTGTAAAGCAGCAAAAGAAATGAGCACACTGGAAAACCAAGTGATTCAACATGGTAATATTTCTATTTGGCCTTTAAGCAACCCTTCCATTTAGAAAGGAAATTCTGATGGAGATCAGCAGAGGTGGAGAAGTTCTATTCTTCCCATCTATCAGAGAGGACAGGTGACCAGTGTCAGGCTGACACTTGCTCTTCCTACTGAATTGGGCTGTTTCCCATAGTAATTAAATGTTGCAAACAGTCTTCAAAGTCTGGTTTGAAAAGAAAGAGAAAACAATACATAAATCCTTGACAGGCACGACAGCAACTGCCTGAGGCTTCCTCAGCTGCAGGCAGAGTCCTTGAGGACCCAGGAATCCACACGTACTTTGGGCTGTGAGTTTTGCCTCCAACTATTTAATGGCATTTCATCACACACGATGTCCAGAGACTGTCACTTGCTGCTTACAGGCCTTTGAACTCACCCAAACTGGGATCCAGTCCCCACTGTGCTGTAGGTGAAGGCTCGCTCACTCTCCCGGACCCTCTGGGACAGCAGGCTGGCCAGAGATGGGAAATACACCCCTGAGAGAAACAGGAGCAAGGCAGGGAGCAGTAAGGCAAACCAAAATCAAATTTAAAAGATCCAGAGTGAGCTAAACACTGAGACAAAGCAGCAAAACCTTTGGTGAATTCAAAACAGGGATATAAAATAAACTAAGTGGATCCATCACCATCAAGGGTTTGTTGGTGCCTTCTCTGTAATCCCCTGGTTCATCATCACCACTGCTACTGTAAATCCATCAGTGCCAATGCACTTCCCAGCTTGGCAAGAGGGAAGGAAAATCACCCCAAATTATCCAAAAGTTTTGGCAAGGGCCAATTTTCTCTGACTGCTTTGAAGTTTAAATATATGGAAAACCAAAGACGACCAGAGATGATTTCTGAAGCCAGCAGCCCCTGTCTGGCAGAGAGATTTCTACAGGGGAATGACTTGTCAGTGACTTTCTCTGGAAATGTCACTGTTTTTTCCCATGGAAGTTCTGGATGTGGTGGCAGTTTTGAGGCAGAGAATTGCTCAATCACCCATGGGAAGGGTTCATGCACTGCAAACCACAGGATTTGCATCTGAGCGTGCTGCACATGAGCCTCTGTGCAAGGAAGCCCCTGAACGGACAGAAACACGGACACACTCAGGACGGGGGTCTCACCTTGCAGCAGCCCCATGAGGAACCTGGAGGAGGTCATAAAAACCAGATGGGCTGAAGTGATGTGGGTGAGCAGCGGGGTGAGGACTGTGAGGAACCCCCAGGCCGATGCTGAAAGGAGGAGGACTTTCTCACCTCCTATTCTGGAAGACAGAAAACACATTATCAAAGACAGGAGGGCAAAAGGGCAAAGTCCTCCAGCCAAGACTCAAGTGCCCTTCCCAGTTTGGCCTGTTTTTAAGAGCAACCTTTCCGTCAAACCTGTTCTTCTCTTGGCCCTTGGGCAGTAGCTCTGACCTCCTCCCTTCCCACCTCCTGCCAGCGCTGCCCATCCAACCCCAGTGATCCCAGAGCTCTCACAGCACTGAGCCACTCACGTCTTGATGGTGGTGGAGGAGAAGCCCAACTGCTGCCACCATTCTGCTTCTTTTAGCCAGTGATGGTGTTTTCCATTTGCTCTTTTGCATCAGCTCTGCCTTTTACCACTGAGGTTTTTCCGGGTGTTTTCTTGCAAACTATTAAGGACCCTGATTAAATAGCACAGTGCACTGCACAGATCGTGCACCCCTTCCAGGCATGTGCTCCTTACAAAAGATTTCATAGAAAAGCTCTCTCACAAAGAAAAGATTGGCTGGGGAAAGGGACTCAAGCAGGTAATGATTCAGATCTTCCCTTACAGCCAGCTGGGGAAATTGTTTGGTTTTTAATTCATGTGATACAATGGAGACACTTGGTTTTTCTAAACATGATGGAAAGAGTGTATGGGGACTTGCTAGAGAAAAGACTGCAAGAGAATATAGGGCAGAAAGACTGGAAGTGCTGAACTGAAAACAAAGATCGTCTGGGCAGATCAAATCAAAAAAGCTGTATTCACAGAATCCTAGAATCACTTCCAGGGATGAGACACCCACAGCTTCTATCTGGACAGTCTAAACTACCCACATCCCTTCTCAGCCAGAGCTTCTCCCCATGGACACGCTTCACCCTCCACCCCATCACCGTGAAACCTGGCACTGCCACTGCTAAGACTGGAACTGAGGGGTCAAAACCAAGCTAAGCGTCATGAAAAAAAGAAAACACGAGAATAATTTCCAGTACTGATCACTGATGTGTCCTCCAATAATCTGTGTCAAGCAGTAGCCCCAGAAGAAGCTGCTGAGCACGACGCCGGACTGCTTCTTGTCCCAGTCGAAGTAGGAGCTGAGGGCGACGGCGCAGATGGGCACGGTGACACGGGCACAGTACAGCAGGCATGTCCCCAGCAGCAGCATCACCGTCCACACACGGGACTCGGGCCTGCAGGGATGGAGAGGAAGGTGGGGAAAGGGCACAGGGGGGATGCTGTGCCCAGTGGGTCCGTGCACAGCGAAGATTTAGGGGTCGGGTTTGCTTTGCAAGCCGAGCCTGTCTTGGTAAAATGAAGGTCAGCGGCTCTGACAGAGTGTATCCCATCTGCTGGCTTTTAGGAACGATGCCAACTGTATCCCAAACACTACTTGACCCCAGCAGCAAATGTCTCTCCATAGGCTGCAAGGTGGAACGGGCTGCTTGGACATCACTGGATGTGGATGGAGGGAAAGGCAGGAAGGAACCTGGTTTGTTTGCTTTTCTTCCCCCAAGCAAGAAACTGTTCTTTAAAAGATAAGGATAACAAAGGAAAGGTCAGGGCATGAGGTTGGAAGCACCTGCATGAGACACAACTCTTGGTGGCAAATATCAGTTATTTGGCATTCCTACCCATCCCCCAGGGGAGGTGGTCTGTGTGTTGCCCTTCCTAAATAGGAGGGATATGCAGGAATTCAAGACGTGATGGGGCTGAAGAGCTCAGAGAGAGGAGCAAAAAAATTAAGCCTGGACAGATAAGAAGTTTTAGATAATAAGAGTCAAAATATGTTAACAGAATATACATTTGTGGTGCATGAATTCTCAGCCTCCAGAAAAGGGCACCTACAGGCTGGAAGTACGTGAGAAGCAATTTTCTCATCTCCAAGTCAGTGATATGCTTCTGGAGCAAACAAACACATTTTGCTGCAAATATCAGGCCCAGGTGCAGGCAAATCCCTCTGCCTTCCCTCAGCTACGCCACTTTGGGTCCCCCCCCTTTGCCAGTGAAATTACAGAGTTAAAAGCTGAGTAAGAACACCCACTATTGGTACTATTTGTATTTGATTATTTCTATGCCCAGAGGCCAGAGCACAAAGCACTGAGCAAACAGACTCTCTGCTACAGAGGAATTCACTGTACCAGGGCAGTAACCTCTGGGCTTTCCACCCTGCTAAACACACCCACTCTCCGTGTGGGAAACAACCCGGGTCACCTTTTATATTAAACAGAGCGTTGATTTTTCTGTGCTGGAATGATGATAAATGTGGGTTAATCCCACACAGCACAAACCCATTTATAAAGGTGTAAATGGGCCGTCACGGGGGGCAGGTGAAGGAACAATGAAAAGCAGAACACGGCGGGCAGCTGAACCCGCTGGAGGTGGATTTATTGCTGTTTCCTGACAAGGCAGATAAGCAGCTCGGTGCTAACCTCTGGCAGGAGGAACTGGAAGTGTTTCAGTTGGTGTTTAGAAGGTTGGAACTGTTGTTACTGTGCACACACACGAGTGCACAAAATAACACAGAAACTGGCAAACCTCACGGATCTTTGCTGGAGGAATGAGTAACCATGGCTCAGTCATTTGAACAGGCTGGGAAACACTCTCAAGAGTCCCTCCTGGGCTTATCCTGAGAGGAAGTGATCTTCAATCATATCTCCACTTGCTGCAAAACCAAAGGTGGGCTGCTTATTAATCACCAGCCCCAGCCAGCTCCGGGAACACTGGAGTGGCTCCACTGACTCCAGCTTGCTACAGAAAAGCACAGGGAAACCAAAGGCTCCCGGACACTGCATGCTGGGGTCAGAGAAACCCCAGCAGGACAACATGGACAGGAGGTTTTGGGTATAAATCCCCCACCAAAGGCAGAGGGGCCGGTGGGGATAACTGGCCACGGAAAACCCTACAGAGAGCCCTCAGGGATGGGATACTTCCAGGTACAACTCCTGCCTGCCCTGCCCAAATGGGCTGCTGCCAGTCCGGGGCCATAATCTCTGTTATCTCCAACAGCACTGCACTGATAAATTTGAGCTATTGAACCTGCAACAATCGAGGTGACAGAGTAAAGCACGGCAGCCAGTGATGTGTGGAGGTATTTTCTATTATTTAGCCACCAAGATAGTTTCCTAAATTATGCTTTTCCCCTGCAGCAAAGGGAGACCTTTATGAGCTTTCACTGGAGCAGGACTGAGCTCTGTCTCTCCAGTCATTCTGGTGTGGTCAGAATAACCTGCAGTTATCCTGATGAGCACAGCAGCATTTTAATACCAGATCAACAGTTCTTCCTTTTCCCTAAACCTTGTATGGCTCTGCAGGGTGTAAGAGGGAGAGAAAAAGACCCAAGCATCTCAAGGAGTCTTTACTCTGTTTCTCTCGAGAAGCCTCCTCTCCAGCTGATGTTCTGACAAAACTCCAGAGAACATTTTTCTCTTGACTTTTATTTTTATTCCAAAGCACTAGATAAGTCTCTGGGTATATGACACACTCTCAATGTTCTCTTTGACTGCTACTCCACTCTATATTCTCTTCCCACATGTTTAATTGCATCAGTAGGGATTAGGCTCACAACAAGTGGAGAATGTAACGATGGCTTCAGACTGCCACTTCCTCCATAGGCAGCACATCCAGCTAGGAAAATCCACGCAAAGAACATGAGTGTCAAATGTAATCAGTAGCTGCTCACACCCACCTGGAAGCACGGCAGGAATGAATTCCCTGCAAGGACAATGACGTGCTTGCATCACAGGAAAGAGCTTTGTAAATGCATTTTCTCCTAATTATAGTTATCACAGAGGCTGTAGATGACTCAACGCTCTGCTCAGTGCAAAACAACAACAGCAGAGGTTACATGGGAGGAACTCGGACTAGCACAAAGACAGGAATTAAAACTCTCCTTCCAAAACCAAGGAATAATGACAAATCAAACAAAAGTTTTCGTGGGTGACATCAGCCATCCAAGAACTAGAACTTCACCAGTGTTAACAAATTAAATCTAATGAGTCCCCTGGTGAGGGAGGGAGGGAGGGAGAGAAAAGCTGTGCTGCAGATAACCAGCCTAAGTCAGAGCACAGGAAATCCCAGACATTGCTGTCACTGGTGCCACCACGCCAGACCAAGCATCTCCCACCAAGCACCCCTGTGCCAGTCCAGGCTGAGCCCTGGCTATATGTGACAGACACTTCTGTGAGAGGGGCCAGCTCTCCACACCATTGGCAGGGGAATCACTGGAGCTTGTCTGGAGCCGCCCAGTTGGTCTAATTTGGTGCTGCGTGACAGGGTTGGCTCCTCAGCGCCCAGACTGTGCCCTCCTGACCTGCCATCCCCTACTCCTCACAAGAGACAGGCACTGCAGGTGCATCCCCTCCTGCATGTCACCGAGCCCCTCTTCACCGAGCAAAGCAGCCATGCAGCCAGAAACACTTCCTATTTCACAAACCTCCAACCACCACCCAGACTATAATTAGCCCAAGCCCTAATGACTCTTCCTGGGTGGCTTTTTGAGCAGCCCTGTCTGATGTCCCCTGGTTCTCCTCCTCCAAACGCAGCCTTGGGCACTGGGTGGAAATGGCTTTGCTTGGAAGCATCCCCTGGTTTCCCTGAGACCCAGCTCCCACCAACGAAATGGATCTCCCACTCAGGGCACAGTGGTTAGGATGGATTTTCAAGGATGCCTGAGATCCCCAAAGGGGCAAAACCAAGCTGAGCTGTCTGGCAGTGGAAGCAGAGCCAGCAGCACAGGGTATCTTTATTTGCAGTGTGTTTTCCTGCTGGAGGAATTTCTCCAGTAGATGCCACAGAGCAAATATTTATTCAACTTTATTTCTCTTGACTCGCCTCCCTCCTTTCCCCCAGTCTGCAGGGCTTTGGCAGACACTGCAGGTCACTGTTGAGATGGACTCTCTGGAGTTCAGGCTGCCAATTACATCCCAGTTTAGCCCCCTCCAAGGCACAAGTCTGGGCTGCCAGGTATTTTCAGGTGGTAAGAGAGCTGTGTTAGACAGCAAGACTACGAACAGCCTGTCCCAGCAACAGCTCTTGGCCAGAAGCCATCTGCAATATCTGTGGGTGTTTTCCATAACTGGAAGAAGAACTGGGAGCTGCAGCTCCTGATCTGCACAGGATGGGCACAGGTACCAGCAGCAGAGCACAACACCCCCCTCCCAGGGAGGGCATCACTACCTCAGTTCCCCTCTCTAAAAAGAGATTAGAAACAGTTCTGTGGGAGGTGCACGGAGAGCACGTCAGTGCAGCCACCCCCAGTGCCCCCAGCCCTCTCGCTCATCCCAGCCACCAGCACTGGACACTCCCCAGACCCTACAAGAACCCGAGGGCAGGATGGGATGAGCCCACACGGTGGTACTGAGCTCCCAGCCACGCCACCAGCTCCAAGCCCAGGACACCCAGCAGCCCAAGTGGGGTGACATTCCCACCTCCCAGGGGAACGCCCCCAGCACAGGCAGCTGGTGCCTGGGGTCCCCCTGGTCACCTGTCATCCATGGTATGTCAACACTTCCCTCCTCATCACCCATTCCCAGCCCCATGGAATCATTGCCCTTCAAAAACCTCTTTTCCAGCTTACCTGACTATAGCTTTAATTTACAGTAACCTCCACCACAAGCAGGACTGACTGACGTGGCACCGACACAGCAGCCATGCAGACACTCCTGTGCCAGGAGATAATACCCAGGTTGTTATTTTTAACCCTGTTTGACAGTCCTTTCGCTTCTCACTCTTTGTTTTTCTCAACAATTTCTCCTTCAAAATCTAACATGCTTGTCAGGAGAGAGGCTTGGAGTAATTTTACCCCCCCTCCTCAAGCTGATTTTGTCATGCTGCAGACCGGCTCCAAGCTAATGATTTGTCGCTGTCAAAAGTAGCTTTGGGGTTTAGAGGAGGGTTGTCGGATTTTTTTTTCCCCAATCCAGCTAACAGCCAACAAGAGCAGCACAGAGGACACAGGGCTTTTTTTCCTGGGAAAGCTGCTGGCTTCTTGTCCGCCTCCTGTGCTCAAGCTCCCTCCACAGAGCCGCAGATGGCAACAAAGTGGTGTTCAGCAAGCGAGCTCTGGGTTTATTCCCTCTCTTCATTTCTTGCTTTCGGCAAAAGCAAAGATGAAATTAGATTTCAGCAGCTCATATGAGCTGGAAGTTGTTGAGTCCAGGTGGAGGTGGTGAGAAAACATAATAATAAAGCAGAGACGTGCTTTGCACACTGATCTGGGGGCATACATGGATCAGCCAGGAATTAAATGTGTGCCCTGCTTACATTTCCCAGGTGAAAAAAGTTCTCAGGAAGGTCACGGTTAAAACCAGGGTGAGGAACTTGTAAAACAAAAATCCCAACCACCAAAAAAAAAACCCCACCCAACTAAAGCTGCAACATCATGTTGACAGAACTCAGAAAAAACAACTGACTGTTGTCTCCGGGCAAAGATCAGGTGACTGGAGACCAGACTGTGGCCGGTGGTAGGACTCCTTTTATCTCTGGAGCTTAAAGAAACTGCTGTAATCACCCCTTGTCTTCAGGCATAGCCAGAGGCTGGGAGACTCGGAGTGGCCTCAGGAGTCATTTGCTTCCCAGGACACAGTGCCTTCTTCATGTTGCATTTCTCTCCTGGAGGCACCATCCAAAATGTGAGCCCCACACCCACTGCTGGATCTGCTGGTGGCTTTGTGTACAACCTTCAGCATCTGATTTCTATTTTCACTGCTTTGGTCTTCCCTCAGTTAAACCAGAGATGCTTGAACGCATCCGCTGCCTGAGTGGTCCTGCTTTGGCACATTAGGATCACCATTAAGAAATGCTCCCTAACTGTCCAGATGTGTTACAGAAGCACGAGGGCTTTTTCAAGCCCCAAACAGAAATCCCCAAGTGCTGTTCTTGGAAGAGATGTGTGATAATGGAGCCATTGGAAACCTGCAGGAAAGTTTGGGAAAGGCAGGCAGGATAAAACACAAGGCAAGAACAGTGGAAGAGGAAGGAAAAGCCAGTTGAAAAAAGGGAGGACAAAAGAAGAAGCAGCATGAACAAAGACAGAAAAATAAACCCGCCAAGATAACTGTTTATCTCTCCTTGCACTAACGGACCTTGGAAGGCTGCCTGGCATGTCTTTTGTTGGAGCATGAAAGGAGAACCCATGTCACTTCCCCCACTTGATAACACCTTGCCTCCATGGCAATAATTTGCTACTTGAAAACTATGGAAGTTATTTATTTGCATATGCTGTTCACAAATTGTCCACCAAATTTACTTCGAACCACCCAATGAGGTACTTTATAAAACTTGACCAACCTGCTCGCATCATCTGGTGGCTCATTCCCCCTTTCTGCTCCCCCTTAATCACCCTCCACCTGCCCAGTTTACTTTAGGCCATAAAACCTCCATAAAACCTCCCCAAATAAGGGCTGTGACCACGTGTGTGTCTACACTAAACAATAGGGACACGATCTCAGCTTCTGTGAACTACAGCAATACAGATAATGATCTGAGAGCCTTAGGGTTATCCTGCTGCTCCTTCCCACTAACAGGATTCTCTCAATTATTAGCATCACTTAGCCACAGAACCACTTAAAATGTCTGTCTCGATCAACAGGCTGTCTTCATCCCTTTTGTTTTGGAAAGTGTTATCTGCGTTTTGCATTTTTCGATGAGATTTGGGAAACAGGAGGGCTTGTTCTGGTAAAACGTTTTTTTGTTTTGTTTTGGTTTTTTTTTTCCTAGAGGAAAAACATATAAAATAAAGTTCTGCTTCACGAAAATCTGGTGTGGGGTCCCACCACTCCCACTTCACAAAGACTTAGGGAAAAGTTAGCAAGGGGGAGACAGGGAGAAGGAATTTTCCCAAGTGCGTTAGGGGGAAAGAATCTTCAAATGTTAAGAGCCTGTGTGACAAAGGTCTTCTTTGAAACCCACCCCGTTACTCTTAAGGTGAGCGTGGATTTGATGAGGCTTCCCTATCTCTAACTACAGGAAAAGCCTCCCTCGGGACGGCAGTTTAAAGCTCGCTATCAGCCTGCTGCCACTGCAGAAAGCAATTGA
The DNA here is from genome assembly GCA_013399195.1 of Dicrurus megarhynchus. Classification (NCBI taxonomy): domain Eukaryota; kingdom Metazoa; phylum Chordata; class Aves; order Passeriformes; family Dicruridae; genus Dicrurus; species Dicrurus megarhynchus. The sequence goes on along the minus strand of VXAD01011617.1, from coordinate 785,691 downwards.
TAAACACCAACTCATCCAGCGGCTGATTGCTGCTGGAAGCGGGGGCAATCCCTCCCCTTGGCCTCCTGTTCCTGTGCATTGGCACAGGTGCCACCCGTCCTGTGGCTGTCCCTCTGCTCTCCCGCCAGGGCCGGTTCAGCACGGTGTGACCCCAAGGCAAGGGGGAAAGGGGAGATCCGGGGCTGGCCACCACAGCTGACATCAGTCAGCTGAAACCGAGCCAAATTTCTAAAGGGAGTCCAGGGGCTCCCAGTTTGGAAAAGCCTGACCATGACTTCCAGCTGCCCCACTGGTACTTTGGAATCATCATCTCACCCTATCTCAGATGGGAGAAGGGGCTGATCCTGAGGTCTCGGTGCGGAATGACTTCCCCAGGGTGGCAGAAGGAGCAGCACTGCCCCAGGTGTCCCAGTCCGCTCCAAACACTGGATCACCCTGCCTTCGCCTGTGTTTTAAGTATTTGAATGACTTTACATCAAGAGCAGCTCATGCTGTCTAGCTGCTGCCCAGCTCCTATTCCAGACTTTATCTTAATGAATGACTATCGCCAGTACAAACATCCCCGCTGGAACACTTCGATAAGAACCTCATAGCGGTTTTGTGTTTAATTCACTGATTACAGGCCAGAAATAAGCTCAATAGATGGTTTTTTCTCCCCGGTTTTTCACAGTAATTCCCTATCTTCCCCCTTCCTTCTACCGTCTCTGCTGGGAGTCCGGAGGGGTTGAGCCAGCGGGAACCGCCCGGGCCGCTGGGACCGTGTCCCTCCCGGAGGGCAGCGCCGGGGACAGGGACAGGAGGGTCTCGGCCCGACGGGGAGCACCAGGCACCTCCGAAATCGCCTCTCCGGGAGCGGTGCGGGGGCCGCCCGACCCCTCCACCCCGGAGCCGCATCTTTCCCAGGAGCTGCGGGAGGCGGGGGCGGCGGGGCCCGAGGATGCGAGGGGTGCCGGGGCCGGTAGGGCACCGGCCGGGGGGATGCGGGGAGTGCCGGGAGAGCGCCGCAAGCAGCGGAGCGGCTTTCCCGGGAGCGGGTCCAGCCTTACCTGGACCAGTACGGCTCGGCGCCGCCATCCCGCCTCATGCCGTCGCGGGGGCCGCTGCCCAGGGGCACATTCCTGCCGCCGCCCCCCGCGGCCATGCGGGCAGCGCCTTCCGCCTCCCCGGCTCACATCGCGGCGGCCGCCAGCTCCCTCCCCCGCCGGGCCGCGGCCACGTGTCAGCGCCTCCCGCCGCCCCCGCCCGCCGTGCCGGGAAGTCCCGCCCGGCCCGGTGCCGGTCCCGGTCTGGGGCCCCGGGCAGCCTCGAACCCGGGGAGCCGGAGGGCTCGGGCGGGGCAGGTGCCGGCCCGCGGCGGGGGCGTTCGCCCCCTCCAGCACCGGCGAACCGCGGGGTTCTGCTCGTTCCCTCTGCTCCGGTAATTGCTGACACCCCCATCGGCGACAGCGAGGGCAGGGAAGGAGGGGACGGAGCAGGGTCTGTCCTCCCGCTCCCATACCCGGGCAGGGAATCGCGCTCTGCTCTCGCAGCTCTCACAGGTTTGCCGGCAGAAAAGTCTCTGCCTCTGCGTTTTAAGGACTAGAAGCGAGTATGACATTCCCTTCCGAAGACAAAATAAATAGGGATAAGTGTTGTTACAGCTTGATTTAAGTCTGATGGACAGAGGTGCTGCCTTGTAAGCATCTGAAAGAGATAATCAAACTCCTTTATGGAAATAAATAATTAAACTGATGGTTATCGCAGTCCACACCAAAAGGATTCGTGACTCACTTAAAGATCATGAACGAGCAGGCGGAGGAGCCTTGTTAAGGCATCGTTCAGGTGATGCTCTGGCCGATCGCAGCCTGGAAGCAGGAACGGCAAAACTTCAGGTCAGCAAAGGATGGAGGAGCTCCCGCACAGCCTGAGCAAGGTCGTTCATGGCCCCTGGGAAAGGTACCAGCGCTGCTGGGCTGCTCCAAAACGCGCAGGTGCAGGGCAGACACCTCCTGTCTGCCACTCCTGCAGCCAGAAACCTCTAAATCCTTGGTGGAACTAAGCCTTTAGCAGACTAATATTTAGATAATTCAAACATCCTTCTCCCAGCATGAATCCTTGGCAGGTCCCTGATGAGCAGTTTGCTACATAAATCAGGAGGCATAACACTGCTACTGAGCTGAACCTTTGAGAGTGAAATAGCAAAAAGGTTCCTTACACACCAAAGACAGCTCCAGGAGAAGGAGGTTGCTGAAAAGCAAAAAAATCACGAAGTCATACTTTATCCTTTACTTTGGTATTTCTTCTTCAGAAAAAAGAGATCTTCCCCAAAAGGCCTGTGGCACAGGCAGGCACAGTCACACAGACCTGCTGCCTACAGAGACAACAAATACAACGAGCTTTCCTGCAAGAAGAGACTGAGGGGAACCACGTGTAGGAACCACATGGTAGCTTCCATTTAGTTGTAGGCTTTCCTCCCTTTACTTGGGCAGGAAACGAAACTAAGAAGTATTTTTATTCACTCTGCTACTGTGCCCGTTTCCAGAAGAGGGAGCCAAGTCATGGCAAATTGCAGCCAAAAATGCAAACTATTGTTCAATGTATTTTGGGTTTTTTAAATTGTGTGTATGTTTGGACTTCAGTTAACCTGAGGCAGGAGGGGAGATGAGCTCTGATGTAACTACAGAAGCGAAATGCATGGAATAAGCTCAGAAAAGAACTGAAGAGGCCTTGGGCATGGTAGAGTAACCACAGATCCAGAAAAATGATGAACTCATACCCAGGTATGAGTGATCCTGTGTTCAGTCTCACTGCTGAGGGGTGCAAACATTTCCAACACTGCCACTGCAACACTGAATCACACTTTTAGTGAGTTGGTAGATAATTTGGAAACCAAGCACAAGTTTTCCTTACTTTTGTACTCTTTGGTTCCTCTCCTTGTCCTGCTCAGTGTCACCTCTTCAATTAGCTTGACTAATTTGCCTCTCAGATAAGGAGCTACTTTCACTGTCCAAACTAGCTGCAGTTGAAGGTGTTTGAGTGCAGCATCCAACACATACACATAAATAAGTTTAAAGAGTAAAAACACAGACATCGTTCCTTTTACTGCTGTATGATTTTCTATAAGCAAACCTCCCACCAAGCTGATTAAATGGCAAATGGAATCAGCTCAGAAAACAGGTGCTGACTAAAGAAAATAATCTTACACAACAACACAACCTCCTCTCATTTTTCCCGTGTTCAGCTTAATCTGTCAAAAGATTAAACCAAACAAAAGATTATCGGGTTAATATTTGACCTGACATTTACTGTCACTGTAGTTTATCCATACAATGGTTGAATTATTTGAAGATTTTATGAAGTTAAGCACAGATTAAGATAAAATCCTGAAAGGGTGTGGAAGGAGCAATAGGCTCGTACATTCCATAAAGGACAACTGTTGTCTCCTGAAAGGACAGTCTGGCTGCAGCTTGAAAGCTCCCTAACCCAGAGCAGTTTTAATGCAACTTCTCCACAGAATAAAGAAAACACATGTGGGTTTCTACTGCTAAATAATCCAATTTGGCAAAATTACTAGGCAGCAATACACTGAAAAGTAGGCAAATTATCAGAGAAGTTGGAAAATTGAGCCTGCTTGTAAATGAACAGCAACTTCCATGCAGAAATTCATCCAGGTGGGATAAAGTAGCAGGATATTGTTGGAATCCTCATGTAACATGAAGAGCATAACAGAACACACAGGGCTTTGGGTCTGAGGTGCCTGAAAGCATTAACATGCGGTCCAGCAGTGGTTTGACCAACTTTGTGCATAACTTAATCAGATGAAGGCAGGAGGGGAGCAGAAAGGAATAAAAATAGTTTGTAGCACCTCGAGGTGCCCATGGAGAAGTACAAATCCTACTGAGGGTGCTGTTCATGAGCTTTGTGTTCTGTCTCTGCTCAGCTGAGCACACAAAGCACCGAGCAGGGCTGGGGACACCACTGCTCACACAACATCTACAAACCCTCCTTGTCCCCTTTTGTTAAGGACAGCAGAGCAGAAACAATTCCTGACGTGACGTGGCTTCTGAAGGGAAGAGAGAGCTACAGTGCAGAGCAGAACCTGTAGCCTCAAGGTAGATTTAGGGCAAATAGGACTCCATATCCTGTTCTATTCTGGCTCTCAAGGATGCTCTCAGCTGTGGCTGACAGCAGCAGCCCCATTTCCCGTGAAGACACAACACACAGGGATCCAACTCCATTTAATGAGCTTTGTAACCCACTTGGACACAAGGTGGTTTGAAATAAGTCGAACAACACTCAGCTAGTCAAGGATTTTTTAAAGTAATGCCTTTAAGCTTATACTCAAGCATACAAAGCATAAATTTTACAAATTAAAAACAATAAAATCACCCTGGAATAATGTAGTGGCTTTTCCTGTATTTACAAGGAGTGGAAAGGAAGCAGAATTCTTTTCAATTTTTTCTTGTAATGTGGGTGGAAGAAGTGGAAAGTGTTTCAATGAAATCATCTTAGAGAGAGGTACTTCACCTGGCTTGAAGGTGTATGTTTGCCTCTTCAAAAGTCTTGAGAGGAAATGCTTTACTCAAAATTCTGCTGTTAAGTTTCTGTGCAACAGCCTCTGCTTTTCCAGCTATATAAAATTAAACAGTTCAGTAAGTATTTCTCAATGTACCACTACAACTTCATCTTTGGGGAAGCCTGTGATCCCCCACCCTTCACAAATCCCTCCTTTGTACAACAGAAGCAGCCACAGCTCAGCTTAGATTTGACAGGCAGAAACAAAACACGGGAACAGCAAAGACAGTTACAGGGAGGTGATGGCTTTGGGAAAAGGAGGGAGATTTGCAGCCTAATCAAAACACCCTTGCTATGCAGCTTTTCTGCAGAGGTACAAGACAGGATATTTTACAATCCAGCTTCTCCACATCCATAGCATGAACGAAAAAAATCCTATTTGCTTTCACCAAAGGCAAGGCTGGGGGAGGATGAGTGCACCACCTCTAATGACCAGATCTGTCTGCCAATGTTGAGTTTGGAACAAATCTTCTTACAAAAGTTATTTTCTTATTGTTCTAAATTCAGTGGAACAAAAATACGTATTTTTACACTAAAGCAAACTGATCAAAGTGGCATTTAATAGTATTTGTTAAAGTGGTTATCTAACAAAAATGGGTTAACAAAAGCCCATTCATTAGTAGTCACCAAGTAAGACACTTCTCATGCATATGACAAAAATTCATTTGTGTACTGAGACGTCTGTTTACTGTGTACAATATTTCCATAAATTATAATGTTTCACAGCCCCTACCATTCAAGAATATTTCAAACAGATTATATATTATATTTGTATATGCAAACTATTTTATATACACTAATATAAAGATCCTTAGAAGTACCAATATCACTACCTTTATGCTTTCTCTAAAATGCATAGCTTTCAAATATCTTCTTGCAGTTACCAAAAACTTTACAGATTAAAGCTGCTTATCAATGTGGCATGTTCATAAAAACAAAGTGAAATAGTTCTAGACTAATTTTATATTAAACCCCTTAAAAAACGTGTTTATTTTTTAATGGAAAAAAACAGCAAGCTAGTGGAAATTCAAGTAATCTATGCTCAGTCATTGCCCAAATACTCTATGGAATTAAGGTAGCGTTCTAGGAGGACAGTGAACTTCTCACTCAGGGCTGTAATACTGCATTTCTCATGGAGAAAAATGCTCATCATGCCACAAAACCGCACCATTTTCCACTTCAGCCGGGAGAAGCTTTACAGGAGATTCAACAACACAAGTGTCAGAACAGGGAGGAAAAGCTGATCAGTTCTACACGAAGAAATTAGAGCTATTCCAGTTTTGTTTCTGCAGTTTGTTATTAAACAAAGTTACATTAACCAGTTTCTCACAAACTAAAAGTTATACATGGTTTTCAGACATCAACCGACTTCAAAAAGAAAAAAAAAAAATTAAAAAAAACCCCAAAACAACCAAACCCACAACTGTTAAAAGTTTGGTGTTAGAATAACCAGCCTGGGTGAAGGAAAGCCAGACTGCTGCTGTAGTTAGGGGGCTACTGATAGCTTGTTCATTACGTATAAACTCAAAGACCTCCCTACCACAAATGCCTCAAAGCAGAGAACAGAACGATCAGTAAGAAATGGGAACAAATGATTTTGTTACATCCATCATCTCGCTTAACCTTGGCGCTCTGCATCTCTCACAGCTGCTTAACAAACAATGGCTTCCCCCCCCCAAAATAGCTACACAAGTAAACAGTGTTCACAGTAATGCAATCAGTAACAGGTTTTGTTAGTTCCCCTAAGCCAGGTGTATCTGCAAAGCTTTATACAGTTCAATGCGTTAAGTATTCCAGTAAAATTAAGTGGAAACTAAGTTTCATTCTACAGGGTAATATCTACCATACAAGACTAGATTATGTACAGTATGGGACTGGTGTGACAACTGCCAGTGTCTCGTGATGTTAAACTGTTTCACTCATCAGCTTTCTCTGTACTCAGCAAAACTTGATATATAGACCTAAAAATCTAGAGATAGATTTGGCAAGATTAGTGCTTCCTACCACTGGGTATAAACCAGTGTGCAGCGCTGCAATCGCTCAACCAGAACATCCCATACCCAGAAGATTACCATTTGTTGACTTGAAAGTCTGGACTTCACATGTAAAACATTAAAACTATAGTTCTAACTGGAGTGAGGACAGTCAGTAAACAAATACAGATGAGGATGAACTGCATCTCTTCAGAAAGGTATGGAAGAAGTGAGAAAATGCAAATTTCTGGTTTTAGACAGCCCTGCTTTGCTTAGCTCAAGGCATAAAAACAGCCCAAGTAGCTCTAAAACTACAATTCTTACTCAGCGAGCATGAAGGCAGGTCCTGCACAAGATGATGCATCAGAGGCTTCAGCGAGCATCTCTCCCCACCACTTGATTTCCTAGCATAAGTCTCTCAGCTTACAGACATCCAGTGGCCTTCAAAGCTGTAGCAGCCACCTGGAATTGCTGCAAATTAAACATGGGGGGGAAAAGACCCCTGTTAAAAAAACCCCTCAAGTGCCTCTGGGGCCATTTTGGTCATTGGTGAATATTAAGAAGAAACCTATTTCCATCAATACTCCTCCTGAAAAGATGGGTCACTGATCCATTATGAACATAGCTCTCACCATACAAAGCACCAAGAAGTCAGAAACAAGGAAGAAAACCAAAACAAACCAAAAGTCCTTAAATTATGATTTACAAGTTTGTACACTATTTCCTAAGCAAAAGGTTGACCTTACTGCAAAGTTTATAGATGAAAACTTGACCAGTTACTTTTAAGGGGAATGTGTATCTGGCTATAACTTAAAGGTAGAAAATATTCACTGTTCTATATACACATTTCAAACAGGAGACAGTTAAACCGAACAGTTGCCAATACAACTCCATATTAACTCACTGGCCACTAAACTAGGCATCAGCAGCCAATTAGAAAGCTTGAGTTCTGTACTTTTAAAAATGCTATTTTTCCTGTCCTGTTTAATTGTTTTTTTAAAAATGTATTATAGTGCATAGCCTAAGTCAGACTTCCAAAGAGATACAGCGCCTTTCAATGCAGTTTTTGCAGCATTTAAAAGGGACTTTTCTCCCTTCAAATTAGATGTTCATTGAAAAATCTGAATCGAGTGCTGTACTGTAGTAAAAATATTTCAGTCACAGACTGATATAAATGTATACTGTGCAGTACTAAGATTGTTTGATGTCCATCTGCACACATTTTACTTGGGCTCTTCGATCGTCCCCTTGCTGAGGTCTGTCATTTTGGGGTATTTCACTTTCTTCTGGTCCAGCTCATTCTGAGCCCACAGTAGTAGTTTCAGTAATTTTGCCAACTTGGGTGTTGATTCACGATTTTCATAGTCTAGAACAGCTTGATTAACCTCACTCCATACCTGGAAAAGAAAAACTGGAGTTCAGTGACAGTTTTTGTAAGATTAACACTGCTATAGTCACACACACACTGGGAAGATCACGCCTAGTGTGCTAATTCCTCACAAATGGCCAGGACAAAGCTCCACAGACTACAAGCCTGGAGAAAGCAAGGAAGAGAGCCAAGTAGTTGAATACATTTGGAATATATTAACACCATTTTTTAAAATCTTGCTCAAGAAACACTTCTGTTCTTTTGCACATTACTATGCAAGTTTTTTCTAAGCATTTCAAAAATATTTAGATTTTATTTTCATAACATACATATAAAAGACATCGGTTCCCTTTGAGAAAGGACTACCTTCTGTCGCTGCATCATGTTCAGCAAGTCTCCAAATGGTGATTCTTCGGGATTATCAAAGGCAAGCAGAGCCAGCGTGCGCTCCATTTCTGTCAGGCATTCCCTGCTCTCCTCCCCTTGTTCTGCTAATTGGGTCTGAGCAAATTCCAGAGCTGCCTCTGTCTCACGCTGCCGAATCAGTTCGATCAAATGCTGTTGCTACACACGAAAGACACAGCAATATTAGCCCAACAAATTAACAAATCTCCACTATTTCAAGCCTGGAAGATTCAGACACTGGTGTGGAATTTGAGACAAACACTAATCTGTAATTTGACAGTTTGAGGTCAATTCTTCTCAATGTGTGAGACAAGGAGCAGCAACTTGGCTGCAAAATTTACTGGAAAAGGGAACTTGGTGCTTTTGAGTAACAGGGTTTGAGAAGATGGGTAACTAAAGGAATTCAGATTAACAGAAACTGGAAGCTGGTAACTCACAGCCCACTGCTGCTGTTACAGGTTTTCATGTTAATAACTGTATAGGGTTCCTCCTGCACCATGCCACAAAGTTTCCCATTGCCACAAAAAAATGCCAAGAACACCCACAATTGTATCCATGTTCAGTCACAAACCTCCCAACATAATCTTAATTTCTTCACTACTTTTCCCACTCTCTCAGCAAACTCTAAGACAAAGATAAGTTTGCCACCTGTCCTTACCTGCAAATGAAAGTAGAGATATCTGTTGGTATCCAGCAGCTCTGGATGGAGGCTGTTTATCAATGCAATGGCTTCCTGGATCTGTCCTTTCAAGATCATCTCACGGATTTTTATTCTTTCATCCAGAGTCTCTAAATCCACACTGGGTTCAATTCCAGACTCCATCCGAAATTTCTCTGCTGCTTCTTTGAAGCCCTCTGAAATAGGAACATTTTACTCATAGGATGTATTGTATGAAACACTTTAGAAGAAAACCCATCAGCTTAAATGAAAATATTTGAGTGATGCTTGTGCAATTTGGAGGTTTAAAGATTAACCCAAAATTGTGAAAAATTCCCTTCTATTTAAGTAGTTATTTATCCAACAGGCATTTAAGAATAAATGCTTAATTCATTCTGAACTCATGTACTCTCATTCTCCAGGGATGCAACTTGTAGTCCAATACCTCTTAACCTGGAAGCCTGTTTTATGCTTAAATAAAGCACTGTGCTTATTACAAAATGGGATTGTTAAAGTCACATTTTCAAAACGTGGGAGGTTTTGCTTTGCCCTCCAGCCCCAGACCTGTTTACACAGACCCAGCAGTTTTTCTAAGAAGAAAATACACAAGAAGAATTAATTTTGCTTTCCTCTATAGTATTTAAGGTTATAACAGCTCTTTTAAATCCCAGGTCTTGCTTTCACAGACACAAAACTGATTTACACCACCCACTTAGATGCTCTTCCTTCAACCCAGAGGCTTCACCTACACCCAGTGTAAACAGGGGTGTAGATGGATACAAATGCCTCCGCCCTAGCACAGCTTCCTGGGATGGCATGCACCTAATTACTAGGAACAATTCCCGACCAGGTTTGGGTTGTTCCAAATATAAAGTCAGGCCATGTGCTGAAGGGGTTAATATCCTGGTCTCAAATTATTTTGACAACAGTACCCCTTCAGAGTTTATCTTTCTGCCCAGTTAAAAACTTGCTTCTGATAGTTGTTCTTGCAGCTTTCAGACTGTTATTTAACAACAGCAATTTATCTTGAGCTGTTTCAATGGCACAAAAAAGGACATCACGGAGAAGCAGGTCATGTTTACAGCACTGCAGAAAACACTTTGTTTTCTCTATCTTTTAGCAGAAGCATTCAGGCTCATAAAAGTCATTTGTATTCCATGAGAACTGCTCAGTCTCTTGATTCTTTGTCAGTCTGCAGCTAAGAGCACATCAGAGCAGTTGTTGGCTAAGAGAAGCCAACAGCAATCACAAAGTCCTCACAGCCCTTAGTTCCACTCCATCCAGTTCCATATTTTACCCGAAACTGTCTGATAAAGTATGTGACACACATTAGGAGCCTCCAGGCATTACCACCCCTTTTTACCTGTGACAAGGTAGTTCATGATAAGGCGGTTCATGTCTGCTCTCTGGATATGTAAGTTATTAAGCTTTTCCATCCATTCATCTTTCGTGATTTCATCAGGTTTTTCTGCATAACTCATCCTGGACTCTAACTACAAAAGAAAAGCATCTCATTTAACACGATTCAAGAAAAAATAAGTTTAATGTGTGTAAGAACTGTGTTACTGCCATCTTTAGGGCTTCCTATGAGCTCTTTTAATTTAATAATCCAAAATTGACCCTTTTATCTTAAACCAGTTTTGCATTTTTTTCCTCCTCATTCCTGCACTCTTCCACATCTATTTGCCAGACTCTAAAGCTGCTTTCAGGAATCTCAGACTAAAAAATTCAAATACCATCTTCTTGCACTTACTCTTAAATCCACTCCATATAAATCTTGCATAGAATTGACACAGGACATGCAGCATCACAGTGTGAAACCACTGAATCAGAGTTTGACAGCCAGCCAGAAAGACTGTGACAAACACTTATAGCAATGTCTACGTAAACAGTATCTGCTTTAAATTTGCACCAAAACTTCGGACAGCTCCATATATTGCACAGCTACAAAACTGTCCATGATACATTAACCAGTGTACAACTCAAAGCCCTACAACAGCTCAGCTTCGCTGTCCCCAAAAGTTCTCCTGTCCGCGCTATTAAAACGTTATCTCCACTATTTTTCTCGACAATATTTTTGTTCGGATGGGTAAGCAAAGCACTTTACCAGAGCCGCATTTAATGATTTCTACCTCCAAGTAACGACCACGGGGGCAACGAAAGGGGAGGACAGGCAGCCACAACAACAGCAACAGGCACCGCCACCCCTGTCAAACAACACGAGAGGCAGCGCGACTCCTCATTGCGAGCCGCTTCCAACAGGTTCTCCCTTCTCTAACCCGCGGCCGAAGCCACCCCGCACCCGGCAACTCCGACAACGGGAGCACAACCCGCCCGGGCCCCGATCGCTCCCGGCCCCGCGTTCCGCCGCTCCCAACCGCGCTGGGGGAACGGGGCTCCCGCCGCCCCGCGCTGCTGCTGCGGCCCGGCCCGGCCCGCTGCGAGCTCNCGCCTCCTCCTGCCCGGCCCGCGCTCGGCTCACGGCACCGAGCGCCGGCCCCGCCACGAGCAGTTGAGGCAGTGGTTGATCCGGGCCGTGCTCGGCGCGAGGAGAACAGGAACCGCCGTGTGAGGCGGCGGCGGCGGCTCGTGCGCGGACACGGCGGGGGCGGGGGGGGCTGCGGGCTCGGCATCC
>VXAD01011617.1:654562-774080 GCA_013399195.1 Dicrurus megarhynchus | reverse complement strand
AGCTGCGGCTCCGCCATCTGCCAGGCGAACGGGCAGGGCACAGCCTGCGGTATCCGTGTGCGGTCCTTTCCATGTGTGTTGGTCGGCTGGGCTGGGAACTGTCCTGGCTGAGGATTGATGATCTCTGTCAAAACGCATAGTGGTTGCTGAGGCGTTGATGAACCCACGGCGTTTGTGAGTCACTGCAGAAAAGGCAGGAACACACTGTTGCCAGAATAGGTTGTTGCACCCGGTGAACAAGAGGCCAATCCGCACACAGAGTCGAGGTATTTGATTTATTTACAATTCAGCGCAGAAATGAGTGCTACGTGGGGAATCCACAAAGCCAGCTTCCCAACTATCAAAACTTCTTACTATTTATATATTTTAGCAAACGAATTAGTGTTCGTTGGCTACAAGTTGATTAATCCTCATGCTCAGTCTTTTCTTTTGGATACATCAGTGGTCACGATCTGCCCCTGCTCTAATTACCTTTAACCCAGTTGGAGCTGATTTCAGCACAATTGCTGAATTGGCTTTCTTAGTGTCTTCCTTATCTTGGAGTTCTGTCAGATGGTCTCGTGGCTCTTGAATCCTGCATTCTTCGTGTCCACTGTCATTGGTACGTCCTTCCCAAGCTTTGTTAACTTCCCACAGCTTCAAAGAACATCCTTCCTTCAGAAAATTTTACATATTCCACATTTTGCAACAAAACCTTGATTTGTACATTTAAAGGGAGAACAGGCTTAAAATACTTTTATGTGTGAAATGCTGCAAATGATCCTCCTCAGGAAAATGTAATTTCACTCACACAGACTGGGAATATGGACACAGACGTGCACTTTTCACTCTTGTTTTCGTAACTGCAATAAAGCCCAGGCTCCAAAACTCACTTTCATTACAATTGTGCTTACGTTGAAACAGAGAAACCTACAATGTAATAAATAATTTATTAGAACCATAGAATATCCTGAGTTGGAAGAGACACACAAAGTCCAATTCCTAGCCCTGCTCAGACACCCCAGCAATCCCACCCTTTTCCAAATGCTCCTGGAGCTCTGGCAGCCTTGGGGCCGTGACCATTCCCTGAGGAGCCTGTTCAGTGCTCGACCACCCTCTGGGTGAAGAACTTTTTCCTAATATCCACACTGAACCTTCCCTGACAAAATTCCAGCCATTGCCTTGGGTCCTGTCACTGGTCACCAGACAGCAGAGATCTGTGCCTCAATTACTATTTTATTATTTTACTTATTATTTTAACTTAGTTCCCCAAACAAAGCTACAAGTTTATAAACAATGCAGAATTCTGGACATAGAGCTTCAAATATTCAGTAATCCATGCTGTTAGTTGTAGCCAAAAAATAAGGAAAGCTACAGCCTGGCAAGTATTCCTTTGGATTGGAAAGGGCTTTTCCTAGGCTTTGATCTAAAAATGAATCTCAATGAATTTGACTCATTAGGAAACACAAACATTCAGACTATTTTTGAACCTGTTGGCTTGTAAATCTGTCTCTGGCTTAGGTATCCTGTCCCGTTCCCGTCAGCTCGTCCCTAAGAGGTGGAGTTTCTCGGGAGACTTCCTTTAAGTGGGAGGGAGGAAGAGGAGGCCCCTCTCTGTTAGAATTTCCTAAGGGAAGTATGCTCTATGCAGAGAGGACACAACAGAGGGCAATTCATACCACAGTTGCTATTCACAGGTAAAGACTAAAGAACAGGTGTAATTGGTGTCTAACAAGTAAAATAATAAATTGAATTAATAAGGTAAAAATGTGGGAGCTAGTGTTTAGCAGCAGTTTGACTGTGTGGTGCTGACGCCTGGTTTTCAGAGGTTGGGACGACTGACCAGATGCAGCAGAAGTTTCCCTTTTCCCCTTCATTGTCCCTGAGCTAAAGAAAAGTAAAAATGGGCTAAAAGCAGCTGCAGAACTGTGGTTTTACTTGTCATGAAAATAATCTGATGGGTTTTGTTACTTTTTTTAAAAAATGTTTTTAAGAGTTGGTATTTCTGCTGATCATAAAGATACAAAAAAGAAGTTTGTAATGATTCTATGCAGAATATCGTGGCCAGCTGCATTTCATCAGGAGCCACAGTGGTAGGAAAAGGAGGAATAGCTTCAAACTGATAGAGGCCAGGGACACCTTCCACTGGACGAGGTTGCTCCAAGCTCCATCCAACCTGGCCTGGAACACTACTAGGGGTGGAAATCTTGATCCATGACTTTTTTTCCCCTACTAATGCTCCGAGTACTATGAAAATTCTGCACATTTGGGGAATTGTGCAGTATCTTGAGTAATAAATTATACATATTTTATACTTCAGGAAGATAAAAAGCTGTGCAACAATTCTGGGGAAACAGTTTCCTACATCATTCTCTCTTTTCCTAGCGCTAAATACTGACTTCTGTCAAAAACCTTAATATTATCCCAAAAGCTGGAACAGAACCTTTCTTTTATTGCCGAGGGAAAACCTTGCAGGATGCTCCTGTGACTCCCAAGTTGGATTAAAATGCATGACGACTTTGCTCTTGGGAAATTATCCCAAAATATGGCTTCCATATGCCACAGTCTTACAAGAATCTTACAGTAATGAGGGCAGGAGTAACATGGAAATTTGGATTTTTTGGGGGCAAGATGACAAAATTGAGATTAAAAGAAACATAATAACTGTAAGTGCAGTTTATAGATTTTTTACATGAGTTAGAATTTGTTAAATCCTAATTTCAAAAAGGTGTTTTGATGACTAATATTTGGAGTTATGTGGAGTGAATCCCAAACCAAAGTCACTCATTCCAAGAGAAGTCACAAAAATGCTTATACTGAAGGGAATTTACCTAGAACTGGAGGGGGAAAAAGTTCTGCAAGTTTGTGCCAGCTGGTAGAGAAGGGGTTTACTTTATTTATGTGAATGTGATTAACCCTCATTAAAGTATTTCTCTGTGTTCATCTAGTCTTTTTGGAAAATAAGTATCAGGAGCCTTGGAGCATCAGGAATCCTGAAGAGGCATTACCTTGACACCTGATGTGTCTATTTAGTGATCTGCAGAGCTCTGAGGACAGAGGCCTTTTTCCACTAAAAAAAAAGGTAAAGTTGGAGCACAGCCAACAGAAATTAGTCTCTTCTGACTTAAATGTATTAATTATCTGTTAAATACAACAAAATCACCAGAGACTGAGGAGGGAGGAGGAATTGCTCATTTGCTTTCATCCCTGCTCTTTTCATGGGCTAACTCTTATCTCCAGTTTTTCTTGGCTGCTGCAATTGGCTCATTCAGAACAATCAGTGGGGGAAAACTGAGGGAAGGAATGAACATAAAATAAGTGTTGTATTTATATTTAAGGGCTTTGCATCTTCAAACAGTGGTTAAGGGAAAGGTGGGTGAGAAGTGACATCCCAGATCTGGGAACATTGTCTCTGTCCCACACAACAGTGATGTCTTAGTGTCTGTCACAAGGTTTTATGGGTCACACGGAACAACCCTTGAGTGAGACACTACAAATATAAGTGAGGCCTATTCTAGGAATCCAAAATTTAAAAAAAACCCCATTAATTAGGGAAACCCAAGGGATAAATAAGTAAAGATATATAGGCTGCAGGAGAAAGTGAGTGCACTGACCACACTAAAGGTTTTGGAAGGAAGTGGAAAGTTTTAAGGAGAGTCAGTGCTGAGGGATTTGTAGGTATCTGTCCTGGGGACAGTATCTCAGCATGAGTTTCTCTGGTGTCTAAGAAGGAGAGACAGGTAAGGTGCTTATTAGACTGTTTTAGAAGCTGATTGACAGTTATTAATCCCTGCTAGGATTTCCCAGCAGAGTTTTCATTTCAAACCAGTTACAAATTACCAGCATATTACAGAAGAGGAGGCCTAAAGTGAAACGAAACTCACATTATAACGAAAAAAGCTCCTCCTGCTTTGCTGCCAGGATGATGTAGATTCAGACCAGTAATCCAGGAGTAAATGCCCAAATTAAAGGAAATTAGGCTCTAACAGGAAAATAATTAGGAAGACAATGAGGCAGGGAAAGAACTGAGGTGTTGCTGATGAACATGACACACGTTTAGTCAGCAAAGGTAGATCCTCTGGCTTTAACACAAAGGTGAGGAGGGTTTGTGGTTGAAAGTGTAGCGTGCTCAGGTGGCACTCACTGGTGTGCAGATTGCATCACCATTACGTTAAGGTGGTGTAAGCCTCTTACTAAATGTATGTAAGAGGAATTTAATACCTGTTTCACTGCAGGATTCCTTATGGCAGGCATCCCCTGTTCACTGCTGCTGTGCAATTCCTTGCTCTGCGTGTTCCCTTTCTGTTGGTGTGTAATTCCTGGGTTTGAGCACTCCCTAGATGCTAAATTTATCCATTAAAGCATGTTATTAGCTTTTCCTAGAACATAAATCACAGTGCAGCTTGATCTACCAAACCCTAAGGTATTTCCCCTCCATGTTATTTCGTTTATAGCAGCTCTGTAGCTGCAGAACAAAATCTGAACTCCTGCTTTGCCATAATTGTGGTGTTTTGTACTTTTGCACAGGAATCTCTTGTGGTTTTTTACCTCTTGGTATTCCTGGGTGAAGTATTAAAACTGCCCAGTTTTACAGCTGGAGAAAGAGGTTGACTATGCTAATAGCAGCTTTTCTGACATTATCCTGAGCTTTTGCCACCAGAAGTCTCATGAATAAGCTCCTAAAAGATGTAATCAAATTACTTGACAGAATCCTGTAATTCTGTAGAATTATTCCTAAGCAGGTTTTTTTTTTTTCCCTGTCATGTTTTCATTCCTTAATCTTAGTAAACACTCTGCCTGTCTGGAGTCCACCTGAAATTCATGTTATTAACCCATGAGGAAAAACGTGCATGATCAGGGTAATCAAAGAGCCAAACCTCACACCTCTAAAGGCTCTTGAGGTGCCCAGGTCAGGAGTCTCTGTATGGTGTTGTGGGTGTCCTGTACCCCTTGGGATCCCTCAGTGACTGTGAGGTGTGGATGTTTCTGGGTGCCAGTGTCTCAAAAAGTGACAGAAGGAACAAAACACGTCAATGGAAGTAAACTTCTGTAGCTATTTGTAGCAGATTGGATCCTGGAGTGGTTTTTGAGTAGCTTAACCATTGATAAAGGATGTTTCCTGTGGAGGCTCCATGTGTTGGATGGGCAGATTCAGACAACATTCCACTCTCAGCACTCCGTAACTTGGAGCCAGAGAAAAGCATCACAACAGCAATTTGCCAAACAGTGTGAGTAGAATAGAAAAACCAACCAAGTCCCAGTGGAATGCACACAGGTGGGAAGAACAGCTGCTGTGAGCAGGTGGTTGTGCAGCAGCAGCCTGGCTTCTCTGCCATGTTCCTCCGGTGCCCGTCCACGAATCATGGCTAAAGCTGCCGTTCCCGGCATCAGCGCGGGTTTGCGAGCGGAGAAACGGGAGCGAGCCTGAGGGAGCCCCGAGGGGCGCGGGGAGTGAGCGCAGAAGGGGCACAGCCGCCGCGCTGTGTGAGGAGCGGCCGCCATGGCGCTGAGGGCCCTGTGTGAGGAGCGGCCGCCATGGCGCGGAGGGCTCTGTGTGAGGAGCGGCCGCCATGGCGCGGAGGGCTCTGTGTGAGGAGCGGCCGCCATGGCACTGAGGGCCCTGTGTGAGGAGCGGCCGCCATGGCGCGGAGGGCGCTGAGGGGCGAGGCCGCCGCTCTCCCGCCCAGCGCCCTGGGTCCTCCGGGAGCCACGCGCCAAAGGCGGCGCTCTGGCCCCGCCGCCGCCATCTCGGTGTCGATGGTGGCGGGGGCGGGGCGGGGCGGCTCCGCCCAGCGCTGCCGCGGAGCGGGGAGGAAATGGCGGCGCGGCGCGGCTGAGACCCTCGGCGGCCGCGGCGAGAGCCCCCTTCTTTGCCCGCGGTGAGTGCGGGAGGCGGGTGGGGGAGCACCGGGGCGGGAGGAGAGTGGGAGCGGGGCCGCCGCTGCGGCGGGGAGGTCGCGGGGAAGGCGGCCCGGCCGCCTTTNNNNGGCGGGGAGGGCGGCCGGGCCGCCTTTGGGCTCGCTATAAAATGGAGGCGGGCGGGCGGGTGGCTGGAGCGGCTCGGGTGTGGGGGGGGCGGATTCCCCGGGGAGCAGCGGGGCGCGGGCACGGCCCGGTCTGGCCCGGCACGGTTCGGAGGAGGCGGCGGCTCCGTGCGGGGCCCCGGAGGAAGCCTTTGGCTTACGGCGCGGCGGGGCTGGAGCGGAACGGCCGCTCCCCGGGCGGAGCGGGCTGAAGGCGGCTCCTCCATCTTGGGGGGAAGGAGAGGCGAGGAGAGGCCGACTCTGCTCGGAGCCCGTCGCCGTCATGGCCAAGCTGACGCCGGGAAGCTGCTTCGTGACGGCACCACCGACTGTACCCACCGGCCCCGGGCCTGCGCCGGGGGTGGCTGGGGCGGGGGAGCGCCCTTGGGGACCCACAAACCCAACTGAGCCCAACCGAAATTGTTCCGGGGCTTCGGCAGGGGGCACGGAAACTTCCCCGCCTTGGGGAATTGTTGATTTTCTCTGGGCAAAGGAGGGGATCTCCTTACTGGTGAGTTAAACACGGGGGGTTGAACTTCATCATGTTCTGCTGACTATTTTGTAGGGAGAAAAACCCGAATATTTAGACAGTAGGAATTGTTGGCCGGCTTTAAATATTTAATAAATTCCTTGCCAATAACTATTCCTTATCCCTGGCACTAATGTACTTAAATGGTACTAATGTACTTAAATGCTGTCTTTTGGAGGTGATCATAGTTTGGAGCTGTTTGTTTGGCTTGCAAAAACCATTTTTTGGTGGCGACCAAATTTTGTTTCATACAGTTAAATAGTTTTCAGTTTATACCTCCAAGTGGCAGCTTATGTTTTAGTTGTGATTATGAAAATCTAACTATTTTAGCTTGTCGTTTCTAATTTGGAAAGAATGTTACAATCTCGTAATGTGTTATAAAATGAATGTGTATTACACTCGACCTGCAATTTCTATCTCCAGTAATTTGAAACAGTGTTACGTGCTCTTTTTCTTGCATGGCCTTTCATGAGTTTTCCTTCCAGGAACTTCAGGGAGGAAAAAAAAAAGCTGATTCCTTTTATTTAACTCAGAAGAATGTATATAGTATTCCTAAATTCCCTGGGTTTTTTGTTTGGTTGGGTTTTTTTCCCCTGGATAATAGAGTTGAGATTTTTTTCAGAAATAGCTCTTTTGAATACTTAGTAATCACAGTCGCGTTTAACTGAATTCTTTGGCAGGTGATATTAAACTATATTTTGCCTTATTTTATGAGAACTTTTTCACTGTTTGCTTTTTTGTGTATTTTCCTCAGTTTTCTTTTAAGGGATAATTTGAATTAGTTTAGCTTTAACAGTCTTGGTGCTGCTTCTCCAAACAAAATTTGCCAGGTGTTTACCAATTTGATTGCTGGTCAATGAAAAATGACGTGTAGTTACTGTCCAAGTGTACCATGTACTGCGTTAATTGTAGTAGATATTCTGGGTTGTGTTCCACTTTTATGTGTGCCAGCTGCTTGTTATCATTCCTTGACATTTAGAACTTTCTATAGGAATAAATATAGAAGTAAGCCCAAAATAGCTGTTCAGTTAGGCCTTAATTTTTTTTTCCTTTGACAGTTCCAGAAACATGTCAGACATAAAGGTGTTTTAATGCACTTGGGTGAAAGACCAAAGCCTCATGTTGGCCTTCAGCCTCCATTGATAGTGCTGGACTCCAGTGATCTGAAAATCAAATAATTGGTGTTTGCAAGACTAGCATTTAAATCTTTATTTTTTACGAAGTTTTTGTGTTGTTTGTTTCTTTAAGGGATATTTTCTGTCGGTATGCAAATGAAGGTTTTGCTGTGTTGCAAATATATGTACAGTGCAAAAATACCTATTGTTTTTAAAACTGTTGAAATAAATATGAAATAATAATATAAACTAATATCTGTTCACACAGTGCTTCAGAGGATGTTTTCATATAATTAAAAGATGTATTTTGAATTAAAAAAGCAAATAATACCAAAATCCTGAAACTCCCCAAAGCAGTGCAAATAGAATCAAATCTAGGTTAGTAGATAAAATTGAATAAATATTTTTTCAGTGTCTAGTGGACTCCCAAAAGCCAGTGTTTGTTCTGCTTAATCCAGCTTCTCTAGTAAGATTTTCTGGCAGTTGATCACATTATTTGTTTTTGGTTTAAGATAGTAATTGTCTTTATAGTTGTAATTTAACAACTGTGAGATTTTAATTCTGTGGAGCCTGAAACTTTAAGCTGGAGGTATTAGTGGGAAGAGGAAGAACAAGGATTAAAGGCGTTGGGCTGAGAGTTATAAAACGTAACTGATAGAAGTAGGAGAAGGGCTGGGAATGGGCAAGGGTGGGATTACATGGCTTTAGTTGACAGAAGTGGTGTCTCTGCACCAGTTGTATTCTCTGGTTCACTTTCTGCCTTGTGTCTCTTGTGCCGCAAGTAGTAGGGCAGTGGTAGGAGGTTTGAGGAGAGGATTTTAATAGAAGTGACATTTCCCCAGTTTATGCAAAAGCTGGTTCCTGTTTGTGTGTGCAGTCAGGCCTGACTTCTCAGTTCTCAGTTAATGCTTGGAGGGTTCACTGCTGGGAAGTTTTTATCTAACACAGCTTCTGAAATAAGTGGATATTCCACAGGTGTTATTGATGATGGTCTCAAGAGTACTGATGGACTTTGAGTTTAAAAAGCTTAAATTTCCAGTTAGGCAGCTCAAACACACAGATTAAGTGTGCATTGTGTGTTCTCCCAGTAAACTAGTCAAAACTAGAAACTCAACTGTGTTTACTGCATCCTTAATAACATAATCAGTGTGCTGTAATTACTGTGTTTCACCAAATTTGGAAGAAGTTCATTTCTGTTTACTTCATTTACTGAAGCTGTTTTGACGAAATAATAAAAATCATAGCTAGTTTCAGAGGTTATATTTTAGCTCACTTTCTACAAATGAAATAAGGGAAAAAATTGTAAAACCACATTATTTTGTTTTCTTCAACAGCTGTACTGGTAGGGTCAGAAATTATAGATTATTTATAAATAAACAAGGTGTGGGATTGTGAAAGGTTAGACTTTAGGATTCTTTGATTTAGCTGTTGGATTTACAGCTGAATGTTCCTAACGGCCCTGATAAAGAACTGATAATTTCGGTGATGTCCTGGTGGAGGAATGCCAGAGGGTGTGAATTGCCTTCCCGAAGCGGTGTTCCCTGGGCAGTTGCTGAAGAGATCAAGTTCAGTAGCAGAAATTGAACATTAAGCAAATAAATAGTATGGATTTGCAAAATATTTTCATTCAAGATGATGGATCAGGAGTGCTAAAGATCCTGTGTATTGAGTGATACCCAGGCAGTGTTTGTAATTGATACTTCTGTTGACTAAACTTTCAACCATGACTTGTAAAATTGGCTTTTGCTGGAGCCTTTAGAAGGTTTCTTGTACAGAGATGATTGTGCTTGGGCTTTTAATCTAAGCATTTGTTCACCTGAAGTTTTGGTTATTGTTTCTTAATCTGTAGAAAAGGGAAGAAGAAAACAGCAGAGCTCTCTACACTGCTTTGATTCTGCTCACAGCTTTCCTTAACGGGCAAAATCTGTTTGTTACCTGATTTTTGCTCATGCTGGTCAGACCCTGAAAGCAGAAGTAAACCTGACCCAAAAATTCAATTTTTGGGGGGGTAAATTTTCATTTTTAGGGCAAATATGAGATTATCTTACTCAGAAGAGTGTGAGTAAAGGCTTCAGAAGGTATTGTAGGAGGAGTGAAATGCCAAATGTCAGTCTGCTACTAAGTCGGTATCTGCCTAGGCTGTTAACCACCCATGGAGTTCTGACACGAAAATAAAAGTGATATGTATGTAATACTTTTCTTCCCTCTTTTCATAAATGCAGAAAACACTACAGTCAATATGAATTTTGTTTCCCAAACACAGTTATGGGCTTACAGCTTGGAGGATGTGCACAGTGTAAGTGCCTTATGTTAGGGATACTGAAGTTCGTCAGTGCTGTTGTCACAGTTCTGTCCCCAGCTGCTGACACAGAGCTGTGCTGGCAAAGCCTCTCCTGCCTACGCACCTACCTTAGAATCTCTTTGCCAATGTAATTACTTCTTCCAAGGAACTTGATTAAACTTTCAAAGTCTTTCTTCCCCCCACCCCAAGCTGAACTGCTTCCCTGCATGGTGGGGCCCATTGTGGAGCTGAGGTTAAGTGTGCAGCTGCACTGAGAACACACTGCACAGAGTGGTGCTCGCCTGCCCCACCCTGCAAACTGCACAGACAGGTAAAAGTACAGTTTTGCAGATCTAATTACACCGATATGAGGCACTCGTGCCAGCACAGCTCTGTTGATTAGGGATTGTAGCCCTTAACATTCCTGACTTGTGCAATTGTGACAGGCAACATCTGTAGTACAGATAGGATCTGTTACTAAATTGAATCTTCGTGTTTGCCAGATGTGTGATGGGCCTGCTGCTAAAGTGCCTTGAGTATTTCTATGAAAAATTGCTATTTAGCTGAATTTAATTGTGAGAACTTCAGTGTGGCTCAAAGAAGCTCTTTTTGCTACTTACCCAGAATAAAATACTGCTGTAATGCCTGATGCTGTTCTCATTTTGCTGCATGACCTACCCAGTGGTCCATCCCTTCTTCCCTTGACTGCTCGGGTCCTGTGTGCTGCAATATGAAGTAAGAGGGTTTTAAACTGAAAGACACCGAAATAAACTTCAGTGTGTGTGTGTGTGTTTTGCTTTGCATAAACCAGGGAGCTGCTCTGTGTTTTTGCTCGGTGCAGTTCTGTTGTACTGTGGAGTCACTCGTTGTCTTTGCTCTCTAACTGCTGCTGGGCCCAGTCTGTGTGTGCTGCTGATGTGATAATCTGCTGCTGTGCACACACATTAAGTTCATCACTTCCAGGAGGTCCCACATTCCCTGCAAATGTTCAGGATTGCTGTCCTGTGCGAGCACAGGTTTCCATCCTGTGAGGCACTGGCCCTCCTGTGAGGCTTATGTAAGGTAAGTGAGCAGCCTGACAGGAATCATGGAAAGCCTGATGGTGTTTTTTTCAGACACATCAGAGAGAGTTTATAATATGTTGACTAAAGGCATTTTAACTTGGAAAGGCTAATGTCTTTATTATACAGAGACCATGTGAGTGTATCTTGTTATTAAGGGAAGCTGTTTCTTCTTGGAATTAATCAATTTCCTTGTATTTTAAAAAGTAAGCTGTCAAGTTGGTTTGCTCTAAAGTTTATTGTTAAGTTAAAGTCTTCACTATTTTCCACTTCTGAAAAATACTGATGTTGTGAAATTTGTAAATGTATTAAGCCTCATTTTTCGTGACGGAAGAATCCAGAAGGAGATTGGAAACTTGTTTCTGCATATTTGAAAATTTTTAAAAAGTAGTTAGTTTGTTTACATTTTAAATCTCGTTAGTTCATTGGAGTCTGCACTGTGTGTTGGTATGTGGTGTCATGTGAATGTGCACTTAATGGGCTCTCCTGTACCACGACAGGATGAGTGTTTTGCACCATACCATGAACATTTGAAGTAATTTTTCAGTGCCAAACATTAAAAAAAGGCAGAAAGTCTGCAGACCACAAAGCTGCACTGAAATGTCCTGAGTGTCCTGGTTACAGAGAGGTGGTAGCGATGGGTTCTACTGAATAGTTCTGGCAGCACATCATTACACCTCAGGGTCCTATAGTACCTTCAAAGACTTCTTGAAAAAACGTCAGGGAGATTGAGGAAGGGGATCTCAACAGATGTATAGAAGCCTCAGGATTAATTTTTTCCTCACCTGCTCCCTCTGGTCATCTCACTTCATTGGTGTGCTCAGGTGTCCTCGGGGAGCTTTGCCCTCCTGTGGTGTGGGTACCATAAACACCCTTTCTTTCTGCCACCTTCAAAGGGTGCAGATTCTTCATCCTCTGGTTCAACCGTTTCTATCTTGGGACAGCCTGATCTCCCAAACCAGTCAGTTCTTTTCCATTACTTTTGGCAGGGACTTGATGGGGTACTCCCCAACACTGAAAAACGAGGCTGTACAAGGACTAGAATCTCTCTGTAATGGGAGATGGGGAGGTGAGGGCAGAAGCAGCAGGTCTGAGTGGACTGAGGTGTGGTGTGAGACTGGACTGTGGGTGTCTGTGGTGCCATCCCTGACAAATTAATACCCTCTTGTGCTCCGTGCATCAGAGATTAAAGTACTATCCTGATACTAAAAGCTACCGTAAAACTAGATCTTGGTGATAATTTGTCTTAATTTGGCTGTATAGAACTGTTCCTACTGGCCTAGAATAATTACTGCTTCCTGCAGTGTTTAAGAGTGCGGGTTTCTTAAATTAGGCTGGGTTGTTCTTGAGGAACATGGCTGTGTTACTGCTCAGTCTGCATCTTGCAAATTTAAAAGCTTGTTAAAATTTTTAAATGGGAATAATGCATTGATTCTAGAATAGGAAGGAATGAACTGCCACTTTAAAGTTGTTAGTATTGTGGGTAGAGGAGGTGGTGGCATTGTTTTTTATCTTGAAATTAATTTACTGTGCTTAATGATAGCCAGCAAAGCACTTAAAGTGTTATAGCTTTTGTAGTGTTATTTCTCTTTGGTTTTATTCCTTTAGGTCTAACTATAATAAGCATTGAAATACTGTGATTTTATGCAAATTCAATTTTTAACGTGACATTTCAAGTGAAAACTAGCATAAAATTTTTATATTTACCAGGAATGTCTGGACTTTTGACCTTGAGCTGCAGCTTGGCTGTAACAGTCAAGTAGTGAGATAATAAATTATTTGGAGTGCGGGGGAGGAGTTAGGACCACAACAAATTTCTTGTCTCACAACATCAAGGCTTAAGCTTTAGCACTGTGACCTCTTGTTCTTCAACTCTCGTTGCCTCTCTTTGTCACAAGGTCCATTTCATAACTGTTTGGAAGATGTCTGCCTTCCTTCTTAAGATACTCAAATTAGTGAGCAGTGGATATGTTTTACATGAAAATAAAAGACCATGTGCTGGCTGTGGTGGGGGATCTGATTTTCTGTTGCTTTCCATGCTAGTAGAGTATCTGTTCTTGTGTCTGTCATGGCTGAGCAGATGGAGGGAACATCTCCAGAGCCAGGGCAAAAGCTGTTCCTGCTGTTCTTGGGGGTCACTGGATTGCACTTTTGTCCCTGGTCTCACTGGAACTGCTTGTTCCTGTGCAAAGTAGGTGATGCCCTACTGGCATCCTTTGGGCTGCTTTTGCAGTGCTTGTTGATGCAAGGGATTAATTTTGCTGCTGCTTAGCAAGTTTCCCAGCTGTCATCTTTGCCAAAAAGGGATGCAGAATAACTTTCAATGGGATCAGTCTTCTGAGTAGGAATGCATCAACTAAGGCGTGCCAACATTTCTTTTATGTGCGTCAGAAATTATATCCTTATATTATATATATATATATACATATATATATATATATCAGGCTATCTTGTTTTTCCTTGTGTGGTATTCCTATATTTGCTGATTGGGAATTTTTAACACTTAAAGGAGGCTATCATAGGCCAAGCCCAGTAACTCTTCTACAGGGAATAAAATGAGAAAATAGCATAAATTGTGACTGAAATAACTGTTATATCATTCTGGAAAGGATGCTTTCTTCCCTGTTTGTAACGTCCTGCAGTTTCTTTGATATTTAAGAAACCTGACTGGAATATCTTTGTTTCAGCCAAGTACTTTGCATATCAAGCTAATTCTGAAGAAACCCATAGAAAAATATAACTAAAAAACAGGTACAAGTCATTCTAACTGAAGCTAGTATCTTATATAGTGGAACAGACTGGATTTGTGATAGGATACGGACATGAAATTGGTCACTGATGAATGTACTTACTCGCTTTGAAAACCTAGGTGGTGTAAAATCATGCTTTGGATTTCTTTGCGGATGCAAAGAGTCTGCCTTCTCACCAACCCTCTCGTTCAGAACCTTATGCTGGCCATTGTGGTTGTTGAGATTTCTGTCCTGTCCTTGGGGCATGGTCATTGCATTTCCATAATGTATCTAAAACAGTAACTGGAGTTTCAGTATGAAGACTTTTAAAATTTAAAAGATGTAAATATTATCTATCACAAGTCTTAAATAGGAGCAAATCTTCCTTCCATGGGTGTTTGTGCAGGGGTGAGTATGTGTGTGATCTTTCAAAATCACAGATATTTCTGTAGAGTTCTCAATGTGAGTAGCAGATAAGAGAATGAATAGGTGTCAAATAGTAATAATTTGGACTAAAGTATTCGTGCAAGGGGCTGGTATAATCCCTAATGAGGTACCAGCACTGGTGCAGATTACAGCAAATTGGCTGAGTGCTGACATCCAAGATCAGGGAATAAGACGCAGCTTATTTTGCTATGTAGATGTGAGAATGAGGGAATAAAGATCTCTGGTCTTTCATACATATTCCTCAAACACTAAATAAAATCCCCAGTAAGATGAATCTGAAGAATTTATCCTGAATACTGGCAAACTTTTTTTGTATGCAAGTCCTCAGATAAACAAGAAATGAAGTTACTTTTTGGGGGAATGGTTTTATTACTAGGCTTCCTTTCAAGATCATTTTTTAGAGTGAAGTTTTCCCAGTTACCTGAAGCAGGGAATTCTTAAAGCAGTTAAAACAATCAGCTCCAGAAAAGATAAAACCTTGATGCCGTCAGAGGACCTACTAAGTTTTCTATTTCCTCTTCAGGGAAATGGGAAAAAATAAAAAAGTGGAAATCCCGATTTGAATGAATATTTGTCATGATTTATTGAATTGGCCTTTATCTAGAAATACAAACACAAAAAATGGGCAGATGTTGGTGTTCTTGAAAAACTTTGCTCTGTCACCTCAGATGAAGATGTTATGTTTGGCATCCTAAAAACGACTTAATGAAGTCAGCAACAGCAGATCCGGGTGTCTTCACAGCCCATCCTGCCATGAATATCTCAGCTGTGTGTTACTGGCAGAGATAATCTGTCCTTTTTCACCTGAGATTTCTAAGTGCTGAGTCACAATGGAAGGCAGTAGATAAGAGTGTGCTTCCGGTGAGGTTTTGTCTGAATGTGAGAGGGAGATTACAGGCGGGTTTTTTGTTTGTTTAATGAAGGTGTGTTGGAGGTGAGGTTTTTAATGTGTTGTGAGGTGTTGCAGTAGCAGGATTTGAAATTTGGGACTCTTTTCCATCTCTGATTCAATTGGCTGCTGAGTCTGCTCTGGAATTTCTTCAGTCTGTGTTTTCTGAAAACCACAAGGGTTTGCAGTAGTTGGAGAATCCACAGGGCTACTGAATGGGGGTGCTGGGCTCTCTGCTCTTGCACTGTGGCAGCCCTGTGATTTCGGATTTGTTACTGCTCGAGAATAGTTGGCTGTAATTGAAATTAAAAGCTTGTGACAGTTCTGTGATTTTTTTTCTGGGGTACAATACCTCTGTGCTTCCATTGGTTCTGGAATTTAAGTCCAGAATGAAATTAAGTGCCTAACTTGTTTTGGAAAAATTGAAACATTTTACCTGAAAACTAATGGGGGAGGGAAAAACTAAATAAATGTTTCTTTCTTTCTTGAGATACTGTGCATCAGCTTTATGCTCCACTTTCAGTTAAGTGACTGTTCTGTTTCACTGGAATGCTCATGCTACTGCATCAACCCCTGATTTGTATTTCTAAATTCATTTATAGTTGGTCTAAAAACCTTAGACATTTTCCTACTGGAGACTGCTTCTCACAGAAGCTGTGAACCTCAGCAGGAACCAGAGGGCCTTTTGAATATATGTCTGTTAATGTTGGTTTGCCTTTTTATCCCATCATTTATAGAGATTCTTGCCTCATTTTTTTCAGAGGAACAAATTATCCTTTCTAATATTCTGCAGAATACTAGATATAGTTACCTAACATATAGATAGAAGGAGGATGATGCTGATGGGCATTGTCTACTGGGGAAATACAATAATTTTCAGTTTCCAGCTGGAGCTTCCAATTTCAGAAATGTGATTAATATATTGTGTTAGGAGAAATAAGTAAAGTTATCGAGGATGTTCAGCTCATTTAAAACAAGATTGCCAGTTTGCTGCTTCAGTTGACATTTCTGTCAATATCTCAGCTGCAGTTCAACAGTGAACTTGAGAACAAACAGAACAAAATGAACAAAAAGTCCCACTGAATCTGGATGAGAAAGAGGTATTTGAAGATTCCAAAGTTGCCATATGTTGTGGTAAATATTTTTGCAGGCAGTTTGTAGAACATTTGCTTAAAAGTGCAAAGTATAATTGTGAGTTAAGGCTTCATCCTTTTGTGTTTTGATAATACTTGATTTTTCAGCTTCTTTTAGGCACTTAAGTTTAGCCCGTATTAAGGTGCAATTCTGCAAGAGCACGTTTGTGTAAAGTAAGTTTGAAACTTCTTCTATTTTTCATGAAAAACATTTTGAACCACATGGGAAAGGAAAGAGTGGAGATACTAAATAATAATAAGAAACAACCAGGCATTTCATAGCAAACATATGAGGTCTGTAACTTTAGTGTTTTAAGTGCACTGTATATTTATATCTCTCAAATTTGGAATTAATTTAAAATTGGGGTTCTGTAAAATTCTTTTCTTGTAGGTAATGGAGATAATATGGGTAATAGCAATTAGATAATATCTACTAGAGCAAAAGGAAGGATGATTCTGACATGGAATCTTTGTTTTCAGGTATTATTGATGTTAATGCTGTTAGCTGTTAAATCAGAGCTGGAGCCTGTACCCTGTGCAGCCGAGCCACTGGGTGAGCAGTGACTGACACTGGAAAATGCACTTTGTGTGCAACCAGCTGTATCTCCTAAGAGATGAGGCTGATTCTGGGTTTGAAATGTTGTAGTGATACTAGTGACTCAAACGTAATCTGAAGAGCACATGGCACACAGGGCCTTGAATGCCCAGGTGCAGCACTGTGAACACAGCCCTTCAGACAGTTCCTTCTTCAGTGTAATATACCCAAACAGGAGGCACTTTCTGTGTGTGCTAGAGGCTTAGTTTGTTTCATAGTTTGTAAAACAGAGTTAAACAAGAAGTGATGAGCTGATTTTCCTCTTCCTTTAGTCATATCACTTAAAAATTGCATGATGTGTGATCAGTTGGAGATTCTGAACAGGGAGATTGAAAGGTTCCTACAGAACTACACCGTGGAAGGGGCACTTTAAACTCAGTGACGGACTCCCTGGATATAATCCCTGATTCAGACAGTGGAGCAAAATGCCTATTAGAGCAGGTATTCAATGCCATGAGATACAGCAGCAGGGTCTTTATAATTAGTGTGTTCTGTTCTTTTTTGTTGTTTATTTTTCCTGCTGTTTTTGGAGTGGTAGTGATTGGCTGAGGCAAAGAACGTGCATAATCCCCTATAGAAAAGGCACAAGGGGAAGAAGAAATACTGGTGTGAATCTACCTCTACACTCCTATTGTTTTTACTAATTCTGCTTTGCCACAGTCATGCAAATCTTGAGATTTACAGTTCATGAAATAAAACGATCCACTGATGAAAATCAGATTTAGGAAGGGGTTTGTCTTTTCCCCTTCCCTTATTTTTTGGGGCAGTGACATTGGAGAACACCTTGAGATGATCATTGCTTAGGGAGTAAAAAGTGGTTTTTGAAGAGCACCAATGCTTTAGGAGTTGGGGCTTCAGAGATTTGGAAAAAGCAAAAAAAGGTATTGTTTAAAAATCAAAGTCTACGTATTGGCATGTCTATGAAGGATTATCGAACCTGTTTTAAAATGTGTATGTCTCCTCACCTGAAGTATTAATAGCCAATTTTTATTCCTTTCAGAGAATTATTATTGTTTTAGTTATGTCCTACACCTGCTGTGGCAGTTCCCCTGCAACTTTAATTGCATAGTGCTGACACACAGGGTCTGTGTTCAGTTTTGTTCTTTTGTCTTCACTAATTTATTTGACAGTCAGTTCATCCTGTCCAGCTGGTCCTCCTTTTCCTCCCAAATTCTTTTCCAGTGCTCTTGTAGTCTGGCAGACTACTTTGGGTTAATGCAGGAATTTTCTACTGATGTTCAAACTCAGGTGCTGGAAGCTGCAGTGTCTCCTATGATGAAATTTTGTATAAATCGGTAAATCTGCCCTACTCTAACTTGGGCCATGCTAATAGAGTTTAAAAGTATTTCTGTATTTTCATTGACAACCTGCACTTAGTACTAATTCCACTCTCAGAATGCTTTTAAATGCTGCACATGGAATAGATTCTTCATTACAGTTTTGTTGCTGTTATGGAAATCATAATGGGATCTAAATGAATTAATGAGAGTGCAATCATATTTTGTATTTCTTTTGAAGGTCTCAGCTGTTGGTAGGTGGGGATGTGGTATTGCTTAATTTTGACTTTTCTTTCCACTTCCAGTGTTTTTCTGAAGGTGCAGAACTGTCAAGAAAACAAAGTAATGGAATTTGCTTTATAATGTAATCTGATAGAAGCAAAACAATTCCAAATTTAGGAAACAATAGTAAGGTGAGTTAATAAATATATCAATGCCTTATTTTCTCCCTTTCTTTTTTTCCAGGAGCCAGCAGGAAAAAGAGGATTGATAGCATTTGGACCTGCTGACAACTCAGAGATTCAGTGTGGCACTTCTGAGTCAGGAAATTCAGCATGTGCTGGCTGGAGGATGCTGAATGACTCTGATCCTGTGCTGCCCTCCTCTGGCTCAGCTCTTCAGGGAGAAACCATTCAAACCTCTGATGCTGTGTCAGGTACAGAGGATATTGGAGAGCCTTCTTAGTTATTCACATTTTAGCTGAAATTTAAATCTCAGAATTTGGGTAACCTCTTCTTGTAGCTTTTAACATTTCTTCATGTTCCAGGGTTAACAAAGATGTAAACTTTAACTGTTCTGACTTGCTCCCTTAATTATATTGTGACCTTTCTGGTACGAATATAATTTTAGTGCTGTTAAAAAAGTTAAAAATTT
The DNA here is from genome assembly GCA_013399195.1 of Dicrurus megarhynchus. NCBI lineage: Eukaryota > Metazoa > Chordata > Aves > Passeriformes > Dicruridae > Dicrurus > Dicrurus megarhynchus. Next base: position 755,149 of record VXAD01011617.1, on the reverse strand, counting down.
ATAGTTAGTGATTTTTTAATGAGGGAACTTAAAGGAATTTCATATTGGCTTGAGACAGTTTGAGATCTTTACCTGTGTACTGCAGGCTTAAAATTCACTTTTTATTCTGTCTGTAATGTTAAAATTAATCAGTTACTATTTAAGTTAATGTTCTGAGGTCTGCTGCTTTTCCAGTGACATTTATAGTATTCACAGTTACAACTGAGGTGTTAATTTTACCATATCTGCGTAGATTTTTATGTTTCCATAGCATTGCCCCTTAACATTTCTGTTCAAGCAGTGTTAAATATAACACTGAAAGCAGAGAACTTGCAGAGGAGGGATTGTGTTAAGACAGAACAGTAATAGACGTGATGTAGTATATGAAATAAGGAGGCATTTATTCCCAGGGAACACTGGAAAACTGGGAAAAGCTTGCTGAAGGATGTCTCTGAAAACTTGTAGCTGTGTTATGTACAGCTGTTAGAAACCTCTGATTCTTCAGTGCTGTTACGTAGGAATTCTGCTCATGTTCGTTTGGCTTACCTTTGCAATTCCTCAGCCAGGGATACACATATCCAGAAACATTCTTGGGGAGAGTTGGGGTGTGTTCTTTGTTTTCAAGTAAGTGTTTCTATGTAGCCCATTCTTTGAGATGCAGTTACCACTGCATGTTCCAGTTCCCTGGGAGCAGTGTCACTGCAGCAGTTGCATTGTGTCCTTAGGAGCAGTTCCAGGGCATGCAGCTCTTTGGAAGTATATTAACGTCAATACTTGTTCAAACCAGGTTATTCCTGAATTCATCAGAATACGGATCCTACATTTATTTCTCTCATTTGCTTCTGCCTTCTCAAGTAACAGAGTCTTCTAGTAAGCTGGGAGAGACTTTTGGGAAAACAGAGATGGGGTTTCTCTTTTTTTCTGTGGCTGAGTCTGACACAGTTGGGAGGTTCTTTGCTGAATCAGTTTGGGTTTTTTTGGGTCATTCTGGTAGATCACATAGGCTGGTCCTTGATACGATTATTTACAAAAATGTTTTCAGCCTTTCTTACATTCCATGCCACAGAGAAGTGAGTGGAACTGCTGTAGAGTTTTTCCCCAGACAAACTCCGGGGAGTAGGTTCATACTATGAAGGAGTTTGTTTGGTTGGTTTTTTGGAGAAATACTAGAAAATACCAGAAATCCTAAGGCTACTCAATAAAATATGTCAGTACAGTATCCAAACCCACAAGTTTAACTTAGTACTTTGAAAGAATATTAGTGGCTTGAAATACAAGTGCTTGTTACAATTAATACTGAGATCAGAATATTTACTAATTACTTAGGCTATGAATATTTTTGAATGAGAGTTTTGAACGTTATGTTTCTCTTCAGCATTTCAGAGTGGGGTCAGTGTTGCCTGTACTATGGAACAAGCTGGAAACACAGTGCCATTAGAGTCTGAACCTAATACTGACAACATGGAAAACAGTTCTCCTGGTAAGAGTTCTTCTTTTGCAATTGAAAATGTGCTTATTTGTCCATCGTGTATGTATATGTGTTACATATGTGTAAATTATTTTAAATAACTCACGAGTTTTTAACAGGTACAGCTGGATTATGTTGTCACATTGATCAGTGATTGATGTATTTAATTGCTACTGCTGTTGTATTACATTCACAAGAAAATACCTGAGGCTCATCATATGAAGTAAAGATACAAAGATGTCACAAAGAAAATAACATGTTGAAAAAAGGTTTTAAGGAAACACATCTTTCATCACCACCACTCTATTAACTATTCCCTTGTTTTTAGCATCAGTGTTGGATGATAAAGGTGAGCAAAGCAACGAGGAAGAACAAAAGTCTGTCAAGCCGACAAGTAAAGAATTCAGGAAAACCTGGGGGTTTCGGCGGACCACGATTGCCAAGAGAGAGGGTGCTGGAGATGCTGATGTGGACTCCAGTGAGCAGCAGCCACAGCAGCAGCAACAAGGCATAAACCTCAGGAGGAGTGGACGGCAGCCAAAGCGCACGGAGAGAGTGGAAGAGTTCCTGACCACGGTGAGGCGCAGGGGGAGGAGGAGTGTTCCCACTACTCTGGAGGATTCCAGTGAAGCAGCCTCTGGTCCAGCCACAGATGCTGAAACTGCTTCCGAAGACAGTGTTGAAAGCACTCCAGATACAAAACCTGTTACTCGGAGGATTTGCACCAGGAGTTGTAAGGAGCAGAAAAGCCCTAAAAGCAGACCCACAAAAGAGGAAGAGGAAGAAGAAGAGGAGGAGGAGGAGGAAGAGGAAGATGCTACTTCTGATAGTGACAGTGATGGGTTAACACTAAAGGAACTGCAGAATCGGCTAAGAAAGAAACGCGTTGAGCAGAAACCTCCTCAGCTGGTGTTGAAGGATGTGCAGAACCACCTGAGGAAAAGGAATTCAGAACAAGATCCTGCCAAAACACGTGATGTCACACCTGAAAAACAGGATGAGTCTGAGCTGCCTGTCAAACAGGAGCCTGAGACTGCAGACAGCACTGAGATTGCGAGTCAGGTGGTTGTGTCTGAGGAGGACACTGAAGATCTTGAGGCTCAGAAGGAGGAGAAGCCTGCCCTTGGTGCAAAGGGAGCCTCAGATGAGGAACCTGAAGAACAGCCCAAAAGCAAACCCGAGTCTGAGATCTATGACCCAAATGCCCTGTACTGTATTTGTCGTCAGCCCCATAACAACAGGTAGGCAAAGGGGTCAGCTGCAGATGCAGTGGAAGGAGTTGGAATTTTTCTGTGATGAATAATTAAGCCAGATGCTAGTGCTTACTTTTTGAATGAACTCTTGGGTTTGTTAAATTTTGGCAGGGAGTTTATAACAAATACTTAAAAGAGGATAAACAAATACAGAAGTAACCAGTGAGGCAGAACCGTGCATTACTGCTTTATTGGGGTGCTTAAGTTGTGTTGCTTGAAATATCCATTGATTGTTAATTGTCTTTTCATTTCACAGTGTTTTACTGTTCCTTGGTGGGTTTTTTTTTTTTCAGGTTTATGATTTGTTGTGATAGATGTGAGGAATGGTTTCATGGTGACTGCGTGGGTATTTCTGAGGCTCGAGGGCGATTGTTGGAGAGGAATGGTGAGGACTATATCTGTCCAAACTGCACCATTCTCCAGGGACAGGATGAGCCTGTTTCAGAACTAGACCAGCAGGAAGCTAAAGTGGAGCAAGGAAATGTGGATGGCACAGAATTCACAAGCATAGGAACAATTGAACAAAAATCAGTTGAGGACCAAGGAATCAAGGGTAGGATTGAAAAAGCTGCAAATCCAAGTGGGAAGAAAAAACTAAAGATATTTCAACCTGTAAGTATTTTAATTGTTTCTTATTTTTCATGTTTCACTGAGTACATGGAGACAGTGACTTGTATGGCTATAAATCTGACTTGATTTTAGAGCTACACATAAGCTGAACAGCCCACTAAATAATGCTGGTTAGCAGAAGTTTATCCATAGAAGTTTATCCTTAATAGGTCTATTAGTACAGGAATTAAAACTGTTAGTTTCAAGTGAGGGATTTAAAAGTTTTATATAGGTGTAAGGAAATAGTTTGTGCTACTCTGCCCTTTCTAAATACTGTTTTGGAAGTCAAACAATGAGGTTTTCTTTTAGTAAAAACACTAGAATCCTGTGCTGGTTTATACTATCTTTGAAATAATCTCAAACATTTTGGACATTTTTAATAGTAGTGAAACTTTTAAATTAACATTGACAAGTCTCTTTTGGAGTTAATTCCAGCTGTACTTCCAGTTAGTCTTTAAGGTTCTGTATTTTGATCTGATGCTCCTTTAGGTTATTAGCAAATAGAGAATTTATTTATACTGCCTTTTTTAATCTAAAAATGTATATTTTGAACTATTTAAAAATCTAAAAGAAGTGTAAGTTTTGTAATACAAAGTTCCATGCCCAATTGGAAAGGCATAGAAGCTTCTTCAGCTCAATGTACATGAATTTAAAAACCCAAGTGCTGCAGTGGTTGTCTTTGTTCTGCCTCAGGTACTGTAGTAGTGCCAGTATCTTGGACATTTCCTTTCAGGTTTCAGAGCTGTCCATGGCAGCACAGTGAGATTAATGTATAGATAGAACAGTTTGAGCTAAATATATAAATATTTACTATTTTAAGAGAAAAGTGTAGAAAACAGTATTCTCAAAAATGTGTTCAAATTCATTTGTGCTTCTTTGTACCCAGAAAGGTTTTTGAGAGTCCAGTGCTGTTGGTGTTGGCTCTGCTACTGAATATCACCAAGTGCTCTTTACTTTTCAGTTAAGTGTGTACATGATGGGAAAATGCCCAAATCCAGGTTTTATCAGGCTGCTGCAGATAAAGCTGTGTACTGAGTTTTGATTGCAGAGAAGTGAGTTGCACTATGCAAATAATATATATTTAACTGGAAATATTCCTGAAAAACTTACTGCTAGTAATTACAAATGGGGAGAGGTGATCTAGAACTACAGTAGTTGTGAGTGTCAGGTTGGTTGTATCATTTTTAGGAGTAATTTAGAAGGGAGACTAAAAGCATAATACCCAGAGGTGATACATTGGAGCCTAAAGAGCTTTCAAATATTTCTAGACTTTGACTTAATGGACTCTGTTTTCAAGGAATGTGCTGTTTTCTGAATCTTAACATTGGAAGAGGAAGTGCTTCATCTGTAACGCCTTGATATAAATGGAGAATGATTTTGAATTAGAGGAAAATTCAGATTGCCCAGGCAAACCTGTAAATGTGTAAGGAGTAGGCAGCTTTGTGAAAGTTGTCTCTAAGAATGGTATTAGAGACTTTTAAAATTAAAATTGGTAAAACTTCTAGCGCAAGAATAGTCTGTACACCTGAATATCTGAGTGCTTCGTCTTGCACATGTGCATGGCTGAGGACAGCAGCTGATGGGGATACAGTAGGGACCTTGCTGTTGAGAACCCAGCTGCAAATTATTAAGGACTTTTCTCACATGATGTAGAGGATCAGTAGAAAGCAGTTGTGTCCTTACGGGATTTGAAAATTTAGGAAACCAGCGTCCTTTATCTCAGTGCTAGCAGACAAACCACTTGAAAATGTAGCACATTCTGAAAATAATCTGTTAGAGGAGTGAAATTCTTACCTTTGTATGGGTTTTTTGTGTTGTGTCATGAACAGCAGTTGTTCTCACGCTGGCGATTGTGCAGGTCAGAGCTGCATTCTGCACATGGGCTGTGTAAGCATTTCTCCATGTTATAGAGGCGTGTTCCTGCTCTTTCCTCTTTGAAGTCTGACCTCACTCCATTTCTCTCTGTAGGTGGTTGAAGCTCCTGGTGCTTCCAAGTGCATCGGCCCCGGCTGTTTCAATGTGGCCCAGCCTGACTCCGTGTACTGCAGCAACGACTGCATCCTCAAACATGCTGCAGCCACCATGAAAATCTTGAGTTCTGGCAAAGATGCAAAACCAAAACCTAAAGAGAAGATCAAACCAAAATCTGAAAAGCCTGGCATGCCAAAACCTCAGCAGCAGGTAAGCCTGTGTTCATGATCCAGAGCAGTTGCCCTGGAGCACTGTGGCTCATTTCTCCTCTCCTTTTATTATTGTACTCTCCTTTTTGACTTAAGTAAAACTGAAATCCTGCACTGAAGAGCAGCTTTCTGTTATTTTTTTGTTGTTATTCTCTTGCCTTTTTCTATGGTAAGGACAATAAAATGTTCTGCTGTCATTTTTTTAAAATCTTAATAATTGCCTCTAGATGGAGATAGTTCCTTGCAAGGGTGCAAGGAACCCTTCTAGATGGCAGCGACTTTAAAAAAAGTACTATTTTAAGTAATTACGTCTCTTTTTATTTTACTTTAATTCAAATTAATTTTGCCTTTTTAAACTAAACTTCAAATTACTGGCTTTTGGAGTAATCAAATAATTTCAATTGGTACACTGTAAAAGTAAGGAGTTCACTATAAAAGAAACTGGTGTGCATATGTGTAACTCTGCTTGTTTGTAAAATGCAATATATTTGACGATTATTAGTAATCGAGCTACTCTTAATTATACAGGCGGGCATCAAACCAGTTTCAAACCAAAAGAGACTGCTCCCTGAGAAAAGAGAGGTGAATGTGAAGAAGACTGTTGTGAGCACAGCCAAGACTGAGGCAAACACCCAAGCTCCTGCTCGAGAGCCAGTGGCAGAACCCGTCACGCCGTCCTGGGCCAGCGATCATAATTACAATGCTGTAAAGCCTGAAAGGACTGCTGCCATTTCACCTGCACTGTTGTTCAAATGTATGTATGGCTTAGGGATATTCCTGAATAATCATATTTCCTTTGAATACCCATCCATTCTTGGCTCTGCAAAACTAGGGAGTTTAGGATTTGGGGGTTTTTTCTTACTATGGCACCAAGCTACATCTCTCCACCTTCAAAGATTCACACACAGATACACACAAATGAGAGACACTTTTAGGAGTTTCATTTGTATCACATGGCAGTTGTATGATTAAGAGGCTGTCGATCTACCCAGCTGATTCCTGGATGAAAACTACATGGTTAAGCTTGAAATCTTTCCCATAAAGAGTGTCTGTTTCTAATCTAGAAGGTAAGTATTGATACATTTGTGTTAAGTTTTACAAAAAGGTTGCGCAGTGTGCTCCGTGAATCAGCAATTGCCTGTACTAATTTCAATTGTATTTTTGTAATTTAGATTTGGCACCTGTCTCTCAGGTCTTGCATTTTCAGTGCCTGGTGCCAAGAGTGAAATCTTCAGCGTGGTATCCAACAGTACTTGACACCTCTGCAAACAGCTTTTAACTGTCAAGTATATTCCTGCTGCTTTTCTTCCTTACGTGAAATAACTAGAGGACCATCCTTTACTTTTATGTTGGGGGGGGGGAGGCAGAACTCTGTTATATTTTTTCCCCTTTCTCTGTTCATATTCCACACATTATCCACACACACAAGAGCACATCTCAACTGGATGTTGGGCAGAGAGATACTGCCTTGCATATTTTTGCAGGTTTTGAGTAGCATCCTTGTAACTCATGTAAAGGTAAGTAAATACTGCTTTGAAGCCTGAACAAGTATGTCTGCTTATGACATTTTTTGGTTGACTCCATCTGAGTAGTTTTATAATGCAGTTATGGAACTTGAGATGAAATCTGACATTTCAGTTACAAACCATGTGACCTCTGGTGCCTCATGTTTACTCCTTTGAAGAGTAATTCAGAAATTCAGTTCTCACAGCTTTTGTAACCACACTTCAGCCAATTTACATTTTAAGAAGTAAACCTGGTTATTGAACACTTATATGTAAAGTAACTGATAAGTTTATAAATAATATTTGAGATTTTCTAGTTATAATTTTTAAACACTGAGGGAACACCAGCTATCCTAAATTGCTGTTGATGAACACAGCACATACCAGCTATATTTTAATGTTCTTTACCCACATCAAATGGTTAAATGGTTGAAATTTTTCTTTGTGTATTTTTGCTGCATTTTAGTCCTTTTACCTTTTTTTGTAGTAAACTCCCTTAAGGTATATATTTTAATTAACTTCCATTTTTCAAATATTCTTTTAAAGAAACTTTAGCTTTTTTGTCAGAAGCAGTAGTGTTTTAAACATAACTAAAATTAGTGGAAAGACCTAAATGAAACTGTAAGGGCTTATTTTACATCAGATTTTTCTGACTGCCAATTACAGGTGTCCATAGAACCATTTCACTTAAAATGTCCTTATTCCTATAAGGTTTCTTTTTTCCTAGGAGACAGGAATACAGGTTTTGAGGCAAAAAGTTTGAGGGTTTTTTTAAGGGAGGTTGCTCTGAAGATTTACCACACTGGAGATTTTACAGATTTAACCACTTCCAGTAGAAAACTGGATTCCTGTAGCTAAATAGTAAAATTGATTCCAAAAGATATGTAAATACCAGACTTCAGTAACAAATAGAGAACAACCTAGTTCGTGTGATGAAGAACTCTCATATCAAATGCAAGGAAGAGCTTCAGATTGCTTTTTTAAGGTAAGTTGCACTGATACGTGGGAACTCTGCCATTACTAAATGCCCAGATAAATTGTTTGTGTATTTGTGAAAAGATGTGTCCTGCTTTTCAGTGGATAGGTCTGAGCTGTAATCTTCCTGAGAAGCTGCCAATGCACCATCTGCAAAAGTACTCTTCCAGATTTTATTTCTTTAAGAAATCTCTATATGCTGTTCAAAACCTAAAAGTTACAGCATTAGGGAAATTCATGAGAGTTGTTTCACTTCAGGTATCTAAAAGTGAGAAGTCTCTAAGTCTGAGCTAGTCTGTCAAGGAAAACAAGTTTATAGTCTGGTTTAGATGCAAATCTTAAAACCAAGCAACTCCCTGTTTAGAAACGTGCATTTCTGAGCATTGATTATGAAGGACTTGCAGTCCACAGGGGGCAGAGGCCTTCCAAATGCAGCATTCCAGAATGCTGCCATGTTCTTCCAAAGCTTCCAGCCATGTTCACCAAATCCTTGTTTGCAACTTGGGTGCACAAGGCCTTTTAGGAACCTGATTAACAGAATCACTCTCTAATACTCTTTCCATCAGCCAGTTTATCATTGCAGACATAGATTTACTTCATATATTTACTCTGTACTTGTGAGTTACAAGATTTTGTTATTCCTTGAGATAGTTTTGTTGAGTAGTAGCAAGAAAATCAAGTCACTTCTAAAGATGTACTGGGTGGTAGGAGCATGTAGTGTATTTGCATCTAAGCCTACCACCAGGCCCCTTTTCCCAACCTGTTCTGCATTTATTTAGAAAGGGATATTTGGTGCTAGTACTGTGCAGTTGTAAAGAACAGTGATGTTTTTTTTTCTTTCCTTCTGTTACCCGTTAGTCTGTGTTTCTTCACTTCCTAACTTTCCTATGTCTTTTGGGGATATGAGTTAGGGCTGTACTTGGAAGTGACTGTACGCCAGAGTCTGGTGCCTGATTAATGACGTTGTCTTCCATCTTTATGTGCCCAGTGAAAATAATGCTTTTAATTCATTTAAAAACTAGAGTGGGAAATAGCTTGATTTGATAAATGAATGTTAAGTACAAGTAATCTAAAGTTTCAGACAGTGTTTGAAGTACACATATAAAAGGAAATTAGGTCTGAGCCATATTCCCTTTCAGAAGAGTTGCTTTTACTTTTGTTAGGAAAATTGGTATTAATTTAATATTCCATGCTCAGCTTCTATATTGCATTTCAGGAGTCATTCTGGCTTCCAAATTTATACAAGTATGTGGATTGTTGAGATTTGTGAACATTGTTCAGAGATCCATGTTACAACAGCAACACTTGTAAGAGACTTTTTTCTATATTTTTGCTTTTAATTGTCAAGCAGAAGTCAGCAGCAAATGTATCTGCAGTTTTAAAATAGCAAATGAATCCCAAAGGAGGGGAAGAGGATAAGCATTTGCAATATCCCAGTTTTTAAAGTACCCAGTCCTAAGTATACTAAGTATTCATTAGTGCTTCAAAGTTTTGAAGTTCACCTGATTTATTAGAGTTAAATACCTGAAGTGACAATTTACTCAGGTAATTCAGGTGTTAAAATTGTTTAAATATCTTGCCTGCTTTTATGGAGAAGAGCAACTAAGAGTGCAGGAGAGTGAGGAGGATTTATTAGATAAAAGCTCAAAAGGAAGCATTAAATTACTGTTGTGGTAGAACTTCAGAGTAAAAAGGACTTGTCACACCAAACCACTAAATTTGTGTTTACATAACTGCAGACAGATAGCGTGAGTTTATAGCAAATTATGGTCATACCTTATTTGGTACCAGTATTTCACAGAAGTTCTTAATGGGTGGGGTTTGGAAGGGGAAGTGTTTCCTTCAGAGAAAGCCACAATTTTGTGGTCCTGCTCCTGCTTCCTAGCAGGGAATTACGAAGAGACAACGCTGCCACCTCCTGGAAGTGGGAGTCCTGGCTCTGGTGATTCAGATTTCCTTTTGTTAACCCCTTTCAGTTTATTTCATCTCTTCTGCAGCTGAACTGAAGAGCGATTCACAAGGGGAATAGGCTGTGCTTGTGTACTTAAAGATCTTGGACTGTTTGTTCCTGTACACCTCTAAAAAAATAAGGAGACTTTGAGAGTGAAACACAGGGATACTGGGATGCCCCACCAGCAGAAACTGCTGTGTATATCAAAATGGCAGGATTATAGCATGCATAATTTATGTGTGCGTTTCCTTGTGTCTTTATTTTTTTCTTTATGTAATAACAGCATGAGGACAGGAAAGAAAGAAAATAAACCACTCTGCAGAGAGCAGGGGGAGACTAGAGTGCACTAAAGACAGGAGTTATGGCTCAGGAGGTAAAAGTGGTGTAGGGAGCTGAAAGTACTGATATGAAGAGTAGAAGATAAGGTCTTGTCTGCACACAGGCTGGTGCCAATTTAATGCTGCTCTTCAGGCAAGATCATACCAGCTGAAGTTGTGACTGTTGAGTGCAGTGGATGTGGATATACTGCTGTTGGTTTAGCTTAGCTTAAAATACATTTTACTTAAACTTTGCTTCTTAAGCCATAGGTATGTTTGCCTGCAAGAACTGATGGTAGGTAAACTGAATTCCTTTGGGTGTGAGTGCTTCCCCATAGGAAAAACCAGGCTGTGCCAGGTTCCATACTGTTATAACTGGACTACTTCTGGCATCTGAATTGACTCCTAGAAAGCCAAGGTGTCTTGCTTAATGCTGTATTCTACAATGTAGGCCCATCCTGAGAGGCAATAAGTATCAAGTAGTACCAGGGAAGTGAAAAGAACTACTTATTTTGTTACTGGGCACTTTCTGGGACACCTGGCTGCCCTATGTGTAGATCCGGCCTAAACATTTGAACTAGTGGAGTTTTCAGAAAGGCTGCTGACAGACCAAATAATGATCAGCATACCCAAGATGAGTCTGCCAGAACTTCTGAGAAATTCACCTTGGAGACCTGGCTTTGGAAGGGTTGTACAGAAGTATAACCTGGCAGCTCCAGTGCTGACCTCTCGTCGTGAGACTGGCAGGAGCTGTGCTGGCCCGGGGCTGGCACAGGACTTGAGCCCTGCCTGTGGAGTGAGGCAGACCATAGTGGTGCTGAAGCCAACATCCCCCAGGACCCAGCCAGTTAAAAGGAGCAGTGGGAGCCTTGGGGAGCCGTTTTCATCTCCTGCCTGTGAACTACTGGAGCTCCCCTTCTCTGCTCTACAAGGTATGTTACACGTGCCCTGTGGCTGGCAGCCACGTGAAGATTTTTGCCATTTCTTAAGTTAGGAAGGCTGGTCCCTGTTCCTGGCATGTGCCTCTCAAGCACCCAGCATGCCTGAGGCACTCGGAGACAGGAAGCCGGCACTCCTGCCGTCAGGGGTGCTTGGATTCAGTGTGAGAACCATTGCTCAGGGGAAGGGTTGGGGGGCAGAAACCTGGTACCACTTTCAGAGGCACTGTGCATATCAGGGTGGTTTATCTTATCATCAACACTGAAAGTGATGAAAGTTTGATTAAAAACACTCACCACCCTCTTGCTGTTTCGCTTTCTTTTACTAATTTTACTTAAGTTCTTTGAACTTGCTCCCTTGACTGCATAGCCAGTGAAAAAGTTCTTTGCTAGTCCCCAAATAAAAGGGATTTTTTTGAGGTGGTCACTTGCACTTTGAGTCAAGTTCGCTGCTGATTCGCTGTGTCCGATCTGTGCTGAACTTGGAACCTGAAGATGGCCTGTCCCTGCAAGGAGTGATGATGCCAATCCATGAACAGTCTGGAAAATAAGAAGCCCTTTTTTTGCTGCAGATAGTGCCTCTCTCCCTCAGGATGGGGGCAGGAGTGAAGATGCAGTTGTCTAACATAGATCAGATAGATCACTACAGTATCATGTAGATTAAATAAAGCTTGTATGTCAAAGCTACAGGTGTGCGTCAGCATAGAGCTACAGGTTGGCTTGAACACAAACCACTGCAGAAAAGGCAGGCCCTTGCCTCTGAGTCTCCTAAATTAACTTTATGTTAATTTAGAGACAGGGTTATTTTGTGTGCCTGAATGTAGAGGCTTGGCACACAGGGAGCTTTAACTGCAGTGCAGATTAGAACTGATCAAGGCTTGCAAAGAGCAGCAGCGGGGCAGGCAGCACATGCCAGACACTAGTGTTCAATAAAGTTTAAAGTGGAAGGAGATGGGGCAGGTAACAGTGAAAACTAACACTGAAACCGATTTAAGAGCAGCTCAACACGTCTGAATTAGAGCTAGCACCATCTTTGAGGGAAGTGACAAAAAGCCCTGCAAAAGCAGGTGCGCGGAGGGAGCAGTTGAACAGCTGCGGAGCTGCAGTGGTTCCAGAGCTCCTCACCTGCACAGCCGCCGGCAGCGGTGCTCGGTGCCACCAGAGGGGGCTTCGGGGCACCCAGCGGCGGTGAGCAGTGCCCAAGGCACAGATGTCAGGCGGTCCCAGCATGGGTCTGGGCACAGCTGGCTCGGAACTGGTAAGTAGCTTCCCGTTGTGGAGTGCTTTAGGACTGACAGCTAAAGCACCTGCTCACCCGTGTCTTTTACTCCGTTTTTTCAGTTCCAAAAGGTTTCACCTCGGAAGAACACGTGGATTAAAGTTCGGTAGTGGCCACTGCGTTGGGGCAGGGGGGTTCATTAAATTCTGCTCTGTTCAGGTTATTCCTGTCACGAGTCACACAGGAGGGGGTCACAGCACAGCTGCGTCAGCCAAGTCCTCTTGGTTCATGGGCTGAGTGGCCAAGGGAAACTGCTGAACCACACCAGTTCTGAGGTTGGGAAATCCTGCCTGTCCTCTGTTTCAACAGTTTTCCAGAGGGGAAGTGCAGTTCTTAAATTCTCAGCTACTGGCAAGGAGGGGTGAGGTGTTTCCCTTGTAGGCCAGAAGCCTGCGCTGCCGTGTGTGCCAGAGTGGGCTGCCCTCGCTTTCCCCCCGCTTGGAGCGGAGAAGCTGCAGTGTGCTGGGACGACGGCGCAGGGACAGCCACCGCAGCCACCTGCGGCTGAGCCCGAGGAGCCGCGGGACCGAGCGGGACTTCGAGGCCGAGGTCACAGCCCGAGTCGTGTGTGACACCCAAAACGCTGGCAGGGCAGCTCCTGCATAGGTGACTGGCTCCTGGGCACACCTGTGTTCCTGTCAGCTGCTCTAAGGGCCAGTGCTGGTGCCTCTGTAGAGACCAGCTCTTGTCACAGTATGGAATTGCTCAGCTCTGGCTGTGTAAATTGTTTCTAACAGGTATTTTTGGGTTTGTAACAACTGCAGTGCTGTGCTACTGTGAATTTTCTTCCCTCTAAAGACATAAAAATCTAAAGAGTAGTAAAAGTGATCCAGTTTTGAACAGGTGGATCACAAGCGGCTGTTCTCTGCTTAGGTTGCATTATTCATATTGTGGAATTTTACAGATTTATTGTTACAGAAAAATATTGATAACGAGCTTTCTTACTATTGGTGCCACAGAAATCCATAGGCCGTGCATAAGACTGAAAGTTAGTTACGGAATTTTGGCTTTTTCCCTAAAACTCTCTGTTGTAGTGACAGAGAAGTCTGAAAAGGAGCAGTAAAACCCAGACAGGCTTGGGCTGTCTCTGTATTGGGCAGTGTCCCCTCAAGTGCTGGGTTCCTGACATCCTGCTGCCTTGGGCCTATGCTCCCCCTGCAGAAAGTTCTGTGCAAGCTGGACACAGCACAGCCATCGGCTCCTCGCACACTGCCTGGAGGAATTTCATCCTGGGGAAAAAAAGCGATTGATGTAGATGGAAGAGAACACGGGGGAACATTGAGATATTAGACACCAGAGACAATAGTGCTGGTGTATGAACAGCCATATGCCAAAATCTTAATTCTGTAGAGAAACTTAACAGTACTCTACATGGCTGCAAGATGTATGTCACGGAAGTCTTTTAATGTCCTGTAAGAGGAGCTGTGATGCTTTTTTTAATTTAGAGAACCACCAAAAAAAAAAGGCTTTACCGGAGTCACTGTGAAATGGGCTCTTCAGCTATAACAGCCTGTGGTTTATCTCAGAGCATTTAAAAGTTTTAACATCAACTAGAGCCAGAAATTGAAGTTCTTTCAAAGAACTGTGATTTGAATTATTTTAAAACTATACAGAGAAAAGTAAAAATAGCATATTTCTTCTGTTATTTAAAAATTGAAAAAAGTAGAGAATAGTTTCAGCAAAACAGCTCATCATAAATGAGATAGTTTAAATAGAAAGCAGGATTAGTTTTTGAAGTGGCTTTCAAAAGCTATTACTCCAAAGAAGGATTGGGAGGGAGGGAAAGGGAAAAGAACCAGTATAGACTTGAATGCTATACAGAAAGATTCTTTAAAGATCAGAGAAGAAACAAATTTTCCTTTGGATAATGCACATGCTGGTGGTGTAAAACCCAACCTCCGGGTGTTGACGAGGGACTGTAATCCAAGTACAGCCTGCAAATCCTTCAAGCAAAGTTAACAGCCCTACACTGCGGAAATGCTGCTTAAACTGGGCCTCCACAATGGCCTGGCAGTGCTGAGACGCCGTGTTGAGATGTTCACAAGTACCTGGAACCGCCGGGCTCGTCTGTCCCAGCAGATGCTGTGGCAGTTCTGTCCTGCTCTGCATGCAGAAGCCTCGTTCGTGGCTGTGTGTTGTAATGTCAAGTGTAGCTGCACGGGGAGTTTCCTCAGGGGAGGGGTTCTGTGTCTGTCAACATCTGGTGGGAGAGATTCTAGTCCTGTATGTAGTGAGCATACCATAGTAATTCTGTTTGTTAAGCCTGGGAGGAATGCACGGTTTTCTGCCAGAGGATTCGTTGGATTTCACCCTGGGAATGCATTGGCTCATTAGTTGCAGCTGCACCTCTGTCTCTTTAGCCCACGCCTCCCTCCAGTCAGTAAGGATCCTGTTCCTGTCCTAACAAGTGGCCCACGGGACAAAATGGGGCAAATAGGAATTACTGTTTGTTGTTTTAAATAGTGTTTCTGACATCAAGCCAAGGAGGTTCACCTGGGTGTTAAAAGTGCTGAGTAGAAGAACCACCAAATGCCTTATTCTAAACTGCTGGTGGTGAAACTCCATGTTAACTCCATGTTAATCTCTTAAGTGGGATAGGCTGATGTTCAGTGCTTATCTCATCCTTACATTTTAAATTTGGTTTAGGGCATTTATTATAGGTCCACTGGAGCTACTGCTGAAAAGGACCAAACCCACCAGGGTGCAAAACACAGTGGCCAGTGTGTGCAGTAGCACTGGCTGTGCCTTCTCCTCATGCCGCCCATAGACTGTACAGCTGCGCACTTGGAAATCGTGGGCTGAGGGAATACCTGGTCCATGATCTGTCTCATCCATTTGCTGAGCAACTCTGGTATCTGTTCAGAAGTAAAACTCTGTATGTGTTGGCATACTGCTCTCAGAAAAGAGTATGTATTGCTGTTAGCGCTTCCACACATGCACCTGCCATGTTCCCATACCTGTCAGGAGGTGCTGTCACCTTTGGTGTGTGCTCATGTTGTGGATAGATCAATAGGAGAGTGAGCTGCCACCCTAGGAGATGGCCCTGCTCCTTTCCCACCCTCCACTGGGTGCTCCGGTGCATTGGATCCAAGGCCCCTGTAATGCAGTGAGTTGCTTCAGCTGAATTATGGGGCAGCACATTGACACTAAAACTGAAAACTTGATAGGACAGAAATTCTGGTTTCTCATTGTCAAAACAGGGTAAGAGGTTTTTTTAGATTAGCTTCAGGTACAGCTGTCACAGGTTATTTGTTTGTACATGATCTAAGTATTCTGGATTCTTTATTAAAACCTGCACCTGGCTGATTGGACAGTGTCAGTTTGAACGGGACCTTGGTAGTTCTGGAGAACTGAAGGAGTCACTTCTGGCTGCGTTAGTACACAGAGAATCTGTACCATCCGTGTCTGATCAACAAGTCCTGTTTAGGAGACACTTGTAATTGGTATAAAGTAGCATTGTAGCTTGAAACCGTAAGGTGTGCATGATACTTGGGAACTAGTTGCGTGTTTTCCGTTGGCTAAAGAAGCACAGAATTACACACCTTTAGAATAGTCATGATGTCAGCTGGCAGGTTAAAGGATGCCTCTGTGTGTTCTTGGACCTTACAGACTGCTGACCTTCAACCCCAGGAAGATCAATCCAGCTTTGTACTCTAGTAGCTTTTATTTATTTATTTATTTATTTTACAACTCGATATTCTTACTGTGATACAGCTGTTGGTAACAGAAAGGTGTTTGGTGTGGGAATAGTTCTTACATATACATAACATCTGAGGGACACAAAACACCTTGTTTCTGCTATTTTTAGTTTTATCAATGTAGTTTTTCTTAACTACTTTGAACTAATCGTTAAATAGATAGTGGATAGAGGATTAAGAATAAATTTAGAGTCATACTTCTGCTGTAAACCACAAAGAACTAAATGTCTTGGTGCTGAGGACTGAATTTTGCTGCCATCGCTTTGCAAGCCAAGCTGTGCTGTCCTGCCTTGCTGTGGCAGGTTGCAGAGTGTGCTGCTGTCCTCCTGCCTGAAAAGGTATCATTCTGTGCAGAAGATGAAATAAACCAGAAAAAAGAGAATGGGAATAATTCCTGTAGCGTTATCAGTGTGCACGTTCTGAATATTCACCATCTCTCTGTTCAAGATTGAGCTCAAAATAGGTTGGCTGGTTACGTCTCAGGTTCTGGGGACCCAACTTTACCAAATCAACCATATCAGCAATAGTGCCTTATCTATAAGGAATAATAGTTCCTTCCTGCCTCCTGGGGTTGCCAGAGTCCTCCTGACAACTGGAATAGAGTTAGCAGGGTGGGGTAGAGGTGGGACATAGGGGTGGACACTGTTGGTCACACAGGAGTGTCCTTCAGTCAGGCAGGAATCAAGGCCAGTCTAGGAAAAACTCTGGGTAGTAACTGTAATTCATTTATAGCAAAATCATCACAGCCCATGAAACGATTTAATGTACTTTGACAGCAGGTTCTCTTTTACACTTCAAATAGTTAAATCTGACTCAGAAAAAATCCTCAGTTGTAAAATACTTCTAGGAGAAAATTCGGGACAAAGATACAGTGTTTCTGGATCTTCTGGCTTCTTGCCTTGCAGCAGAAGTTGAGCACACACTCTTGCAGTTCACCTTACAAAAGGTAAGGTCTGTATTGGCCCATCTCCCACCAGTGTCCGTGGGTGCTGGCAGCACTGAGGGCCAGTTACAGGGGGGTGAGGAGGGGCTTTGCTGGAGGCACGTGCTGGTGTCCAGGAGAGTGCTGATCTCCACTAGGCATGCAGAAACTTCCAAGACCATTTCTTCACAAGATAAGGGAGTATCATTTGTCCCTTAAGAATTCCAAATCTTCCCCAATTTGAGGGATGATTCCATTGGGAATTTATGCTGATGTGTGGGGTGTTTTGAACCACCCCCCCACCCCCCCTCCCCTCCCACCAGGAGGACTTGTCCCTATCAAGTCCATCTCAGGACAGATCGATGGGACAGTTTAGACCTTTTCCAGTGATTTCTGCTCTCATCAGAGCAGTCCTGGAAGGTGAAGGGGGACCAGTTGGTCCTTGATAAAGTTACTGGAACTCCTGGATATTGCTCAGGAAGTGTCCTGCACCTTGCACCTAGGGCTCGTGGGCTAATTCATCTACAAACATTCAACAAGGTTTGGGTTGTTTTTTGGTAGTTTCTCTCAGGACCCATCCTCGTTTGAGCTCTCAGGAGCCATGTGCTGGTGTTTGCCCTCTGTAACTTTGATGTCTTGGAAATGATGTTCTGTTGGAGGAGGATGTGTGTGTTTTCAGGTGTGGCTTTTTTTGCTGGGTTGAATTGTTCCTGTCAGTGCCAGAGGGTGGTATAGATGAAATGCAGTTTTAAAACATACTTGCTTGTAAAATCCTGTGTGAGTATATCTTCAACAGGTGTGAAAACAGGAGCTTTTACTTAGACTTTGTAAATTTGCTTGTGTATGATTTATATCAATTACTGTAGTAGCATTAGAATTTTAAATGGAAAACTGAGTATTACGAATGGAATAGTTTTAGAATGGTGAGGATTAGATGGCTACAGCCTGAGCAGCAGTGTTAATGTTTAAATATTCTTTAAATCTAGACTTTAGCTAGGAACTGAATAGGTTTATTAAACCTCAGTAATACTCAGCTTAGGGTAATATTAGCACAGTTTCAAATTCATGGACTTTGTCGTCAGGTCAACCTCTGTTATTAACTGGTTCTGTAAAGTGCTATGAGAATTTGTCTATTTAAACGTAGAGTGTTGTATTGCCTTATTTTTTATTTTTTATATGTGTGAGAATTTGGGTTGGTTTTGAAGCTTAACCATGAAATCCCACTCAGGAATCTTTGAAGGTGGTGCCTTTCCCCCCCTCCCTCCCCCATTTCTTATATGAACAAATTTTTCAACAAACAAGTCAATCATGGCATGGTTTTTAAAATCACTTTTAACAAGGCAAGTGAGAGTAAATAGCTTGAGCTGCCTGCTTGGTAGTTATTCACTGGATATGATATTTCACAGACTTTTCTTTATAGATTAGTATTTGGTCTTCGTGAATAGGAAGTTATAAAGTTAAGCCTTTAATATTGTATTTTCGTCTTTGTTTTAACAGCTCAAAGGGAAGAGAAAAGAAACGAAGATCGAGCAGAGTCTGCATCGGCACCAAAGAAGGCTGTGGTATCTATCATGGAGAAACAGTCCTCTTCCCTCACCAAAAATCCGCCTTCAAAGAAGTCCCCATCCTACCCCAACACGTCACTAACTAAACCACCACTTAAACCTGCTGGAAGTTTCAAAGGTGTCATTCCCAAGAAACCTTGGCCTTCATCAAGCAGTGTTCCTTCCAAACAGTCACCTCTCTCTCATGGCTCATCAATTGCCAAGAAAGCAGCTCCGTCTTCCAGTTTGAGTGGAGGACTCAAAAAGCCTTCACTGTCTTCCATGTCAGCTGCAGCTGGAAGTAGTCAAGCAAAAGCATCAGCCAGTCCTGCCCAGTCACAGCCCAACTCTCAGATTCGACAAAATATTCGACGATCCCTGAAAGAAATTTTATGGAAGAGGTGGGAATTCAAAACACTTACTTTATATAGGAAGCTACACGTAGAACTAGCATGCAGAGTCTAGTTTGTCTTGATAAGGAATTTCGAGGGATTGAATTTATGCAACAAATTACTACAAGTGCAATCAGCATCTCAGGTTTATATTTGAAATAAAAAATCCTGATAGAAAATAAATGTGCATGTGATAAAGCCTTTATATAAAGAAATCTCACTATTCCATTTATATTGAGACAATTACAATTGTAGGATTAAATCACAGCATAGAAGCTTTTATAATGTAGGTGCTCTGAGTTTTAAAGTCTAGAGATGGCAGTGTTGGAGATGCAGAGTTGTAGGGAACATAGTGCAGGAAATACCTTAGTGAAAGGTTAAAGCTCACCGAAGGAGAGATTCCCTCTTCTCCCAACATAAAAATCAACAAGAAATTCTCGTCAATGGGCAACTGTCACTTAGGAATAGAAAAATAAAAACCCCAAACACACAAAAAATGCAGATTTTCCCACAATGATTATTAAAGATAATGTGAACCATCAAGACTTACATAGATCACTGCCTTCTGGTATTGTCTCTGAACTGGAAATCCTGGTCACAGTGGGGAATCAAGGACTGAATCTCATGCACTTGGGCTCCCTGTGTCACTCCTGGCAGAGAAACTCCCGATGTCAGTGCCATGAGCAGGAGTAAAGGCTGACTTGGTTTCCCAAAGCTGTGTCATCCATGGCCATCTGTGGGCAGTAATTACAGGTTGCCCAAGTTCAAGTCCTGAGATAGACTTTGGCTTTGAGGTGTCATTTAAAGGAGTCTCGAGCCCTTCCTGGGTGAGGAGCAGCCAAGGTTAGCTCTGAAAAACGATATTTTGTGAGTGTGCCTGACCGTTCACACCTGACCTAACCACACATTCCTGTTCTTGTTTTCAACAGAGTCAATGACAGCGATGACCTGGTCATGACAGAGAGTGAAGTAGGGAAAGTGGCACTCAACATTGAGAAGGAGATGTTTAATTTGTTCCAGGTGACGGATAACAGATACAAGAGCAAATACCGTAGCATCATGTTCAATCTCAAGGACCCCAAAAATCAGGTTTGGGATTTTCTTAAATAGAAATTTAAGTGGGCTTTTGGGCTTTAATGATATGTCAGACTCTACCCTCAACATTAAGAGTTTCAAAACAGAGACTTAGGAATTAAACTATAAAATATAATTATAAAGCCATTCAAACACTTCTAATAATGCTTTTATCTAAATAGGACTTCAAAGCTTACTTTAGTTGGTTGGCATTTATTCAGTTTGAGCATTTGGTAATATATTTATAGTTGGGGTTTATTTCATCCCTATTTTCTGATCCCTGCACCTTTCCAAGTTTACTTAGAAGTAGGTGATATTTTAAATAGAAAATTAAGAAACCGGAGCAGGTTTTACCTGCCCAACATTGTTAACCTTGTCAATTACCTAAGCAAGTTCTCTTCAGCATGGCAAAAGTCTCTTCTGTTTTCAGGGACTTTTCCATCGTGTCCTTCGTGAGGAAATCTCCCTGTCAAAACTAGTGAGAATGAAGCCAGAAGAGCTTTTATCTAAAGAGCTGTCTGTGTGGAAAGAGAAACCAGCTAAGGCAGTAAGTAACATAAATTTTCCCTATGTCCTTAAGTACAAATGAAGTGCAACTTTGCCAACCTTTACCACCCATTATACATTAATGCACCAGATTCTTCCTAACAAAATACTAATAATGCTCAGTTCCAATACACTTTTTCTCTACCACATACCAAATGATAGCAAAGTACAGAGTAAAATAAATATATGGAGCTTTTACCAGCACTGTTTCGTTTCTTTCAGATGGAGTCAAGAAGCAAATCTCATGAAATCAAGAAAACGGCTGTAAAACGGGAACATGTGCCTGCTGTCAATATGGAGGATTCTCCACCAGTGTCTGACTCTGATGTGAGTACTGGGGATGTTCCTTCAGCATGAGGATGTGGAGGGGGAGAAATGGCAGGTAGGGCTTCAAATTTGTCACCAGAAGTGCAGATTGTTTCACTGAACTCTGGTGATACCATTGCCCACTGGATGTGCTGTGAGCATTCTTCAAGTGTGAAGGACTGCAACAGCCAGTGACAGGTGTATTTTGCAGGCACTTCAAAGGTGCTGTGTATTTTTCAGCTGTTGATGTCAATTTACAGAGAAATCTTTTCTTTCTGAACATTAGCTCTACTTGAGAGCACTGTGGCATGAAATAAGGACACATGTGATAACTCCATCTAACATGATAATGCTTTAAGCAAGGTGTTTTATGTATTCTTTTGAAGAACTGAAGTGAATTAACAGTTTTCAAAGTTTTTTTTTACTGTTGAAGTTAATGGTCAACTGTAATGTTTTTTGTGTTTATTCACTTTTAGGAACAGCAGGAGTCAACCCGAACTGCACCCAATTTGAACAGTGCTCCTTCTCTAGATGTTTTTAGCAGCATGTTGAAGGATACAACAAGTCAGCATCGAGCCCATCTTTTTGACCTGAACTGCAAAATCTGTACAGGTATTTATTTACAGTGCTGACCTTGAGCAAAGTAAAAGAACTGTTGCTTAAGAGTGTTGTTTGCTTATTTGGTTTTTTTGAAATAGTTTCTCCAAACTACTGTTAAATACTAATCAAAAGTGCTTGATATAAATCTACAGGTCAGATTTCAGCATCAGAAGATGAGATACCAGCTAAGAAGATGAAGTCAGGGGCTTCTGCTAAGAAGGTGGAGTCGAAATCAAAGCCAGAAGTCCAGGCCAAGTATGAAAGTCCTGCAGCAGCCCCAGCAGCAGAGCCTGACAAAGAGCCCGTCGCTGATGACGCAATGGAAATTGATGTTGAACCAGCAGCAGAAACAGTTCCCCAGCCAACCCCAGAAAGAACATATGTTCCTACAAGCCAGAGCCAGAACAGCACAGACTCTGCTGTACCTGAAGAGGTCTCTGCTCTCCCTGCCTCCTGTGCTGGCCCCGTTGTCACAACTGTAACGGTTTCTGGCAGAGACCCCAGGACAGCCATGAGCAGCTCCTCCGGGATCGTGACATCGGCCCCGCGTCCTGGGCCCGCAGCTGACAAAGTCTCAACGGGGGAAACCAAACAGGAAACTTCCAAACCAGTTATGACTGTCCCCAAATCAATACTAACCAAACCGTCTTCCTCACCAGATCCCAGATACCTGGCGGTTCATCAATCACCCAATATCAAGTGCGTATCCTCAGGAGCTGCCACATCCCTCCTGTGGCTCTCTGCAGATTCCCATGTGTCCCATGTCCTGTTCCTTTTCCCTCAAATAAAAGGCTTGTTGAGGTTTTTAGTTCAGGGAGCCTGATTCACATTTTTAAAATGCTATCTCTCCTCATTTGGCTTCTCTAGCTGATAAAGTTTTCAGAGCATCGGTGTATGTTGACAGCAAAGATTCTCCGCTGTTCCAGCAGAGAAATAAAACTTAAAGGTCTCATGCAGACTTAGAAGTCTGCATACACAGTAATATCTAGAAAGACAGTGCATGCGAGAGATTGCTTAAAGGCATTTCCAGGTTTTCATCTTATATTAAAATACTGTTACATCTAAATACGAATTAAAATCAACCAATTGATCAGCTTGAAAGGAAGTGGCTTTCTTTCACATTCTGAGTATACACAGTAGTAAAAATAAATATTGCTGAGTATATCCCTTTGCAATTGCAGTTAAAATAATTTTGTCCATAGCAAGTTCCTTTACTTCAGAATCTCTTTCAGAGGGATATTGTTGACTTAATTAGTGAGAAATCTGTAACTGGTTTTATAAAAGTCATACCTTTTAGCATCTCTTTGCCTGTCTGCAGCTGCAAGTTTATTTTCTGTTGCTCCTCGCTTTTTTAACTAATACCAAGTTAATGGAAAGCATTAAAGCATTTAGTAAAAGTTTTGTTACTTATTCAAAAGACACTATTGGATCAATAGGAGAAGGGAAGAAAATTTAAAATAAAGGGCCCATCCTGATTTGCATTCTGTAACCTTTCTGTTTGGATTTGTTTTGCAGTGTTGCAGAGCCTCGCTCACCTCAGGACAGCGATACTTCCCTCTTTCTCTCTCGTCTCAACACCATTTGGAAAGGATTTATTAACATGCAAAGTGTGGCCAAATTTGTCACTAAAGCGTATCCAGTCTCCGGGTGCTTTGATTGTCTTAGTGAGGTGTGTGTGTGTGTTTGGAATGGGTCCGTGCTGCAGTTCCTGTTGCTGGAGAGGCTGGGGGCACTGTGTGTTTATAGTTACATTAGAACTGGAGCAGTGGTAAATGACATCCATGTAGTGACAGGAAAAGTAGCTCAAGAAAAAATACTCAGCCTTTTAAAAATTCCTCACAAATCTGTGAAGAATTCTAATGTCTTTCAGCGTGTTTATACATGTGTTAGGATCTATCATGGAATAATGGCTTTACATCAGCTTCCTTGTTTTAGAGCCAGTGTTTTTAAGTGTGTGCCTTGTTCTGTTCTCAGACTAGATGGGTCACTGATGTGATCTGTTAGAAAATTTTGTTCAGCTGTTTATGAAAAGTATCATCCTCGTTACTAATTTTCAAGTAAAACCAGTTGGATGATACTGTTCTGAGAGGGTGTACATTCATATAATGAGACAGTAGAAAGGCTTTTCTTTCTCTTTTTTTTTTCTCAAGGGCATTTTAGATGACTAGGAATTTTCAAACACAAATGTGTGGTTTAGGACTTAGTAGGGTTGCTCGTTCTTCTGAGTATTGCTTTTGCTGAAATGAGTTTCGCTGTTCTTGTGACAGGAAGTTCACCAGAATTCAGGAGACTTGGGGTCACTCAAAGTGTGGAGAAAAGCTGTATTTCAGATAGCAGTTTCCCTATAAAAGCCAATATATATGTCATATATTATAGTTCCCCTATAAATGCCAGTCATGGGCATACAGAACTATTTCACGTGTTGCTGCTCTCCATATTTGGAGGTGTTCATCTGTTCCATGTATCCTGTTGGCCTTTGGGTCACATGCCATAATTAAACACCTCCAAATTTAGGAACAGCATGGCTGAATTTAAAAACGTATGTACAAAAGTTTACTAAAATTTAATTATCCACTGGGCTACTGGGACGGGGCAACCTGCACTGCCTTCTTTGGTTTTCGTTTTTGGTTTTTCTCACACTACCATTAATACTTCTTGTTTAGGATTTACCTGACACAATTCATATTGGTGGGAGGATCTCACCGAAGACAGTCTGGGATTATGTTGGCAAACTCAAATCTTCGCTTTCTAAGGTATTCACTTAAAATCCTTTGCAAAACCCCGAAGAACCAGACAGCAATGTAAAATGAAAGCTTTTTATAATATAGAGTAGTAAACAGCAGATACTGACATAGATCACACATGGAAAACTATCTAAACCTCTTCTTTGAAATTTTTGATTTACTTTAGTAATGTGTTTATCGAGCTGTAAATCTTGATCTCTTTCCTGCACAGCAGTTAAATCTTCGTACTGTTTACTAACTGACATACTGAAGATTGAAATTCAAATTTTAAAGAAAAGGAACTTATCATGTAATGTATTTAATATATTTTAGTATTAAAACCACTTCCAAAGTGAAAAAATGATACACAATATAGAGATAAACATGAAACTAAGAATTTTCCATTTCTTTTTCGTTTGAGCCTCAAGCTGTTCAGTTTGATGTAAGATACACAAGTAATTTGTGTTTCTGAAAATGACAAACCTAATTCTATTTTAATGTTGCAAATTGAACAGCAGTAGTCTCTTAAATCTAGAGTGTTGCCCTGAAGGCATAGTTGGAGTGATAAATATAAGTTTATTTTTACCCCTGGAATTTGCCCTTTACCATTTCATTTTCTGGTATGTTGCAGGTTGAATTTTTCCACTTTGCTTTTGTATTCCAGGAATTGTGTTTGATTCGTTTCCATCCTGCAACAGAAGAAGAAGAAGTTGCCTATATCTCTCTCTACTCCTATTTTAGCAGTCGTGGTCGTTTTGGTGTTGTAGCTAATAACAACAGACATGTCAAGGATCTCTACCTGATCCCCCTGAGTTCTAAGGACCCAATTCCTTCCAAACTCTTGCCCTTTGAGGGACCAGGTAAGCACAAAACAGGGGAGGTTCAATGCTAGGTAAAATCACAAGACAAAAGGCAATCTGAGACAAATTGTTGAATATTTAATGTAATCATTAGTTAATTTTTTTTATATAAAACCAATTTTAAAGTACATAATTAGGGAAAAGCTGGAAATCCAATTCTGCTAAGATAAAATTGTCCAAACTTTAGTCTTTCCAACAAGATGCTCATATGTCTTAGGAGAATGAGTTCACCTGTAAAATCAAGGATATGGAACAGCCACTGTATTTAAAAACCCAAACAAAACCACAAAAAATTCCCACCCTATTATCAGCAACTCCTAAATTCACAAACCCTAGACCCTCAAAAGCCGTTCACCATCGCTTAATTCAAGCAGGAAACTTAACCCACAGAGGAGTCAAGAAGGCAGAGTGAAGACAAAGGTAACATTTCTGGTGGTTCTGCTGCAGTGTCACTGTCCACGCTGAGTTAATCTGTACACGCAGTGCGGGGCACGAGGTGTTCGAAATGTTCTGTTCTACTTGGATCAAACTCTAGTCAAATCACTGACTTCAGAAAATCAGTCTTTTGGGGAGAAAGGGACCCATTCCTTAGGGTTAGAATCTTCTATCTTTAGATAAAATTACCTGTAAAAGTGTTTGGTGAGTTTGCCCCATGTTGAACATGGTGACAGAAGAACTGAGAATGAATTCAACCATGAAACAACGCTTCTACAAAATTTGAAGTCATCTTCATTTAAGGATAAGGAGATGCATAAGCTTAGTTTCCAAATGAGGATCTAGGTTTTATAGCAAATACCAGGTTGAGAAGCTGAAGAGCTGCAGGTGGCAGTGAAGGCAGAACTCCATTCTCATGGCCATGGCTGGCACTGCACGGTAGGTATGGGACAACCAACAAGGAGCTCACCTTTCTGGGAAGCTGACTGAGCTCTACTCCTCAGATACGAGTGTAGCACTAAACTCAATAAAGCATTCTCAGGAGCAGCAGTGGCTGGGACAGGTTTTCAACAAATGGAATGTCATGAGTTAAGTGCTGTCCCTTCCTCCGTGAGATGGCCAAGGGCGCTTGCTCTGCATCCCCAGACAAGACTTTTCTCATACACTTCAAATTTCTTTTATCTGTCCTTTGAACAGTGCACAGACTAGGTGATTGTTTTTAGGCAATAGGTAAAAAGGGCATTATTGCTGTCTAAATTACAGTATAACTAGAATTGTTGAATCTCAGCACTTCGTAGTTTGTTATTTGCTGAATTTTTGAAAGGTAGGCAAAAACTTACTCCTATTTCATAGCCAAGAAGTCAAAACACCAAATACAGAACACCTTGGCACAGGGATGTAGGCAAAGAGTCTTAACTCATAGACTGGTTTTTCCAGGCAGAACTAAAGAAATGCCATCCTTTTTGGGCAGTGGCACGAAGATGGGATTGGCCATTGAATCTGCTGGTCTGATAAATAACTCAGTTTACCTAATTGTTGCCTCTTACATTCCTGTGGAAATACCAGCTTTCTATTTTACACTTCTTTTACTTCTCCATTATGGGTTTCATTTCAAATGAAACTCTTTACCTTAGACTGAAGGTGGCAAATGTAGCCTAACTTTACTATTAGTAAGAGATCTTTGTAATGTCAGACAGGTTTTTCTGAGTTTCAAGTGCAAAAGTATTTCTAAACTGGAAGGAGTTGCTCAGAACAAATTTAGGTCTCATCTGAAGGTGTTCATGGAGGCAAGTTTTGTAAGTCAGGTTTTCAAGTTGACATAAATAGTTGTAGGCCAAGTAGATTAAAGGTTAAGCAGAAACAAGGTTCCAAGGGCAGGCAGGCCATGAGATGGAACAGTTTCACAGAAGATTCACTTAAGAGTTCTGCCATCAATTAACATTTGTTGGAAACTCCTGTGGCAGCCTTGATCTCACAGCTATGCTAAGTTGTGTTGTGTTTTAAAAGCAGGTGAAAAGAATCAGGTAAGCTGTTCCTCTTTGTTTTGTGTATGTATGAAAACCACAACATGTAATCCACACTTTTTAATGACATCTGATGGAATTGACTGTGTTTTCTTTCTTTCACAATCAATAAAAATATTTTGTGGAACGTGGTCATTGTCTCCTTAAATTTAATTGTGTGCCTTCCAGCAGAGTCTAGCAAGGCCTGGAAAAGTATTGCCTTTAGATGGTCTATCATACTTAGATAAATACGAGCTGAGGGGGGAGGAGGGAGAGGACAATCAAACCCTGCCACTCTAGAAATCCTAGTTAGAAGATATTCCAGCTGTATCAGCCCGTTCCATCAGGCACGTACAGATTAGGAATTTCTCCTGTTTTCTGATGGATTGGATTTGGAACACAACTGAGGACTGCGCTAGTACCTAGAAGATCTGCAGAAAACAGTGACGTGGGCGGCTTAAAAACAAAGGAAAATGGGGTTATCCTGATTTATATTTCATTAACACAGATATATATTACCAGATTTTATGTGTCATGGGCTCTTCTGCACTGTCCTTTTGCAGTGGTTTACGGTATGTGAAGTCACTTCTCTGTTTCACATACACACATAACACTTCCAGTTGTAAAAAGTAGTATAATCTGACTTAATTACTAATAGAAAGTGATTTATTGAGGGATTTAGTGGTGATGGGAATGTAGCAACTATCTTACCTAGCTGAATTTTAATAAAACAAGACATATATCAGCAAAGATTCCACAAATGCTGATATGTTTTTTGGTAGGGACTGTGAGTTTTTATAAGGTACAAAGGCATGAAATCTCCTCATGCTGTTTGGAATGGTCTTAAAAAAAACAAAGGGACCAAAATTTTACCTGAACTGTGAATGGAGTTTGATGTGTTCAGTTGAGCAGATTTCATTAGGAAAAGCAGCAGCAGTAGAGGAATGTGGCATTACAAACCTGATTTTCTGTGCCAGCCAGTTCCGCTCAGCAAAGGAGCCTGAACATGGAGCAGTGTCACAGTGCTGGGAGTGATCTGCAGGCCTGAATTAAGGGGGCACAAATCTGATGACAATTGTCAGTTATTCTCATGATTAACTGGGACAAATATTTAAATGGCATTGATAAAATACAGATAAAATCTTGTATTGGTCTCTGCAGTTTAAAATTCACCACAGATGTGCTTAGTCTAATCCCATGGGTCTGTCAGGGATGGGCAGATGTGAAGTTGTGTCTTGAACAGTGCAGGTCAGCTTTTAGCAGCTGCTGATGACAGGAAAAGATGGGGGCAATATACACATAAATATGGTAAACTTGATCTAATGACAAAATGTATTTAAGGCTAAGGAAAACAAGTATTAATTCAATACTAGTATTTAGCATATCCTGTCTTAATGGCTTTAGTTACAGGGGGTAACTTAATAAAACCAGACTGTGGATTTCAAATGCATAATAGGATAATAACTGTTATAAATAATTTAGCACTGAAAGCTACTGACTCTGCCAGCACAGCTTGCAGCACTTTTAAAACGTGTGTTTGTGAAAGGCAGTCATTGAGCAATAGTGGCAGACTGCAGTCAACATTTCGTTGTTCCTAAAATTAGGCACTTAACCTATTTACGGATATTGAGATAGAATGGGGCTGTGGCCTTTGAAAGCTGCTCTGGCCATGTGTCTTCATTGAAGGAATCGTGTAGTATTTGATCTCGCTGAACTGAGTGAGTGTATAAGTCAGCTTAGGCAAAATTTCTATTTCTGTAAAATTCCAGTATTAAGATGTAAAGTTTTAATGGATTTATTCTATGATGACTAAATTCTAAACACAGTAATTTATAACTAATGCTGTTAACTTGCTGCTGGAATTTTTTGCCTTGAAAGTGTATTAAAATTTTACCGTTTTCATTAGTGACTTGATCTCTGTTTCTTACAGGGATTCAAGCTTGATTTCTCAGTAATTGCTGTTTATTAGATATCCTGCCTGATGGATTTTTGACACCTGTTTATTTAAGTTACTCAATGTTTGAAATTCATTGTGACTAATTGCATAAATCACAAGTCTCTGCATAAAAGTCGGTAACCAAAACATTTAACAACAGGGGAATAGCAAATGCCTACTGGCAGTTTCTGGGTGAACTCCCGTTTGTGAGATGCTCTGCACTGGTCAACACTGACCAACTGGGGAGTTGTTACTCATTAACATAAATTTAGGAAAACAGCTGATGTGGTTTCCTCATTAGATGGTAAATTTAGGAGTCCCAGTAAAACTTCTGAGTTGTTTCACCAGAGTAATGTGTGTGTGATGTGGTTTACTAATGGAATGTATCTGCTACTGTGGGGCTTGGGGGTTGTGTTGGTATCAAAGAGTTTTTGGTGCTAATAATTAGATATTTAAAATTGTTGCTTAATGAGAAGATGATTTAATGAGAACAAGAAACATATATATAAAAATCTCCTGCTTATGGGATCTTGAATAAAAGGGTCAGAGTAGGTCAGGGCCCTCACCTTGCCATTTACCCACAATGAATATTATCTTTTATTTCACAATATTATCTTTTATTTCACAGGTTGTTTTATGTTTCCATATTACAACTTCCTTGCTGAATGCAAATCATAACTAATGGCACATATGGGGGAAGGACAGTGGCCCTCAAATGCGGGCCTTTTAAAGGCCATTTAGTCCAGAAGTTTAAAGATTTTCTACATTTGCCACCACTTTTTGTTTAAGGTTTTAGTCCCTGCCCTTCATTCTAGGCATCTGCCACAAGTGCCAGTGGAACTGTGCGTGTAAGAGGAAAAAACACAATAGGAGGAGACAGGCCTACAGACCTTTGCATTCTTCCTCTTTATCTGAAACTTTCTTATCATTTCTGGATATACTTCTCCTTCAAGTCTGAAGCTCTTCACAAAGGAGCAGTTCTGCTCATCGTGTTTTTTGCTTAGATATCAAGGCCTAATACCCACACTGCGTCCGGCAGCTCCAAGGCCACCTTGCCGCCACACCAGGTGCTGGCCCAACCAAACACCTCTCCTGGGCTTGTTTGGGACATCTGCGGTTTCCGTGCTTCTATCGCCTCTTAAAATAATATCGGGCTGGAAAAAACCACAACAAACCGGGAATAATTACCAGCTTAAACACTGTTTCCAAACGCTGTTTGATGTGATCTTTTTTGCCTTTACTGGTGTTTGTTGAACTTGGAGGCAGACAAAATATTTGTAGACTGGTGTCAATGTGGACTTTTAGCACAGATTGTAACAGAAATAGCAATGTTTAGCCCAGGTTTTCTCACTTTTCAGTATCTCTGTGTGTATTTGCTAACTGAATGTAAATATTTGATTTTTCAGGAGGAGAGGTGGGGGTAGTTGAACGGTAGAAACAATGTAAAGATACAAAAGTATAACAACTTTCTTCGGTTTGAACTTTTGCAGAGACTTTAACAGTGATGCCTGGTGCTGCAATCTTTTATTAAAAATATCAAGGAAGGAATTTAAACTTTTAAACTTACATATAAATATATATAAAAAGTAAGAAATACAAATGCATATGCTTATGGACTAATGAAAATTGCTAATAGGTCTGATGGAATTAAAAAACTATTACCTTTATGACTTTCGTAGCTGCCACTTTGTAAAATAATAGGTTTCTACTGAAAGCATCATTAAAAAACAGGTTTTTATATATATAATCTTTGTATTCTCTTTCAGGTCTTGAGTCATCTCGGCCAAATTTAATCCTTGGATTGGTCATCTGTCAGAAAGGGAAACGTCCTGCCACTGAGACAGAAAAGATAGAGGAGAAGCGAAGCAGAATTCAAGCACATGAGGAAGCCGAACCATCGCTGTTCTCTAAAGGGCCTCCAGCTTCACAAGAGAAGAAAACCCCAAAATACCCACTTTATTCAGGAGACTCCACTGTGAGTACAACACCTCCTGGATCTCCTCCTCCACCTCCACCCCCACTTCCCGTTCCAGACACCTCAGCAGTGACACCTTCAGTATTAAAAATACTGTCGTCCATTAAAAGTGGCCCCACAACTACTGTGACCCCACCGATCTCAACGGCCGCTCCTGCAAGCAGCACTGCCACACACTCATCATCCTCAAAAACCGCCACGCCTCTCGAGCACATCCTGCAGACCCTCTTTGGGAAAAAGAAAACTTTTGAGCCTCTTGCCAAGGATTCTGGAACTGTTCAGTCTTCCAGTCAAGAAAGTCCAGCTGCGGCAGATAGCGGGATGTCAGCGGTTCCTCTGTTAGATCCCATTGTGCAGCAGTTTGGGCAGATGTCCAAGGACAAAGCCATTGAAGAGGAGGAGGATGACAGACCTTATGATCCTGAGGAAGAATATGGTCCAGAGAAAGCCTTTGAAATGCAGACTGGTGAAAGTGACAAACGATACAGTGTGGAAAAGCCATCTACTACAGCAGAACTAGAGGATGAGGCCTACGATCCAGAGGATGAAACTATCTTGGAAGAAGCAAAAGTTACTGTTGATGATTTACCCAACAAAATGTATACAGACACTAAAAGCAGTTCTTCAGAAACGTCTGCTTCATTTGTTTCTGATTTATCTGCATCCTCATCCTTGGTAGAACAGCAAAAAATGTTGGAAGAATTAAACAAACAAATAGAAGAACAGAAAAGGCAGCTAGAGGAACAAGAAGAAGCCCTCAGACAACAAAGAGCAGCTGTTGGTGTTTCAATGGCTCACTTTTCAGTGTCTGATGCTTTAATGTCACCTCCACCAGCAAAAGCTTCCCTAATAAAGACTGAATTATTTCATCAGGACCAGCAAGCTACACAAAAAGTCGATTTACCTTCATCTTTAAATCAGCAAGCACAAGTTTTAAACCAGGGCTGTGACCCAAGGCAGAACAGAGATCCTCGACAGGCTCGAAGGATGGCAACAGAGAATGACAATGCTGATTCTCGAATAAAGCCACAGGTAGTACAGAATGAGATATCCACAAGAGAAGTCACTCCAGCAAGTTTTCCAAATGCTTTGCAGACTTCACTTGGTAAGGAAGATAATGCTTTAATTTCCACTACTCAGCCTGGTTTTACTGCTGATAATTGGGTTTCAAGTGAACAGACACCTATAGTGCCCCAGAAAGAGACATCCAACAGCAAATTTGAACACACCATTCAAGTTACTTTGGAAAACTTGAGTCAAACAGCTTCTGGAGATCCTTCTGCTTCCAAACCTACACGTAAAGTGCTGCTTCCAACACCTCCAAGTACATCTTTTCAGCCTAATTTCTCCACATCAAATGACAGCCCGTCTTTGCAAGATATGCATCAAGTGTCATGGTCAAATGAGTCAAAGGAAGCAATGGGAAGGGATTCCTTTTCAAATACAATGTTTCCTCCACAGGAAAAGGCAGCTGGACACTTTGAACCGGAGATGGGTCTTTCATCAGTGCAATTTGATGAACAAAGAAATCCTCAGTCTCATCAGTTTGTAGAACAAACTGAATCCGTACCAGTTCAGAGTGAGAGTGGACCTCCCCCACAGCACTTTGAGGAAAATCGAGCATTTTCTATGTCTGGGCAGAAAGGGGGGCCTCCAATGATGCTCAATGCACCTGGAGGACCTCATGGACCTAATTTTAGAGGGCCAGCGCCACAGTTCTCTGAAGAGCACGGTTTTCCAAATAATGATGGGCAAAGAGGACCTCAGTCTGGAAGGTTTGGAGGTCAAAAGGGTCCCATTCCTTCCTTATTTTCTGCACAGCATGGACCACCTCTTTTTGGTGATAACAGGGGCCCTGCCCCTTCTTATCATGGTGGTCCAAGAGGAATGTCACCATCTCATTTTGAAGATCATAGGGAACCTCACATGGAACAAATGGAATTCTCAGATTCCCAATATGATGAAATGATGGGGCCTCCAGGACAGTTCGAAGGACCAGATTCCCCCCAGTTTATGGGAAACAGAGGACCTTCACCTTTTCCTTTTGGAGGTCAAAGACGACCTCCACCAGGTCAGTTTAAAGGACAGAGAGGAGGCCCTCAGTTTGGGGGGCCAAGAGGTCCAGCCCCAGGTCATTTTGGGGGACCAAGAGGGCCTCACCCAAATCAATTTGAAGGGCAGAGAGGTACAGCTCCAAATCATATGCCTGGTCCAAGGGGACTTTTACCACAGCCATATGAAGAACGGAGAGGGAGCCCACCACCCAGATTTTCCAACCAGAGAGGTCCAGCACCACATCAGTTTGGAGGACCAAGAGGAGGCACACCTCCAATGTTTCCAGAAGAAGATGAACCTCCTAGATTTCATTACCAGGGTCAGTCACCACAAGGTATGAAACCACCCCCAAGACCACTCCTGGACCTTCCAAGCCATCCACCAACTCACAGAAAAGACATGTGGGAGGAAGGTGGACCATCTGCATCTCTTTCCAATATGTCTGGACAAGGACCTGAGTCAGAAGGACAGTGGCCCACATCTGACTTCCGAGAAGGCAAAAATCCTGACTATAGAGGCCAGACATTTGAAGGGAGACAGAGAGAGAGATATGAGGGAGGAAATAAAGACAAGGGTTTAGATCAGCCAGAGCCTCAACAAGCAGATAATCGCCAAGGTAGAGGCTTTGAGGAAAGACGAAGGGATCGAGAACATGGCAGACCTTGGGAAAGAGACCGTGGCAGAAACTGGAGCAGAGACAGGGACTGGGAGAGACACAGAGAGAAGGAATGGGATAAAAATAGAGATAGGAGCCAAAACAAAGACAGAGACAAGGATTCAGAGCGGAGTAAGGACTGGGAAAGAAGCAGAGACCGAGATAGGACAAGAAACAGAGAGAGGGACTCTTACAGAAGACGTGATAGAGAGCGATCGAGAAGCAGAGACAGGGATCGTGACAGAGAGAAAGACAGGGACCGGGATCGAAGCCGGGAAAAGGAAAGGGATCGAGACAGAGATCGAGATCGCGACAGGGAAAGAGGGAAAGATCGCAAAGATAGGAGTAAGAGTAAGGAAATTGGTAAAGAGACAAAGCCAGAAACACCGAAGGAAACTCAGAAACCGGTGGAAACTGAAGCTTCATCTTCCAGCAATCAGTCTTAGAACTGTGACTGATACTTCCCACAAATAATACACTTTTGCAACACAGCAAAGGACTGCGCATCTGTAAATACTGTACATATTCTCACCTTTTAAAAAATTCTGTTGTAAAACTAGCCTTACCCGATGTACTGACAAATTAGCAATTTTTGAACAACTGTGAATGAAAATAATCAGATAGATGAAAAGCAAGAACATATTGGACTTTCACTTGCTGCATTTTGTGCATAATGTTTTTCTTATAAAGATTCACAACGTTACCTGTACTGAAATTTTGTTTTTTCTACTTGCATCTTTATCTTAAAGTTTCCATTTACAGTACAGAAATGGAAAAAGTCTAAGAAGAGCATATTGCTTTTTAAGATTATAAAGTTATGTTTTCCAGTAACTTGAATTGTAATTTTATAGGAGAATTTAATCCAGACCTGAGGAGCCATATCTTTACATCTCATTTACGTGGTATTTTGGTGTCAAAATTGTTCCTACAGCACACACTGAAAATGTTGGTGTCATGTTTCTTTTACAATGAAAGGGTCGTGTGTTTAAGAAAAGGCTGCAAAAGAACAGTGTTCATAATTACTTGTGACTGATGGAGGATTTGAAAATGGACTGTTATAAGCTTAAAGTGCACTATCTTCCTTTTATATACACGCATTTTGGGTCTGGAATCCGTCTGTTAAGTGTACAGCAAAGAAACAAGTCATACTTAGTTATTTTTCATGAGGTTTTAAATATCCCATGTTTACAAACCTGTCTTTAAAGAAAGTACAAGAGTAGCACCTTTATAACCAGCAAAACTTATAAAAGCATCAGACATTTATTTTGAAAATTGGTAAACCAAAGGAAGGAAGAGAATCTGGTTAAATAGGCCACTAAATCTGTTACTTCAATTGAACTGATTTAGTGGAGCATTTTTTGGTTTTATTTAGGTTTTCTAGAATTTTTCCACAGATTTAAGAAATGTCCCAATTTGATTGAACTTTTCATTATAGAAGTGCTCTTTCATTCTAAAAGGGCTCTTGAAAAATAAATGATACTGTTCTTTTGTTAGGCCCTACTTAGGCTGGCAGTGTATATAAAACTCTCCACTGAAAAAGATACAGCTGCATTAAAGTTTGAATTATGGTGGTACATCATGATGTGATTGAAGAGGGACATTTTCCACGGTGAAATACATCATCACATTGCTACTTCTCATGTAGTCCTCAAGCATGTAATTCTAAAGTGTGAAATAAAACCCCAGTAATTTATTTGAATGTGTAAATTAACCATTGGGGTAAATATTTTGCTATTTTGCTAAAACAGATTTGGAAATGTAAAATTAGATTCCTGTAAACATTTTGCATCTTGAGGACTATATTACAGGTAGCGTGTGTGTCACCACAGTCACATTGGTGCGTCCTTGAGGTCCTTGCACATCCAGGATTTGCTGGCTGAAATGATCCTCTTGTCCTGAACCCAAGGGAAAACGGTAACACGCAAAGAAATCGTATTAAATGCAAACATCAACTACGGTGTAAGATTTTTTCTTAATGAGATGTTTCTAATTTAAAGACATACATGAAAGTATGCAAAATGTGTGTTTGTTTAGGTTTACTTGATAGAAATTTCTGTAAATTGTATTTTATATGGCAAAATATATCACTGTACATTAAAATATGGGACTTCACAGGTTTTTGTTACTGTAAGTAGAATAAACACCTACAGAGAGCTGTTGTCCTTTTCTTAAATGTGTATGTGTATATTACTTTCTACATTTTGCTGTTTCTCAACAAACCACGAGAGACTGATGGCACACAGGTTTCATTTCCTCATAGTTTAATGACAGACATTTTGCAGGATGTCACAGCCAGCCAATGTTTGATTGTGGGCCCTCTAAAAAACAGCAAAAATCTGTGCTTATGATTTTTTTCTCAGTTCTAAAACATCCCCTAATTTATTTTGAAGTTTTTTTACATTTGAATCAGGAAGCTTGGAATTTGAAGATTTTTACATCAAAAAATCTGAAGAAAATACAAAGTATTAATTCAGGTCATACCATTTATGAATTTCGTGACTTTACATTTTTATGAAATAGATGTGTGGCTTTTCATCTTCTAGGAAATTCTCTTTTACTAGTTTGGGGAACCTATTTATGCTTTAGGACCGGTAAATCCATCCTCCCAGAGATCGAGTGGCAAAAAAATCAACAGCATAGACAGGCTCCAGTGACTTTGTTAAACCACAGCTTTATGTAGTTAACAATCAGCTGGAGTTGGATTTTGCAGCAGGGTTCCTGTATCCTCCGCAGCAGCAGGCGGTAAAGGCAGGCTGACACCAACATGACAATTTAACTTAATTTACAGAGACTAAAAATGGTACTGAGTGATTGTCCTGCATTGCAGGAAAGAGAAAAACAATTCTCTGGCTTTGTCCAAACTTTTGATTAACATGAAAGAACTTCACTATTTTGAGCTTTTGTCTATGTTTGTACTAAGCTAACTTTCCAAAGAGTATTTTGAGAAATCTTTTTTCTGTAAAAACACCTGCAAGGTCTAGAACAATATAAGCAGAAATATTACTATGTCTCTAAAAGGCTGTACTATTTCAACTGTGAGCATTGTAAAGCGGAGTGTGGAGGAGGATTAGAGAAGTAGGAAAGCGTGTATTGAGTTCAGTGTGCACAAAACTGCTTTTAAAATTTCTGGGTTTGTGTCTAGAGGGAAGTCACGAGTGAAACTGTCGGGCTGTGGCTGCACTTCATGGAAATGTCTGTGCACGCTGCCTTGGAACCCTTTTTTTCTCTCCCTTTTCCCATCCCTACCCCGGGGCGGGATGGGCCGGGGACGCATCGCTGCCCGCGTCGGGCTCTGCCCGCGGGGTCCGGGGCTGAGGCGGCCGCAGGGCCCCCGCGGGGAATGACAAGCGACTCCCGTGAATCCAGCTGGTTTTTCCAGTTCATCCAGCTGCTTTCGTTGCCTTTTCCTTCCTGCACAGGTGCGGCAGTCCCCTCAGCGCCGCTGGGCCGTGGCCGTTGCTCTCTGTGGGCTTTCCGTTACCGACAAAGCCAAGTGACAGAGCTTAGCCTTAAACTCAGCAGTCAATAGGTTTAATTAGTTTAAATTTGGCATAAGAGCGTGCACCCAGCCAACCACCGCAAATCAGCTAAAACAGTAAACCGTGTGTCCAGAACCTGAAGTACGTCTGTAAATACACATTGCAGCCACATGTTCTCCTTCCTTATCTCCTCACAACACCGCTGCACACCGATTGACGCCGTTTTTCGCCGGCCCGGGCTCCATTCTGGGTTAATTNCGCTCGGGCTGCCCCGCCGCCGTCCGGGCGCTGTCTCAGGGGCTGTCAGGCCGCAGAGTGCCCGCAGCCTCCCCGCCGAGGCCGGGGCGGGGACAGGTGAAGGCCGTTTGTCGTGAGCAGCTGTGCTGGAGGGGGAGGGAGGGTCTCACCCGGGGGGGGAGACATGGTCAGGGTGTCAGGTACTCCGCCAGCGGCAGCTTGGTCCCCACTCTGTTACCTCGCCAATCAGTGTTAAGTGCAATTTTTTTTCTGCCTTTGGGTTTTTTTAATGGATAGTACTGACAATTGTTGAAGGTTTTATGGTTTTCTGTTGAAAGGGACATTGGTAACTGATTAGGTTTGCTGTAGCCATGTCAGGATCAGCCCCCGAGGAGCCTCAGACCATTCCTCAGAGCCCAGCTAGTGTTCCTGACCCCGCTCCCGTTGCTGTCGGACCTGGAGGCTCAAGTGACAGTTCCTTTGGTGAGCAAAACCTTGGCTTCGCCACCCCCGAGGCCAGCCTGGTGGAGATGATGGACATTGAGTACACCCAGCTGCAGCACATACTTTGCTCACACACGGAGGCGCAGAGTAGTGAAGGTGAAGTGGAAGCCAGGCTCAGCGCTTTCTCCTCGCCTGGCCCCTCTGCAGACCCCCCTCTGCAGCAGCCCTCCCCCAGCACCAGTCAGGACGGGGGCTCATCCAACAGCTCTGGGAACCAGTCGGTCTGCCCAGTTACCTGTCAGTCAGGGTTGCCTTGTGACAGCTACTGGCCGAGTTCTAACCCACACCTGGGCTATGCTGACTTGCAGGAGCTCAGGATGATGTTACTTAGTGAGTCCAACCTCCCTGTGAACCAAAGAGAGAAAGCGCCCAACAGTAGCTCTGGAGAAGTCTCGGGATGCAGTGTAGTAAAAGCTAAACAGGGTGAAAATTTCTTGGGGGAGAATAAGGAAAACATATTTGTTGAAAATTCGGCACTGGCACCAGAGGTTAGATCTAAACCTGCAGTAAGAGCTCGGTTGGAAGACAGATTCAACAGCAGCCCGACAGAAAACCCCAGATGTCAAGAACCCCAAGAATCTGGAGTAACTCTTAACAAGTGTGTTGCAATTACTTCTAGTTTATGTTGTTAAACTATGTATCATGTAGTTCAAAAGTGATTTGCTAAGTGAAACCAAAGGATAGTGCTTGTTTTCGTACATGAGAAGGATGGGTTGGGCTTTGTTAAACTGTGTCATAAAACGTGGCTCCGACTCCACTGAGCTCAGCTTAGGCCCCTCTGTTTATTGCATAAATGGTACAGCATGGAGTTCCAAAATTAATTACTTTACAACTTTATTCTTGATAACATGTACTGTAAATAAAGGTGAGAGAACATTACCTGGTTTTAATATGCAGCTTGCTAAAAGCAAAGTAGATTTTTGATCATCATCATAATAATAATTGATTTGGGTTATAATGTAGGGGCCTGACTATGGGGAAAACTTTGAGCAAAAATATTGTTTTACAATCTAACCCTGTACCTATCTTAATAAGCTGACAAAATGTTTTATTGAGGCGTGAAGCACCTTGTTACTGCACAGAATAAAATACCTCCTTGGCTGATTTTTCTTTTCTTTTATTTGGTCCCTGAAGTGGGCAATATTGTCAATAACAGTAATTTCTGTTTACATTAAATGAAAGTGGTTTCGTGGTGATAGTTTCTAGAATATTTGTAGCTCTGCTTTTTTTTTCTGCACTCGTTTTCAAGCAGTCAGCCTGGTATGTTTTGTGTTTGTTTGTTTGTTTTTAAAGTTTAGTGACATTGATCCGCCAGCCCTCAGAAGTGGTGGGTGTTCCTCTTCACCAGCAAGGGAACAGGTGTGCTGCACTAGGGAAAAATAAGGCTGCACCTGCCACACATTCCTTACCATTTACTTACCCGTTCTTTACCATGAATGCATGTTCTGCTGCTGGAAGTGCTAATCCTTCCCAAGCACAGGTAACTCTCCTCTGCCAAGTTCCAATGCTGATAGTATTACCTTACTAGGTGTAGTAGAATTCTGAAGGTTTGTGGTAGAGTGTGGCTGGGTTTGAATAGGGATGATCAGAATGATCTGTAATGCAATTTATTTGTTAATCTTTAAGACAATCAGGTCACTTCTGTGGCATTTGTAATTACCTGTGTCCCAGTAATGAGCAGTGGGCCATTAGATTTATTTTTTTCTGGAGTTTATCAGCTTATCATCAGTTTCATCTGTGCAAGACAAGAAGAAGACACAGTACCATTTTCTATGGTTCCTTTCTTTCTAATTCATTTTGATGATAAAGATATTTCCCCCTCCACAACTTGCAATAACCTCTGAAGCAAAAGTGATAGCATGGCACTGAGAAATGTCAGAGGTATCCCCAAAATTCATCACTCTGTCAAAATCCCATGGATGAGTATATTTGGGATTTATTCTGCCTGAAGAAGTAATTTAAGAAGCTAACAGAAAGATATCAAAATAGTCTCTTTTTTTTTAATGTATATAGTCCTGTAAGTATTTCCTTTTTGTTTTCACAGACCTGTGGAACATCTTGCACTATTTTGGAAGCTGCCAAACATCAAGACCTTGGGATACCCAAGACATTCCCTTTTCTCTATCAGGAAGTTGAATCCACAAAACAGACAGTAGGTGCTATAAATAAAGCTTTACCTGAGGAAGTTTGGATTAAAGTTGGAGGTAAGCCATTTATCTTCTTCTCACTTAGTTTTCTCTTGGTCCTCAAATCTAAATTTTTTTTCTGGATTTGTGTCTTTTCTGGAATTAATATGATTTTAGTGAGTGTGGGAGGCGTGGTTTTTATGGCAGAGATGCTCTATAGGCAACATGGGGCTAGATTTCTCAAAAAAGGTTCAACACCTATGAGTTTAGCTATACTTTCAAAATTGTTCAGCACTTCTGTGTTGAAATGAGGAGGCTTGAGGTTACAAAGTACCTTTGAAAATCTGGGCCTTGGGTCAGTGACTGGTTTCTTTAGAATCATAGACTCATTAAGGTTGGAAAAGACCTCCAAGATCCTCGAGTCCAGCCTTTGACCAAACACTACCAAACCCCATGGCAGAGGGGTACATTCTGTGATCCCAAAGCTGATTGAGCAGATGCAGTCGGTATCAAACTGAAGAACATTTTAAGGGCTGCCTCAAGTGCTCCCCAAGGGCAGGCATGATCTCAGTGGGCTCTCTGAGAAAATAGAAGGTGTGTGGATTTTGGAGTAGCAAGCAGTGCCTTAGACCTTCTGCAGGACATGTCTTGCTGTAAGAATCAATGTGGGCTGGCAGTAAAGTTTCTAAGATTATTCCACATAAATAAAGCTCCAAAAAAGCTTTCCATGATCACTGTTTTCAGGTTAGTGGGAGAGTAATAAATAGGTCATTCTTTTCATCTTTATTTTTCCAACAAGACACCTTATGCAAGCAAGCCATAAACAGAAGTTGCAGCCGAATAAATCTGTTGGATCCAAACATGGATCGCAAACCTCTCGGTGAAATTCGGAACACCCGGGACAACAACCAGAGCACTGCAGCTGCTCAGGGCCCCTGGCAGTCAGCACAGCCCAGCTCCAGTGTGCAGGTACAAAGTGGTTCCCAGGATGGAAGCGCCCAGAGAAGGGAAAGGCACAACCGCCTGGAGAGAGACAGGAGGTAATTCTGGGAGCAGGGGCCACGGAGCACGTTTTGAAGCCTAAAATACTGGTGCTGCAATACTCTGATTATCCAGAGTAAATGTAAACTTGACATATTTTGTGTTAGCTTCAAGAAAAAGCAGTGCAGGAGGTGAGGGTTTGGTGTTTGTTAGAGGAAAAAAATACCGATGTTTCATTGTGGTTGTCTTTGTGTTTTTACTCTGTAAACAAACAAAAAGAGATTTCAAAACATTTCACCCATTCTGTAAAGATAAGGTGACTTGTGTGTAACAAAACCAATACACAAAGCTTGTAGCAAGCAAAAAGCAGTCCCCAAAGTCCATGGCTGGTAGCACATGTGAGTAGTGTTCCTGTTTTCTGTATTTTTCCCTTCCCTCTGGCCCTTGGTTGATAACCGTGGGTGTTTGCCTGCAGGCGCAGGATCCGGGTGTGTTGTGATGAGCTCAATCTCCTCGTTCCCTTCTGCACGATTGACACTGACAAGGCAACGACTTTGCAGTGGACAACTGCATTCCTCAAGTACATTCAGGAAAGGCACGGCGACTCCCTGAAGCAGGTTTGAAATCTCATTTCAGTTTTGGTCTCGATAAAAATGGGAAATGTTTTAAAGCTGTCATAATACAGCGTATAACTGAGATGCAAAGCTTCTGCTTGATGCTGTTTGTGAAGGCCCCATCATATCCTTGAACCTTCCTTTAAATTTTTATTTTTTATTTCTTTTAGCTGGTTGAGTTCACTAGTGGGAAATGACAGGCTGTCCTCAGTCAGTGTTTTCAAATTGGATTTCAGAATTAATTTTTTTTAGTTACCTAATTCCTGAGCATGATCCTATTTGGACAACAATATAAAATTAAGGTCATCTTCAATCATTCCTCCCCTCCTTCATTTTCTCTATTATCTACCTCTTTCACAGGCTTCTGGTTAGTTCAGGCAGGGGATCACAGCTACATGCCCGCACTAGATTGAGTGGGTGAGCAGA
The DNA here is from genome assembly GCA_013399195.1 of Dicrurus megarhynchus. Classification (NCBI taxonomy): domain Eukaryota; kingdom Metazoa; phylum Chordata; class Aves; order Passeriformes; family Dicruridae; genus Dicrurus; species Dicrurus megarhynchus. Next base: position 713,105 of record VXAD01011617.1, on the reverse strand, counting down.
GTTAAAGGGCTACATGCCTTAAAAGCAGCTCCCATTCTCCTCAGCAGTAGTTGCAGCTCCAGAGTACTTCTGGCTCTGCCAAGAATTTTTAGGAGAGTGTGTATTGGAAAACCTGCTGGTCTAGATACTGGTATGGCCCCTCTTCCTTCCTACTGAAAGCACTAATGAAACAAAAGCATCCAACTCAAGTAAATATCTACATTAAATATAACATTTATTTTTCGTATTTCGATTTTTTAGGAATTTGAGACTGTGTTCTGTGGTAAAACAGGCAGGAGACTGAAAATTGGAAGACCAGACTCGTGTGTAATGTGTCCAGCACAGGAAAACCGCACGGCTATGGAGACCAAATAGCCTGACCTGCCCGCCTTGAATTGTGTGCCTGTAGTCCAAACTGTGTTTTGTTCTTTCCATTTACATGCTGACTAGGAATTTGAAAGTGTAACTTGTAAATATATATAAATAGAGATTTAAAGAAAATATACTTTATTGCAAATGGAAATGGAAGTTAACTACCAGCAATGGAAATCAGTGCCCTGTTCAAGGGGCTTTGGGACCAGAAGCTACAAGAAAATGTCATGACTCAGTATTTTTACCCTTTAGTTATACAAAATTCACTTGTCATTCTGCTTTGGGCTCTTATTTAATTGTTTGCATTTACTTTCTTTTTTAAAGATGATGCAGTACAGATTGGAAGAGTTGAAGAACATCTATCTGCCTGTTATTTTAATGGCTTGATGCAAGCTCATTCTTCCAGTGTAAGAAGAAACTAAAGTTACCATATTATAATGGCCACTTTCCCATTTAAAATGTAAATATTGTATTGGTTATTTGGACAAGTGCATAGTTTCTAAACTGTGCATATTATGAATTTTGCATTTGCATACATATTTAACATAATTAGCTCCAAAGAGTAGTGCAATGGTGTTGGCATTTTTAAATTCAGTACTATTTTTAATGTCTGCCTCACAACTGTCCAACAGGTTCTTGTGTTGTTACTTTAGACCAAAAGCAGCATATTTTAAACAGTAGATATTTAAATGCACAAACTATTTTTATATTTAAAGAGAAATATGATGCTTCGTTCATAGGCTTTGGCATATAGGACAGAAATAGAACTGTGGATGAGCTGAGAGTGGTTTTATTAATTTTTTAAAATAGATGATGCTAGCAAGTTTTAAAGTATAAAAAGTTCTACCAAAATTAATACTGGTTTAAATCACGGATAAGAACAATTCTGCAGCAATTTATGTCCAAACAATCCTAGTAAAACCAGTTCTGGAAAATGGAGTTTAGCCAAGTTAATTTGCTTTGTATAATGACACTTACACCATCACAAAGAAAAGGTTAAAAAAAATCTCCTTTTATTTTTACAACAGTTCATACAGGTGGTTTTGGCTGGACTTTAAAAGAGCATCCTTTCTTAGGTGGGGTTCCATCACAATTACTGTGCAAATAGCTGAAGTAGAGGTCATGAAAATGCTGTTACTTCATTTCCTTTGTTATCATATGGAAATATACAAAAATTCTTCCCTGGAAATTAAAATATTTACATTACTCCTTTTGCAGAATTTGCTTGCAAGAGGATTATTGTTTACTAGTCTTGGCAAATATTTGAGGTGCAATCTGAAAGTGTCTAACTGGCAGCACAGATTTAAGCAATAGTCATTCCTTAGGCCAGGAGGTTAAAATACAGGATATTGAAATGCCTGATTTCCACTGATGGAAGAGGCAGCTCGGTGCCTGAGTGCCTTAACAACGTGTCTGAGCACACAAACCTGCAGGACTGAAGTCAGTGGGAGCAGCACCAAGGAATTCAATGGAAAAGGCTCAAACTTTCTTAGCAAAAAGTCGTGATCTTTAGTACATGGGGGGTGATGGTAAAAAGGAGCAATGCTTCCTCTTGCAGGTCTCTTGAGCAAAGGGAGGAAGGAAAGGCGAGGTTGTTTAGCAGTAAAAATTCTGGAAAATAATTGGGGGGAGGAAAAGATAGTCATAAAGCATCTTTTAATTAAAGTTTTCATCTGATGCTTTCTTTTTCATAGAACTGTGTCAAAGTCTCCACTTAATAGAATAGAAGGAGCATCTGTCCTTTTAGCACTAGAAGGATTCTGTTTTCTTACAATGCACTGTTTATTTAAATATTCAGTCACTTCTTCACTTCTTGTACTGTTGGTTTATGATTTTTTGGAAGTTGATGCTGCAACAGCTCCCATGCAAGCCGACGTGTCACATATTCCTGGAGTTCCCTGAGCCCCAATAGTCCCAGGAGTCCCAGGATCCCCTGGCAGCCCGGGTTCACCCTGAGCACCATCACGGCCGTTTTTAGTAATTCCAGGCACACCAGGTGGTCCTAAACAAGAGAGGGGAAAAGATTACATGAAATATTTCCATCTCTTCTTTTTTAATATCTGTATATATGTGTTGCTTTTAGAGATCTTAATATACTTTGAGTGTCTGTACATCACACTTGTTATGGCCTGTTGAGTACAAGGTGTTTTCAATAAATTTACCCTGAATCTGGAGTACGTGCTTTGGATTTTTTATCCCTAATTTGGTCAAGGGATGTTTCGGCTGTGTGAGTCACGGTTTATTGACATGGATTAATGCAATTATTTTATGGAAGATTCTGAGACAATGGGGTATAAATATTATGAAATTTTATGGTATAAATTTTGTGGAAGAATTTAAGATAACTTGGTTATAAATATTCTGGCTTTATGAAGCTCTATCAGTGCAGAGCCTGCTTTTGGTGCCTGCAGTTTATTCATTGTACAGGTGTAATCCCAATTAGAAAAGCTGCTTTAACAGGTGAGCAAAATAAAGAATATTCTTCCAAGTTTCTAATAGGTATTAATTAATTTGCATAAATTAATCTTGAATCTTTTAATAAAGGAATCATCAGGAAGCAGGCACCTTCCTTTTTTTTCAGTCTGGAGAGCCTCAGAGTTGTCACAACCTTTAAATTAGTGCTGATAATCTATTGCCACCGACATGCAGAGCTGTCCCTCCTCACAGCCTTTACTTCAGTGATGGAGCATTAAATTATTTCCCCACACTTACCCTGAAGTCCTTGATCACCATCAGGCCCATCGATACCTTGGCCAACAGGTCCTTTATCTCCCTTTTCACCAGTGTCACCTTTAATCACAAACACAATTTCCACAGTGAGCTGTGCTCTGCAGCTGGAGCCAAGGACAGGAATGGAGAGAGCAAGAGAAGCTACAAATCCTCTCTGGACACTGCAAGGATCTTTGCTTACATGGCACCCCTAAACTCCCTCTAGAACTCCACCAAGGCCTGATCTCTTCTCCCCAGTGCTGAATTCAGGACAAGTTTGCAATTTCTTTCAGTGGGCAAAGAAGAGAAGCAAATTGTTTCAGTCTTAACTTGCCTCTGGGTCCAGGATCACCGAGCTCTCCTGTTGGCCCTCTGTATCCAGGGGGCCCACGAGGACCAGGATGCCCAACACTTCCCGTGGTTCCAGGAGGACCTGGGGGCCCAGCTGGGCCAGGCCGTCCCGTCATTCCAGGAGCCAAGGGCTTCCTCAGGTTAGCAGCCAACTGTGCAATTTGCTCTGAAAAACACAATTAAAACCTGCATCTCCAACATTTGCACTCTTTGCTTGGGAAGAACTTCCCACCACTGCTCCTGGCAGAAGGAAACATTGGATCTGTCCTTTCAGCTCACCTGTAGCTTCTGGGGTTTTTTTCCATTTTTACAGAGGGAGATTTAATCATAAATCTGAAGGGGTTTAAGCTGTTGATTATTCCTGTTTCTAAAACGACTTTAGAGGCTGTCAAGTATTCTAACAAGTGACACCTAAATAATTAAAACAAGCTTTCTGAAGCAAGTTTTCAGAGTTTGACCTCATCTCAAATGGGGAATATAACCTCCAAATTCAAAACAGTCACTTTGAAGAAAGAAGGACACTCCATGGGGCCTTGCTCCAAGGAAATGAAGTGCACTGAGGAGAGGTGAAGTTCAGAATGACACAGGTTAGGGCAGGAGGTCTCACACAACACTTGTGTCAAAGCTGCTTTCAGTGCATTTTGACCACTTCCATGATGAATCATTTAAAAATACTAATTTTAGAACACTGAAAGACATCCCCAACATGGTGACCTGAGTAATTTCCTTACGTTAAAGGTCAATGTATTTTTTTCTTATCAAGACAGAAAATTAACAAATCTCAGAAGCCATCTTATGCTCAGGATCTACTCATCTGGTAATTAAAGTCAGTTTTCTCTCAGTAATACTCACCATTTATCATCTCCCCACAGAGTTCTCTGATGTGTTGTTCACTGGCCTCTTTGCCCTGCAATTAACAGAAGACTTTGTCCCTATACAAACCTCCTTATCAATAACCAGCCCTGGCAGAAGCTTCAGGACACAAAACACATTTCCAGGAGCTCAGGAAGAGCACAGGGTCCTGCACGAAGAGCAGGGGGTTCTTTCCCCTCTCCAAAAGGTGACAGCTCCCCCTCAGAACTCTACCGTACAAATGGCAGAGATTAATTTTAATGTTAGGCCAGATACTTAATCTGGGGTTTATTTTGCCTTATTTTTCCCTGTTGAAATGCAAGGATTATTTTTTGGACAGCATCCAAACCCCACGATCCATTTATTCACTTTGCAGGCTCCCTGACTGTGCCACAGAAGCAGCAGATACTTACAGGAGGCCCAGGTTTTCCCGTGATGCCTGGGACACCCCTCTCCCCTTGGTGACCCATGGGTCCTGGATGTCCTGGGATCCCTGGTGCTCCAGCTGTTCCGTTAGGTCCTTGGACACCTTTTGGACCAAGTTCTCCTCTTTTTCCTGGCTGCAGTGAAGAATAAAAAAAAACCAAAACCACTTAAAATGGAAGACATGGTCCATTCTTTTCTCCTGGGGATTAGTTAAGACTTTCTTCAGGTTTCCTGAACAGATCTGGGTGATCATATACATTTCTTACATCCTAAGGGTGTTTTTGCATATATAGGTCATGATAAGAGGAGTCTTTGTTGCAGCAGAATTGTCAAACATATTTCAATATTTTGAATGCCGCAAACCCCCATTTTTCTCATAGATTTTATAGCATGACTGTGAGGAAAGCCTGCTTCTAGGGAACCAGAGCACAGTTTGTTATATAAAGATGTGATAGTCATGTTTACCCCTAAATCCTTTGGGGCATGAGCCCCCAGTGTCTGACACTTACCTCTCCTTTTTGGCCTGGGGGACCAAAGGGACCCTGTCAGAAAGAAAAGGAAAATAAGAAAGAGTGATTCATTCAGAAATTGCACATCTGAAGCCAAATCTCCCAAGCTGCTGTGATGTGTACAAGGCTTGGGTTGCCTTCTTTTCACAGCAGGGTTGGAGATCTTGGGTGATTAATTCTGACTGACCACAGTGATCCATGGTTTTCTGGACCCATCTGTTATTTGAGAAGTCAACAGTACTGAATTTAAGGACACCTACCAGCTCTCCTTTGTCACCTGGAAGGCCATCTGCTCCAGCGATGCCCTGAGAGAGAGACCAGAGTTAACACTGCTCCTGCTGCTGGCAGCAAGGATCACCCTGAAGCCTGGATAACCTGAGGGAGCTGGGGGCTCTCAGCAGCCACAGCTGCCCAGCAAGAGGAAATTCTCTCTTCCCAAAGCTGAGCTCCACAGAAGCTGTTCCCCTGCTGATGAGGGCACGGGTGGCACAAGGCAGCTGGCACAAGAACTGGGTGCCCTTTGCAACAAACTGGGACCTGGCTGAAAGGCTGAATTCAGGCAGATGAGACCCCTGATGGGTTGGCCATAAAAAGACATCCACAGGCTGGCACTGGCATTCCTCAAACAGTGAACCTAAATTTCAGGTCCCCCTGCTGTGTGTCTCACAGAAAACGTGGGTTTGCAGCCACAGCCAAATGTTGAGTGTCCCAGTTCTCTCGGCTTCCTGAGCAGGGTCCCAGGCACAACAGCTTCATCCCACCCTGACACTGCAGTGATCCATCACTTGGTGAGGAACATCCCTTTCCACTCTTGGGGACAGGAATGCAGGAGTGGCTGAAGCTCTGGTGACATCCATTGTAGCAGCCAGGCCAGGCAGCATCACTGCTGATCACCTCCAGCCAGCAGCAGCAGCCTGAGCAAGCCTGTGTCACCCCCAGCCTGAGCCTGAGCACGGCTGGGGTGACACAAATCCCTGCAATCCCTGCCCCGCCCAAGGCAGAGCTGGCTCATCACACAGCAGTTACAGCACATAATGAACACTGTTATGGTGACTCCATGGCTTTCCAGAGGAAGTTATTCCAAGACAAACAGAGATCAGGTTGGTCTTTCCCCTTAGCAACAAAACAGAAACCACACTGATATTGATAAACCAAACCAGCAAGGCTTGCTAGGAAAGCCTCATTTTCTGCAGGAACAGAGTCATGCATTAATAAAAGCCATATATTTGATGAAAACTGGCCCAAAAGCTCATTGCTGTGATTAAACCAGCCATGGAAGTCGAGCAGCAAAAAGTAAAAGATTAAACTAGTTCATTAGTGTGCCAAGCTTCGAGGTTAGGATGAAATATCCTTCATCAGGCACATGAAGCTGAGGAAAAGCTGCAATTCTAAACTTAACTTGGGAGAGGAATTTGATGTGAGGAGCTCCTGCACAGATCCTTGTGGCCACAAAACACACAGTGAGGGCCTGGTGTTTGTATCACAGCATTTTCACCAGTCTGCATTAGAACAGACAACACCTGTGCCAACGCAGGGAATATTGGAGCAAAGAGGATTTTGGTTTCTGCTGCAGAATATTTTCATTTGAGGGAGAAAAAGCCATTTGTGCTGTCACTAGGCTGTGCCTGAGGCTTGGTTTAAATGCCTCTGCTGACAACAGCACGAAAATTACCACTTACCTGGTTCCCCTTGGGACCAGGAACACCAAGAGGACCCTGAAAATAAGTCAGAGAAAGAAGGCAAATGAGCTCAAACTGTAACTTCCCTGTGAATTCCTGGTGTGGTCAGACACTGCCTCAGCAAGGGGTCGGGAATCAGTCTCCCAGCTGCCAAGTAAGAGGGTACAAATCTCATTCACACTTCCTAGAAATATGGAGGGATTTCAGCACCCCTGCTAGCTCTGTGACACTCTCCACAGTCTCTGGTTTGTGTTGTGGGACAATTTCTCAGCCTATGATGTGAGGAGGAGCTTGGATTTACTCATGGTATAGAACAGACAAGAATATTTTCATAGCACAAGGGCAAAAAGCCAAGATGTTTTTTCAAGGCTTTATTAGACTGTCAGTTTTCCTAGGATTTAGAATTAGGTGCTCCTGATTTAAAGATTGATGGAACAACATGGCCATAGGAATAAAATACATTTAGATGATGAACTGATTATCACCCCAGGAATAATCCAGGCAATTGGAAAAATCATTCCATCTTTATCTACCTGACATTCACAGAGAGGACATGAGACATTTTCAGCCCTATTTGTGACTTTTCTGCTCCACAGAGCAGAGCTAACAAGGAGTTCAGGAGAACCCCAGATTTTTTTCTCTACTGCAAAATCTACATGTGAAATTCAACCATTTTACCCTTCAAGCAGGATTTCTACAGCACTCTCATCAATCTTGCATCTGCAAACTGATCTTTTTTTATTAACTAGATCTAGAGATGGCTCAGCAGAACAGAATCCTTGAGAAGGACAAACACACAGAACAAGGACATGTTATTTTGCTCAAGTCAAGCACTAAGTTAAAAAGAGGGGGGATTTCTAATAATGAAAAATAACTCAGAAAAACAGACAATGGAAGGTAGGAATGCAAGAGTGGCTAAAACTGCTTACAATACCCATTTTATGTTTGCTGATGGCAAAAGCAATATACTCCTTTCTGAACATTTTCATCCAAATTGATACCTCTGACTTCACAGAGTCTCAAGGCTCCATGGAAGTTTATGGCAATAAAACACAATTCAGTCACCAAAGACCGACTCCTGCAAGGAACAATTCCCTCAAAGACAAGCTTAGCCCAGAGGATTTTCATTCAAAACTGTAATTCACTGCAGTGGTAATTCCTAGCAGCAGGAACAAGGCGTTTAGGACTGCCAGCCCCATGCCTTCACATGTGTTTCATCTGATCAGTTAAACAAAACTCATGGTTTTGGCCAAGTATTTAGTGCTCCAGTAGGGAGCCCAGAGAGGCAATGCCCCAGCTGGCTGCTGGCATCCAGAATCCTCAGGAATCTGATCATAATAAAAACCCTTAGGAAAAATATTTGTCTATTGCTACCTCAGTCAGCAACAACAGTCAAATCCTTCCCCTCCCCATATCCCACTCCAGCAAGATGCTTGATGTATTTTATTTCAATGCTATTTTATATCTTACAGTCAGATGCACTAAACCACTCATATTTTTCATGCCAGCAAACACATTTAGTGAAATGCTGGTTTATATTCCTGGCCACAGTCAGTCCAAGGACTGTGAAAAAGCCTGTCAGTACCTGTTAGCTCAGGCATGAGGGGATTTTTCTTTTTTCACAGAAAAGCCTCAATTGATTTTGGGAGAGTTTGATGAGTTGGCTGCAGCTGGGATGGGGTAATTGCATCGATCCTGCGTGTGCAGTTCTGCTCTTTATCCACGTCAGGACCAGCAGTAAAGCAAGGCCAGGGCAGATCTCAGGGTTCTTTAGGTGTCCCCAGCAGCTGCCACCACCCCCAGCTGCACAGGCTGTTTCTTTAGGCTATAAAAACACAATCTGAGGGTTTAGGGTCAACCCAGCACCAGCACCACGGTCACCACTAAACCACGTCCTCAAATGTCACATCCCTGCGTTGTTTGAGCACTTCCAGGGCTGGTGACTCCACCACTTCCATGGGCAGCCTGTTCCAATGCTCTACAGCCCTTTCTGTGAAAAAAAAAAAATCCTAATAGCTAATCTGACCCTCCCCTGGTGCAGCTTGAGGCCATTTCCTCTCATCCTGAACAATCAACAATCCCATCTTAGAGTAACTACACTGAACTTCAGAGCCAGAAATAAAACCTAGATTATTTTTTATTGCTTCAACCATAACGTTTTCCCTCCTTCTGCTTGGAGCAGCTCCCTGGGTGCTCCATGCAGGGGCCTCTTCCCCTCTGAATGTACATTTTTCACCACAGCAAAGCCCTGAATGCAGTCAGAGCCCCACAGCTCCACAATAACCCTCCTGTTTCACACTTCCAGCTCACAGTCACTCCAAGAGGCTTTTTTAAACCTGCCTGCAGCCAGCACAGAAGGGCCATTGTGGAACCCCCCCGGTGCTGCTGCAGTTGCTTACACAGAAAGCAACTTAAAGCTTTTTTTTTAGAAAACTTTCACCTTAAAGCAGGGGAGGAGGGAGCTGGTGAACACACGGCTCCTGTTCTCCTGCAAGCCCCCAGCAAATGCTGTTCACTTTGCCCTGCTGGCTTCTTTTCAATGAGAATGAACTCATTTAAATAAAAAGGTCACATTTATTGTGAGGTGGGATGGCCAGGTGTGCTGCTGTTCAGAAAGAAAAGTCACTGATAAAACTGTAATTTAGAAAAAGCCCAGAGAGTCTAATCAAGCATCTGAGTAACAAAAATTAATGAATCAGCTCTCCCGCGCTCCTGGGGAGTGAGGCTTTGGTGGAATCAGTGTAAGGAGCAGGGAAAAACCCCAAACACTCTATTCTGGCTAGGGTAGGGCCTGGAAGTTTCTTTTAAACAATCCACCCTGTCTGAAAATAGTGGGAGTGAAACAGAAACCAGGAACAGGAGTCCTGCTCCCTGCCTTAGGGTCTGATTTGGGCAGCCTCAGGGGAGGGCCTGGAACACCCAGCACACATCAGCTACACCAGGTTTTGGGCCCCCTTTATCCTCTAAATTCCCATCCCAAACAGGAATTAGTCACAGGTGTCTTGTCCTTACCCTGTCACCCGTCTCTCCACGGATCCCAGTCGGGCCAGGAAGGCCAGGCTCACCACTGGCACCTTTGGGCCCCTGTTGGGAAAACAACAAAAACCAAGCTACAGCTTACAGTGCCAGGAAACCCTGCACCCTTCAACACCCTGAGAGTTCACCAGCCTCCATAACGTGGTCAGAAAGGTTATTTGTCTTGGATGATCTCTCTCCCTTCCCCCCAGGAGCTGGGGACCACTTGTGTTGCTTGGTACAGCTCATTCCAGCTTCTGTCCTGGCCCACAGCCGAGGTCAGGCACATGCCAAGGTGCTCCAACCTTTGGCCTGGGTCTTTCATTAATAAACCTCTTAAAATTAATAAACCTTCAACATCTGTGATCCCACCAGGGATGCTCCCCTCAGCCAGTGTCAGTGGGGAGTGGAGAGTGGAGGTCCCACTCCCTTGGAGAAGGGAGGGAGAAATACTGGAGTCCTCAGTGCAGCAAAAGGGAGGAGGAGTTCACTGAAGAAACACAGGCTGAGAGTGGTCCAGATCAAGGAGAAACTGAGGTGCCCCTAACAAAGATCAAACTCAAAAAATCATAAAACAATTTGGGTTGGAAGGGAACCTAAACATCACCTCGTTCTACCCCCTGCCATGGGCTGGGACAGCTTCCACCTGACCAGGGTGATCAGGGCCCCGTCCAAGCTGGCCTTGGACACTTCCAGGGATGGGGCAGCCACAGCTGCTCTGGGCACCCTGTGCCAGAGAACAGGCTCACAACTCAATCCTGCCCTTTGCAAACTAAATAGAAATTGCTCCTGCAGGCAGCTTATCTGGCTTCGTGCTCTTTCTACCATCCTGTGGTAATGAAGGTGCCACACTGGTTCTGGCAAATGGAAAGACATTCCTTCCTTTCCCTCACTGCCATCACCCAGCTGTCTGGCCAGAGGTCTGCAGAGAGCACTGACCTGCCAAAACACGATGCCCATCATCACCCCTGTCAGCACTGACCTGGAAACCTCGAACACCACGGGCTCCTATGGGGCCTTGGAGGCCAAGAGGACCCTGGAAACAGAAAGATCAGCTCTGGTAAGGAGAAAATTTAGGGCCAGGTAATTCACTTGTGTAATTAAACTGGCAGAGAGAGGGAATGTGCAGTTCTGTGCTGCAGCACTGCCCCATGGCGCTGCTGATGAGCCACTGCAAAGTGGTGTCTGGTGTTTGCTGAGCTTTGTTGATAGCATTGTTATTAACAGAGAGGCTCGTTTGTATAATCAGGGCTTAAGAACATACCATGCTCATGAGTGGAAAAGATCAGGGACAGCAAAAACTGGCAGCATGATAGAGCATAGACAACATCCATTAGAGGGATCTGCTATCCCAACATTATGCTTTTAATTGATTGCAGGAAATTACTGCAAAACATGTGCTGCAGGCCCTTGGAAATGAAAAATGGCAATTACATCCATTTGCTTGGACATCCTTGGTTCCAGCAATGTAGACAAAGGCAGCAGTTCATGCTGTCAGAGCAGAGGCTTTTAAGAGCTCACCAGACAGAACATGAGCATTACCATTAGGAGTCTCTATTGCTTTCTCCTGAGAAAAATCACATATCCAATAAAGATCTTGGATGAAAAAAAAAAAAACCCTAAGTAATTTAGGCATTTAAATCTCATTTTGTAAACTGTCTTCTTGAAATAGATGCCTTCAGCAAGCTTCTGTCACAAGGCAGGGCTGCAGCTTTGGCTCCTTTCACTGCAATCCCTGCTGGGTGGAGCATTCAGGGACACAAACAGACCTCAAAGTGGCCACTGAAATGAAGCAGCGTGGTCCTCAAAAAGCTGAACAACTGCTCAGGAATTTTCATGGTTAGCGCTTCCACTTCTGTTTTCTGCTTGTAATTCAGTAAGGAACTTGGAGAATTATAAATCCAGAGCTCTAGGAAGGTTGAGTTAAATTGCACCAAAAATGACTCTGCTGAGCTGGTGGTGGGAGCTGGAGGGACCTGAGAGGCTCTGAGAAACCCTTGGTACTCAGAGCTACAAAAAAACCCCAAATTGTTTTGAGCCAAACAGCCTTAACACCAGAAAAATCCCGCACTTCTCTTGGGACAGCCCAATCTTAACTAATAAATTATGATTCTAATAAAACAAATCAGAAATGAGAAGCCCAGGTTAGACATAACCACGGGTTCAGCTGCTACTGCACCCCTGTCAAAACTCTGCACCAACACAGTTAGCTTGACTGCTTTTGCTTTTTGGCTGCAATAAAGTGGTACCTTTTGTGAGGCCAGCTACTTTGATGAGAAATTGCAGACATAAAAGCAAACATTATTAATACAGTTTATTTCTAAAGCTGATTTCCCTCTCCTTGGAAGTTTAAGCAGCAGCTGCTCACAAACAATAAATCATGCAGTTCAATTTCTTTCAAGTGGCACGTACCAGAAATCATATTAGACTTGCTGTAGGCTCCTGGATTTCAAAATGAGATTAAGATGGGGGAAAAAAAGAAAAGAAAAAGAAAAAAACCCCAACAAAACCACTAGAAGATCAGATCCAACCCCAACAGCAGCACTAGCTGGGGAGTGACAAGATGAGAAAGGTACCCCAGCATTTTTAGTAGTGGGATCAAAATCAGAGTTTTACCCTCCTCATATTATTTGTTGCCATCTCTGTATCTGTTATCTATATAGTTATTAGATGATAACTATTTGTTATCTCTGCTGTTGAGCAGGGACACAGCACGGAGCTGTGCAGTTATTCCCAGTTTTGTTGTGAGTGTGGCTTCAGGTTCTGCAGGGAATCCCCCTCCACTGCTCCAAGGGAAGGGATAAGGACTGGGGAGGATTTCAGGTGTCGTGTGCTGGTGGCAAAGTCCCTTGACATGGCTTCCCAGGAGCTCTGCTTCACTAATGCCTCACTTCAGCGTGGGCAGAACCTTCTTATTCCTGTTTAATGACTGTCCAGTCCCTCCTGCCAGACTGGCAGCTCCACAAACCTCCTGGACAGCTGCAGTTTGCTCTGCCAAGCGAAATGGGAGGGATCACTTGGCATTTGCACGGAGCTGTCAGTGAGAACAGGAACTGACCCAGCTTGGGGGAGGAATTTCTCTGCTGCCAAAGCTCCCCAGAGACAACACTGAGAGGGAAGGTGGCCTTTTAGTGTAGCCAGAGAGTGACCCCCCCAAACAAACCCTATTTTGGCAGCTCTCTGGCTTACAGCCAGCTCTGTACTTACAGTTGCTCCTCTGGGTCCCGGCAGACCTCTCTCACCGGGAATGCCAACATCACCCTGGCAGGGACACCAAAGTCAGCTGTGATATTTAGGAGCCACAAATCCACCCTTCCCACCCCACTGGGACACATTCCTGGATCCCAGGCTGCTCAGTCCCAAACTCCTGCCCCACTGGCCCCTCTGCCAGCCCACAGCTGGTGGGTTTTGCCCAGTACCTGTGCCCAGCACCCTGCCCAGCCAGCTCAGTGCTCCCTGGGGAGCTCCACACCAGTGTGGAATGCCTGGAATGCTCAGTCCCATGGGATTGCAGGTGCTGCATCACTTTATTTATGCAAGGAAGCAGCACGTGAGCTCCAGCTCCCCAGTTTGATTTAAAACACCCAGCAGAGCCCATTCTAAGTGAAAAAGTGGGACACTTACAGGGATGCCTGGCTCTCCAGAGGGACCTGCCTCTCCCATCTCTCCAGGGCTGCCCTGCAGAGCACAAAGCAAACACTCAGTTAGGGCATCACTTCAGGGAGTCATTTCTGTCCAACCTGAAGCAACAAAAGGAGGAGGGAGCTATAACCTGGATCGGGAAATAAAAACAGCTTTAAACTTTTACAGTTTTAAGGCAAAACTCTCAGCACCAGAGAACAGGTGAGCTGCACACCCTGTCCTGGGACCAGCGACCAGGGAGGGCTGCCAGCCCCAGGGCAGTGTCCCCCTGTCCCACGTGAGACAGGGATGCCAGGACACCCCTGCGTTCACTCCTGCATCACCTTCATGTCAGGAGCAGATTCCTGCACCACCTTCCTGCAGCGTGCTCTCCTCCTTGAGGATTAGCAGCAATAATGATGCAGGTGCAGAGGGAAGAATGCATAATGGAGAGGGACAGGGAAAAAAAAAAACCCTCTCAGAACAGCTTTGTGCTGAACTGCTTTTGTCTGCCTGAGGTTTTCTTTTATGTCACGGCTGAGATAAAAGTTTTTCTCCATGGAAGTTTTTCTCCTGAGGTGAGGGAAAATCTGCAGAAGGCAAGATGAGATAATCCTGCTCCTGCTTGCAGGTGCTCAGCTTTTGATTCCCAAAGATGAAGCCTCCTCCTGTGAATTTGGCAAAAGGATGAGGCTTACTAAACCATTGATGACTCTCCTGTGTATCTGCTGTGTCATAACTGAACCAGCTTCCAGCCCAGTTATTTTACCTATTTCCTGCTCCTCAGCCCCAGCAGAAATACAGAAACCATCACTTTGGGGTAAGTCCTCCTAATCCCCCAAGGCTAAAAAGTCTTGCTGTGACCAGTTTCCCCACCAGACCCCATCGTTAGAGAGATTCACTTACTGGTTCACCCTTTGAGCCTTTAATACCTGCTCTTCCAGGCAGTCCCTGAAAAAAATATATTAAAGCAATGTCAGAAGAAGTGAAGTTATTAAATTTGTTATTCTGGTCTGATTAGACACACAAGGAGCGACCTTTGCTTGAAGCAATGGAGGGTTTAGACTTCTGCAGCTTTCACTGTGAAAATTATAACTTCAATGTCTCTCTTGCTGCCTGTGCAGCTCCATGAACACTAATCCTGGGCATGAGAGCAAAGAGCAGGAATACACAAATAGACCAGCAGCAGCCACATTTTGCACAGCAGAAACCTCTCTCCAGGGGTGTTCAAAATATTCTGTAATACAGGAAGAAAGGAATACTTTATCTCTTTTAAACAGTCAGAGGACTGGAGAGATGAAACATTTTGCCAATAAGCACTGGAGTAAGGCAGGGACAGAGCTCAGGGTATTACATCCCAGATCTTACCTCCCTCCATAAGGGATGCACATCAGTGGGATGTGAAAGAGAAAATCCCTCTCAAGTTTAGATTTTAAAGAGTCAGAGAGGCTGACAGCCAGGGAATTACTGTGTGGTGCTGCTCCAGGTGTTCTCCAGTTCTGTCTGGCACACTCCTTCCCTGTCTGCGTGGTGGGAAAAGTGCATTTCCTCTTGGCTTGACTAGAGCCCCTTGTGAAACAACCCCCAGGATGACCCTCCCCTGTGCTCAGGAAGGATCTCTGCAGCCACACTGAGCTGCTGGAAACCCCAGAGGTGGCAGGTCCTGCTCCATACTCACAGGAAGTCCGTTTGGCCCCTTCTCTCCAGGAGCACCCATGGGAGCTGCATCACCCTGTGGATAGGGAGAGGTTAGGAAGGATCCTCCAGCACTGGGAAATGGCCTGGCACAGGTTGGGGGGACACATTCCCAAAGAGGCATTTGTACTTTTCTCCCTCCCCTTATGCACAGGACCAAGAGCTGCTGTGTCTAGAGGAGTGAGCAGCCACTGGACAGGAGCTCCCAGGTGTTCCCCTACTTCCTGCAGCTCCCAGCCTTCCCTGGCAGCACATGCTCAATATTCCTGCAGGATCACTGCTCAAGAACCAGGCAACCAGTACCTGACAGCACTTTGTCTCCAGGCAATTAAAATCAACCCTGTCAACAGCTCTGAAAAGGCATCTCTGAAGGCCTCGAGTCAGTCAGAAGGAACCACTAAATCCAGGGACACAGCTGAGCTTACATCACATGTGCACCTTCCTTCTCTAAGGAATTCCCCTGGGATTAGCTAACAGGAGAATTTCACTCTCCTTCACTAGTGACAACATTAGAAAACTTTTTAGAAGCAAAAGCCTTTCCAGCCGAGCTTCTTGACGAGCATCAGTAGCTTTGCAGCACTCCCAGCACAGCCTCAGGAATCTTCCCTGCAGTGTTTAAGTAGGACTTTACAAACCTTCTCACCATCGAGTCCTGGAGCTCCATCCCGCCCGTCCTTGCCAGGCATTCCCTGCAAACATGGACAGCACACGTTTAGGTCAGGAGGAGGCTCTGTGGTTTGCAAAACACATTCACAGCAAAGAAGCTTTTGGCAACGAGTCCAGCTCCAGTTGTACTGGCAGATTTTTCATTAACAGCAGCACAACTGGGGCTTAGCCCAGCTGGGATTACAGAGAGACCCACAGAGCAGAAATTTGACAGCAAAGATGGCAAGAAGCAGCTTTTTTCCTATTTTGTTTTATATTGTGTTTTATCTCCTCATCTGCAAGACAACAGCAAGACCTGCATCCTACTTAACTGACTTACAGGTTCTCCTATGAGTCCACGAGCCCCTGGGTTTCCTTTTGGTCCAGGTTTACCCTAGAAAACAACAATAAATCATGTGTTAGCCTGTGTAAACCTTAAGAACAGTCAACAAAAACAATACTCAAATTCTGTAGGGACAGTTCATTCCGTTTCAGCTGGCTCCTCTCTGTCCACAGAAGGTGTGGAGGTTGTTTTGGGACACACCAGGAAACCCGCTCAGTGCTGGATACAACGCCTGATCATTTGAAATTCTTGATCATTTCAAGGGATGGGGATGTAAGATCTGCTCCCTGTGCTCAGGCTGGAGCAGCACTTGGACAGCACCTTACTGCTCAGGCATCTTTAGTAAGAGTTAAACACCTCATTTTTGAGATGATACTTCCATCCCTTTCAAGCAAACCAAGGGGGCACGAGCCATAATAAACCTGTGGAACAGAGTCTTTGGAATGCCACCTCCCAGACTGGAGCAGAAGGGTTTTTGAGTGCACTTACAGTGTCGCCTTTGGGCCCCCGGAATCCCTGAGGTCCTTTGCTCCCTTGGTCTCCCTGTGACAGAGGAGGAAAAGCCATTAAGCATCTCCATCAGACAGTGACAGAGATTGATGCTTGGAGGTGAAATGAGGAGGTTTTTGTGCTGTTTGCTGGTGTCAGCAGAGGTGTGAGCACACACAGTCCCCCGAGAGCTCGGCTGTACTTTCTCAGTTACACTCTAATTCCTGACACACTTCTTGCAGCAGGAACTTTGCCAACAATCCCTCAGGGCAGAGACCATCTTCCCCTTCATTTAATGAAGCAATTTCTTTAAGCAAAAACAGAGTGGAAGAAAAGCTTTGATATTTACTGTCTAGATCCTGCTGGGTGTAATGAAAGGTTTGGTGAGAAAGCACCTAATTTTATTTTAGTTTGGATGAATTTCTTCTATAATTGCAAGATGAGGGAGGGGTCCCCAGAGGGTGGTGCTGCAGAAGGGAGCTCTGCAGAAGGATGGAGATTGCATCTTCAATACACAGCTATTCCTGCTTGGAACAGAAATCTTTGAGAGCTGTGGGCACCCGGGAACAGACCAGGCTCAAGGGATGTAAGCTCACGATAGGGCTACTTCTTCCTCCAAAAATAATGGATATTCCCTTCTCCAGTGCTTGCCCACAGCTGCTGGTGTTCAGGGAAGGGCAGTGAAACACAGAGAGCAGTGGAAACACGGTGAGCTTATTCTGGTGTGGGGCATGCAAAGGGAGAGACATCCTGAGGTCTGGGCCAGGTGAAATAACACTGCTCTAAGTGGAGGGAAAAGGGAATAATCTGATGGAGGTGGTCAGCACAGCCTCCTGCTCACTGGCAGCAGAGCTCAGGAAGGAAGAATAAACCAGGCTGTGGCTGTGGAAGGCAGGGCCACAGAGAGACTGGGATACATACAGCTTTCCCTGGAGGTCCTGGGATTCCAGGTGGGCCTCTGAATCCAATGTCACCCTGCAGAGAACAGACATCACTGTAATCCTTGGCAGAGGATGAAGTAACAGAATCCCCACCTTGTACCACAACCTGAGAGAACACAAAAGCCCTGGAAAGACACCCCGTATTTCCTGCTGGTTTGCAGGACAGACTTGCAAAAAATCCCACTCTGAACAATGGGTTTTTACTCTGGATCTCCCCACCTTTGTACCTCTGATACACTGACACCATTCATGGCCTTGCTATCTTGATAACACTCTTATTCCTAAATAAATGCATGACTTCATCCAAGTCAAAGCCATTCAGCCTCTGGGCTGCTGGTCAAGGGATGGTGACAAGAGTCCGAAGCCTCAGTGAGCTGGAGATTGACCCTGTTCTCACTGAGGAGCCTTTTTGTGTCCTGAAAACCTCTGTCAGGTTCTTTGCCTTTTTCTTGTAGAGACAGAAGAGAAAGGGAAATGTTCGTGAAATGTTTCTTTTGTTTTTTTCTTTTTTTTTGCAAGATTCTATAACACTGTCAGTCTTGCACTTTGGTTGGAATGATTCAGTCTGGCTGAGAATCCGTCGGGTGTGTGGATTCTCCTGACTTTGGAAGGTTGTCCTGATGGAGGGGCTGCAGGGAACACCCCACACTTTTATGTCTTTACAAGTTTCCCAGTGGAATTCAGTAAGGACAAGTGTCACTGGCACCTCTCACAAGACAAACTGGTGGTGGAGGGGAAAAAAAAATCAGAAGTTTTTTCTTACTCTGTCGCCAGCTGGACCCATGGGACCAGGGAAGCCTCTTAGTCCTCTTGGGCCCTAATTAAGAAAAGAAATCCATTCAAACTCAATCCCTGTTTGTGTACCCAAGGTGACTGATGGCTCCATTGAGCTCCCCAGTGAAAGGGCCATGGGAATGGTGGGAAGAGGGGGTGATACCTGCAGGCCGACACCGCCCGGAATTCCTGGAGGGCCGGGAGGGCCAGGGTTACCCTGGGAGAGAAAAATCAGTTAGACAAGAGGAGAGACATCAGGAGCCTGCAAACACACAGCCAGGGACTCCCCATCTTATTTCTCCTGGAGCTCCCTCTCTCCCTTCCAGATTTCTCTGCAGAATTTGCTTCTACGTTATAGACAATTTCTTCTACGTGCAAGAACGTTCGGATCAGTCAGGAATTTATCCAAGTGATTAATGCAGGGCTTTTCCTGAGCTGACATCCCTGCATGGGAAAGGAGAGCTGTTAACTCAAACTGATCATAACATGATGATCCCTGGGAAGATGAATTTTCTTGGAGAGTCAGCACAGGGTCCTACAGGAAGAGCAGTGGAACCCAATGCACTTCAGCCAAAGTAACTGCTCCTTGTTCAGCCAGCAGCCTCATTCCTCCCAGGCTCCTTCAAAAAAATCACTTATTTCTTTTTCAAGGTGTTTTTAAGGAGAAAAATCCCCCCCATCCCCTTTAAATTGAAGTTTACCTTCTCTCCTTGCTTTCCTACTTCACCAGGCTCCCCTTTGTGACCAGTGTGTCCCTAGAAATAAGAGTTCTGATTAATCACACCCTGAGTCTTGCTTTAAAAATTAAATTTGGTGAGACAGCTGTGAAACCTAAACCCCCACATCCCAAATGACTTACAGGGAAAACACTCTGTAGGTGTGCTGTACCCAGGTGAATGGAGATCCCTCCTGGGGGAGGTTATCCAGGTACCAGTGTTAGAATTGATGCAGTTTCAGGAAATGCCCAGATTTGGTTTTCCAGACTGACTCGCACTGGACTAAGCTCATGGTCTGGATGCAGTTCTCAAATACTGATCAGGGTCCACAACTCAGTTCCCATCACCCCTGAAAGTGGGGATGAGTCACTTCTGAAAACCCCATTCTGCATCTTTTACCTCCCTTTTTAAGTCATCTTTAATGTCTGCATCATCAAGCTTGCAAAGAAATCCACGTCCCACTGAAAGCTTCTACATAAGCTCTGATTCAATTTGTGTCTTGGCTCTCTTCCTATTATTGTGGGAGAGACCCAGGCCAATTTCAGCCATGGCAGATGTTATTCCTCACCACAACAAAGGTGCTGTGCATCATTTGCATCATAATTGGAGAGTTTCACAGGGTTTTCCATTTCACAAGCTATGAATTTCATGAGCAGTTATGCCCTAAACATTTTGTATTTGTTCTGATATTTATGACTCAGCGCAGAGACCAAGCAGACCTGAGAAAGATCAGTTCAGGAGGAATGGAGAGCATTCCCCAGGAGCTCTCCCACTCACTGCCAGCTTCTAAATCCTGCTAAAAGAACTTGACTCACTTTTTACTTTGTCTCACTGCTGGATCCATAACTGCACAGACTTCATGTGAACCAGAGAGGGGACAGAGGAGGAGACTTTTAACTCCTGAGGGTTGAAACCTTGAATTTATGTACCAGAGCCCAACAACTAAACATAAACCTTCCTGGCGCTACACTGGCTGTAAAAACAGCAATTAAATTGCATTATGTTGATTATGTAAGTTATGCTTTGCAGTTTAAGAAGTGGTGAGGTTTTTCCAGCTCTCAGGCCTGGAAAAGCAGCATGTGGTTCTTGAGGCAGCCCTGAACTGCTGCCCCTGTTTGTTCCTGTCCAGCAGCTCTGCCCCACTGGGCTTGCAGGGGGTTTTAACCTATGCCAAGGGTTAAATTTCATTTGTAGGAATAAATGCAAATGCATGGCTGGTTTGGGAGGTGTGGAGCCTACAGGAGACACGGACTGTGGACACAATTTAATCCCAGGGGTTCATAGTGGTGTTTATTTTGGGGGACAGATCCTGGTATTGCAGGTTACGTCTCCTTACCTTGAAGCCTGGCATTCCTGGGGGGCCTGGGGGGCCTGGTGGGCACAGAGCTGGGCACTGCAGGGAACAGAAACACTTTGGTTTAACAGGCACACAGCACATCCAGGGAGGCTGCTTTCATCCATTATGTGAAAAGTCATGTGGATTTTGGCTCTAAATCCACTAAATCTAATGGAATCATGGCATCATGGATTGACCAACACTTCCCTAAGGAAAGGGGTCCTAGAGGTCCTGGTGTCCCACAAAATAATGATTTACGAATGGCCTGCTCCACTTTGAACATGGATTGTGAGACTTTCTGAAGGCTGACAGTGTCCACAGTCCAAAATATCCTAGAAGCCAAGTTTCCCAGTGAAGCTGGATCAGTTTCTTTGTGAATCATTAGGACCATATTTAATCCTCTGCATTAATTGACCCCTATTGATTTCCTTTAGCCAACTCCTTAAGTGAAGCAAGGACAGGCATCAGAGTTAATTGAAGGGCACCAATAAAAAACCAATACCTATAAGCTGATATCTGCAGATGTCTAGGGGTGGGAGAGCCCCTGCTGGGAACTCCAGCTTGACTGGGAACAAATCAGAGCATGCATGGAAATTTAATGAGGAAAAGGCCATACTCTTGAATCTTTACAAATAGCTCTTAATTTGTTTGTTTGTTGTTGTTTTTTTTTTCTTTTAATACAACTTCAGGCAGCACCTCTGTAGCAAAAATTTAATTTTCTAGTATATTCCACAGGGTAACTTAAATTAAACATGCAGAAATAGCCTCATTTTCTATTAACTCCCATGTGATGTGCCATAAGGCAGTCTAAACTGACTTGGAGCTTTTTTTGGGGCATGCCAATTAGAAAAACCAAAGGAGCTGTCACAACAACAGCTGTGAAATCTGCAAATGTCACTTCCATCGTTCGTGGACTTAACGCTCCTTTCGTTGCCCTGAAAGAAAGGGACCAGGGCTTTCTCCTAAGGAAGGAAGCCTAAACAAAGCATATGTCCATAGGAACCCGGTGCCACCATCCCTGGAAATAAACAGGGCTACACTCACAGCCTTTCCTGTCTCAAAGCAGGATTGGAAGCATGAAAAGCTGTTGTCTTTTACCAAAAGCTGATGTTGTTTAGCACATGAAGAATGTATGCAAAATGTGCATTTTGGGAAGCAAAAATCAAGGAGAAAATCAGCACTGGAATCACAGGATGGTTTGGGTTGGAAGGGACCTTAAATCTTATCTTGTTCCACACCCCTGCCATGGGCAGGGACACCTTCCACTAGCCCAGGGTGCTCCAAGCCCCATCCAACCTGGCCTTGGACACTTCCAGGGCTCCAGGGGCAGCCACAGCTTCTCTGGGCACCCTGTGCCAGTGCACATCTACCTCCTTGAAAAAACATTCCAGTCCAGGAAAGACCCCCCCACCCTTCTGCATCCTGGTAAGGTGGTGTAAACCCACATCTGCCCCTCTAAACAGTGCATGTGAAATGGTCTGACACTCCCCCAGCTGTGCCAAGCAAAAGTCACATCAGGGATCAAACCAAAGCATATTTTCATGCTACATAAAGAAAAACCTACCTGAAGGTCCCCGCCGCCGTCGGGAAGGGCGCCTGGAAGACCCTGCAGTTCAGGGAATGATGGCTTTTAAATACAGGACAAACACGAGGAGGAAACACAGTTTCCAGGATGATTTTTACAGACTCAGCTCAGCTGGACCAGCACAAGGCACATACTCAGCCCCACAGCTTAAAGTGCTGCCCCTGGAGTGTTATGAGCTGCACCAGCCCTCAAAACCAGACACATCAGGGGTGTGAGCATCCCCTGGAGAGGCACAGCTGGGCTGGGGAAGAGCCTTGGGCCTTAGGTGATGAAAGCAGCAATTAGAGGAGAGCAGCTGTGCCTGGCTTCCTCCTGGCCTGGGGAAAGCTCCTTGGGAAAGAAATCCCAATCCACTATTGAACACTCCAGAGAGGGCACAGCAAACCCAAAGCAGGGATTTGATTGCAAGCCCCACTTGCTGGCCCTACAGGAACAGATCATGATCCAAGCAAGCACAAAAACTTTCCCTGAGAGAACAAGAAGCCCACCCCGTGCTCTGTGTGCCATAAAGGTGGGGTGTCATTGGGTCCCTCCTCACAGAGAGCACAAATAACAAACAGCAGATCATCAACACATCCAAGTGCAGCCAGGGAAAAGTCCCTGCTCTCCTCAGGGCACGGTGTTTGTGCCCTGCTGAATGCTCGTGGCAGTGGCAGCAAATGAGAAGTGCAGCAAGAAGAAAATTCCAGACTCCCTCCCGGGAATTTTGTCACATTTATTTGCAAGTCTCAACTTACGGGAGGCCCAGGTGGTCCAGGAGGCCCTGGGAATCCTGGCAGACCAAAAGGTCCCTAAAAAGAGAGAAAAAGAATAAGAATTCCCTTTTAATGTAAACGCAAAGGGATGTGAGGGGTGGCTACCAAAATATCGCTTCAGAGCGAGGTAAGAGACAAAAATGAAACTCATCCTTCTGTGGTTGTGGCACATTCAGTAAATGGGGATTAAATGGTAGGAGAAACTCACAGAAGGACCCCGAAATCCATGTCCACCTGGGCGCCCACTGGGTCCTGGAGGCCCCTGTTGAGCAGAGGGAAGAGCTTTTACATCGTGACACCCCAAAGCCCAGGGGCAGCCAGCAGCCTGGCTGTCCCCATCTGCCCAGTGCCCTGGCTGTCCCCATCTGCCCAGTGCCCCCAGGAACTCCATCCTGCACCACACCCCCAGCTTCCCAATGCACATCTTGTTTTTCACTCCCTGTCCCCCAGGAATACACTGCCAGTCTGCATCCCTCGGGCACAGGGCAGCTCCCAGGAACCCACCAAACAGAAGCTGCCCCAAAACTGGGCACTTCCAGTGTTTACAAGGCTGCTGTGCCTTGAATTTAAACCAAGCTTCCCCAGGGTGGGGGCAAAACCAAAAACCCCACAAGGCTGATGATCTGCAGGACTCCACGTCCCTCTGCCTGGCACAGTAGAAGGGCCTGAGGCCTGGGGTGGGTTTGTAACACTCAGGGTATCCAATACAATCAGAATCTTAATTTATAATGGTTTTTTTGAAAAAATAATCTTATTACTTACTGGAGGTCCTGGCAGTCCTTTTCCCTGGAAACAACATTTGAAAGAGTAAAAGATCACTCAGAAACTGAACATACAGGAAGAAAAGAAAACTTCGGAAAACACTGCTAATTTTTTGTTTTGTTTTGTTCCAAGTTTCCTTATCACTCCCTTGCCCCTAATTATTATAATTTGCAATCAGAGCAGAGTCTTGATGAATCCTTTTGTTGCCTCTAATAATTGGTATTCCCTTTGCATCGCTGTTACCTACGAGACGTCGGTAAGAAAAGTGAAGTGTGCTGACACAAGAGTGGGACATGGAGAGGAAGACAACATTCCAGTTGATCTATTTCTCCTTTTCCTTTTAATTTTGATTAGACATTAGGTAATGTCAAATGATTTTAATAGCATTTGATACGTCAGCCTGTACCCCAAGCTGGTTTGCTTTTACAGCACCTCAAAGACTCAAAACAGGTCCTGTGTTACCAGAACAGGTCACACATACATATTTAAACATTTCAAACAACATCTTCACTCATTCAGGCTTTGATCCCTTTGTTTGGGAAACAAAGCTTCCCATCCTCTCTTGGTGATGGTTTTGGCATAATATTCCACACTTTCATCACATGTGCTGTTCTGGGAGGTACTTACAGCTGGTCCAGGTGGCCCAGCAGGTCCTAAGGCACCCTATGGGAATAAAACAGGATAAAAATTAGCAGGGATAAAAGAGAAACCTCCATATGGGGAGTCACCAAGGCCTGCTCTCCTTGGAAACTCCAGCAGTGTCTTGCAGAAACAGGACACAACTGGAGATGCTCAGCTGAATTCACACATATAAGGACAAAAACTTATGGATAATTACCCTGGAAGTCCCAGCTGGCATCAGATGAATATCTAAATATCCTCCATGAATATCTAAATGTTCATAACTTGACTTTTATCTACTTGAAATATTCTCATTCATAATACATCCATATTGCAGATCCAATGACTAAATTTTCTAAAACTATTAAGAAATTTTGGACTTATTCTAGTGAATTTTATTAATTCATCCATTTTCCTTTCAAGCAAAGCCAAAGATTTGGCAGCTTCTGCTTTTTCACTAACTTCCTTAGCAAATTCCCAGTCTCCTTTTCCCAGTTTGCATTCCTGCTCTTAGGCTTGACTGGAGCTCGGTGATCTCATGGCTTAGACTAGAATCAAGTCACCCTTGAAGCTGTGAACTTCCTGCTTGAGTAAAGATAAGAAGACAGAGAGAGACCCCCTTAACCCCTTTGCTGCATTGCAAAGCTGCCAGCTGGCCAGCAGGCTGTAAAATTAATTATGGGTGATCATTCTGAAGCAGAATCCCAGAATGGTTTGGGTTGGAAGGGACCTTCAAGACCCCCTTGTCCCACGCCCGTGCCATGAGCAGGGACACTCCCAGGGGACCAGGGTGCAGGGACAAAGCAGGGACTGCTCCTTGCACAGGGACAAAGCTTCCACGGCCTCTCCCCAGTCCAAACCTCTTTTCCAAGCATCCCCAAAATGCTGCACAGAAACATCTCGAGGATGATGTCCTGAGCTGGAATTAAACGGTGTCTGCCCCTGGAACGAGGCGGATGGGCAGACCTGGGAGTATCCCAGCACACAGAGCTGCTCACTGTGACCCCAGGGGTGACACCTGCCCTCTCCTCATGTTCTGTGCACCAAAGATTAGAAATGTTTTCCCTCGTTAAGCTTAAGGAGAAAGACACAGAGGTCCCAAGGCCTCGTTAGGAGTGGTCTTGTGAGCAGGGGACTGTAATCCAATAAAAATCAGCCATGCTGTGAATGTCAGCTCATTCATTTCTCTTGCTGCAGGTTACTCTGCTCTGCCTCCACTCACTTTTACCTTCAGGCTGAAAATCCTTACCACTAGTGATGGTTGTAAGGGACAAGCTGGGATCTCCTCCTGCAGGGAAAACATTCCTGGCACCTCCTGACTTGCACCCTAATTCTGAAAGCAGCTGCATCGCCCCTTCCTGCTTTGGCCAACAGGCCAGAAAGTTGGCAGAGCACCCAAAATGCCAAATGTTGGTATTTTACACTCCCTAATTTTGATATCTTGGAGAGTGTAAGGTGCAGAATGCAGCAGTGAACATTCCTGGTAAGGTAAGAGATTATCAAACCCCTGAATGAGCTGATGCTACTGCAGTAAGTGCAAAGGAGAGACTCTAACTTACATCTCAATTTTAATAACATTGTCTGACTCGACTCGCTCTCCTGGTAACAATGTTCTTTCTCTTTTGATTAGAAAACAGTATCACCATAATTTTTCATTTTATAATAATTTACTCTGTGAATAGACAATTATGGAGCATAGAAAATACTTGATTATTATGACATTCATAAATAGAAGTGAATAATTGTGTTCTGCTCATTGCTTTCAGTGTAAAGCAACAAACTTCAAAATGGTTTTTGAGAACTTTCCAATGAAGGACACCAGTATCTAACAGAGAGGTCAGAACCCAACTCAACCCCAGCTGAAAATAAAGGGTTTTTAAAATTGAAAAAACAAGTAGGCTTGATTTAATCAGTCTGTAGGCAGAACCAGGAGAAAAGCTAATCGATGGTGAGAGCAGCAGGAGATATTTAGGATAAAAATCCTTTTGGAAATGTTTGGCAATAAAGTATTACTGAAAACTCCATGAGGCCACTTCCCTACACTAAACAGCTTCAGTCTCAGACACTCCAGTTCAAAGAACTAAGCTTATTTAGAAGAAATCAGAGTGTTAAGCATGAATTCAAATCCACAACAATAAGTAGACAGCTTATTTCAGTGAGTCCTGCAAGACTGAAATATGTTCTAAAAGATAGGGAGAAAAAAAGAGTCCGGCTGACAATGCTGTTCACTTAGAGTGCTAAAGATTTTAGAGGTTTTCCCTTTTCCCAGGTTTTTACTGGACCAATTAAAACAATTTCCCAGATGGACCACTGACCTTGAAAAGCTCCCAGAAATGACGAGGGGTCCCAGGTTTGCCCTGTGCTGCCAGACTGAGTTACAAGATGTGGGAAAGCACAGCAAACCCGAGGGCAGCTCTGTCTGGGGGCTCCTGCCCAGCAGCCAGAGAGGAAGTTCTGCTGCCCAGAAATTATCTGCTCAATTACCCTGCAAGGCAGGAGCCGTGTGCTAACGTGGGCATGGGCAGGCACTGCCACCCAGCACAGAACAGGGCACAGAACTGCTCACAGCAGTGGGTGGTCCTGAGCTTTCCCAGTCTAAAAATCAGGGATCTGTTCCCAGATGGTGCTGGACTCTTGCCACAGAATATCTGAGAGTGGCCAGGACTCTGCAGCCCTGGATCTCTGGGGAGAAAGAAGGGCACAAGGGACAGAAAAGGAGTGGGGTTGAGGGTGGTGGTGATGGGCAGAGGCTGGGAGCTGTGACCAGGATGTCTGGGCCCTGCCACTCAACTTTCCCAGTGGCCACACAAACTTTGCCTGTCACATGGGAAAGGAAGAAGAACAGCTCTAAAATACATGGCTGTACCACTCATCCCTTTAAATAACTCACAGATTTTTTTAGATTTGAGCAAGTCCTTGGGGCAACGAGTGGATTATTGGGATATACTGAACGTGTTACAAAAATCCAGCCCATCACTGCAGCCCCCAGCCCAAAAGGCCAGCAAGCCAGCTGTGGACACAAGCCTTTTATTCCCATCTGGGAGACAGGAGAACAGCCATGCTGGATCACAATCTGTGCTGAGTGGCTCATTAATTGTTATTCCTTAATGTCACCGTGAGGCCTAAGTGTGGGTGATGGCTGGGGATGATCTGAAGGACATCTGTAACATCTCTGGCAGTTGTTTCTCTGTCCCTGAGCAGAGCTGGAATACGCAGGAAGCAGAAAAAAAAATCTTATTTCTTGCTAGGCTGGCTGGGGAACACTATGGCAACTAATAATGCAACCATATGGACAGCTGCAGAAATAATAAAAGGCAAAAGTTTAAACAATTAATACACAGTAGCATTAATTACAAACACAGATCTGCCAACTCAGACTACAAATAAAGGCCAAAATAACTTCACTTTGATAAACTCCATAATAAAGTCTGTCAACTGCTTCAAGAAACTTTTTGGATACTTGAAATATCCCCAGTACAGCCACCACTGAGGCAACCCAAGCAGGTTCAAAGCCATGTGAAAGAAAGGTGGATCCCATGCCCTGCTGAATGAAAAGCCACCTGGGGGCTGCATTTCAAGGATCCAAGTATTTTGCAAGGGTTTACATGAAAATCAACGCTTGAATATCACCAATTTACAGCAGAATGTGAAAACCATCACTACAGTCAGTGACAATGACCATTTAAAGGGTCTTAGGATCTAATGGGGTACTCACACGGTCTCCTGGAGGCCCATTTGGGCCAGGTAGGCCATCAGTTCCTGTTAAACCCTGTAAAAAAAACCCAAAAGATCAAGAGAGTGCCATCCTGCCAGCAAAACATCTCAAAATTGTTCTCATATTTCTCAATTCAGCCTGAAGATGCTGCTCCTTCAATTTCTCCTGATATGCAAGACATGGATGTAAGTCCAGGACTCACATTCCTTCCCCAGCAGGCACAGACAAAGTTGCTGAGACACATCAGGAAAGCACTCCTGCCTGTGTGAAAGGTTTAAAAGACCTACGAGAAGACGACAAAATACTCACATCCACTCCAGGCAGGCCAGGCAACCCAGCTTCACCTGCAGCTCCAGGCTTCCCTGGTGCACCTTTTGGGCCCTACATGAGGTAAACAGTCAATTATTACAACAAAATAACAAGAGAAATGTGGTGAGGGTGCAAGGATGGAAGCTCATTTGTTGATGTGTTGATTTTACACCATGCAACATGGGAGAATCCCACGAAGAGAGGCAACTCTTGCTATGAATCCACATCCAAATCCTAAATTTCAGTGCTCTGGCTCATTCCCACATGCTCACAAGCTGTTCTTAGTAAGGGGTAGGAAGGGATGCAGTAAGTGGCCAAAGCAAAGGGCTCTGCCACCTGGTACAATATTGAGCACCCTTGGCAGACTGAGCAGCTGCAGCAGACTCAGAGCAGTGCCAAAAATAACCATGTGATGTGGCTTGGTGCCAATAATTTCATTATACAGGTGATGCACAAGCTTTATCTCACTTATTTCATTCATTAATTTAATTTTTATTTTATTTCACTGACAGCAATGAAGCGGGAGGACGTGTTTGTCCCCTGGGGCAGCGCTGAGCATCCCCACTCCTGGGAATTCTGATGAAGAGCAAAGTGGGGCTGTAAGTGCCAGCTCGTGCCCTGCATCCTCTCAGAAGGATGGACAAGTCAATACCAAGCAGGAAATACTTACTGGTGGGCCTGGCAAACCAGGAGGGCCTGGCTCTCCCTAGAGGAAAGAGAAAAGGCAGTGTTAGTGCTGAACCTCTCTTTGGAGACTTTTTCCAGCAAAGGTGTTCCCAACTGCACTCCAAGATTTACCACGCTCAGTCCCATGGAGCTGATGCACTAAACCCTGCCACCCCCTGAGCAGGGTGAGCCTGGATAGCCTTTTCCAACATCTACAGCAGCAAATCTGGGGAAATCCACATCCCCAGCCTCCCAGAGAGAACCAGTGCTCCTGAACAGTGCCCCCACCACCTCCAACTTCTTCCAGATAGAGTTAGGAGTTATTTGTACTTGGGATTGCCTGCAAATGAGGCAGAGAGGAAGCTGGATGGGTGTCACGGCTTCCAACCATCTCTCTGGTGAAACAGAGGGATACAGGGATAAACTCCAGGTTTCCAGGGCACAGTATGAAGCTGTGGTACCACCAGGAGCTGGGGATTACCACGAAGTGAAGAATGAACAAACTGTCTGCCATGATTTTCTTCATATGACTAAACTTGGACAGGAGAAGCAAATGAGCACAGCCCCCAGCTGATTTCCACCTAATCCAATTGCACAATCTGGATTAAACACAATTTTCATACAATATTTCAAAAGCACTCTATTTTATTTCTATTCTAATAAAAAGAAACTTTTAAGAACAGCATTAAAGGTGTTTGTGAGACAGTATTTTATAAGTCTTTAATCGCTTTTTCCAGCTCAGCCAGTTGTAGTGCCATTCATAAGTGTGTGCATGGACTCCAGATAACAATTTGTATTTTACTGTTAGGCCCCAAAAGAAACAAACATTTGTGAACAGCAGGAGCTCAACT
This sequence comes from Dicrurus megarhynchus, assembly GCA_013399195.1. Classification (NCBI taxonomy): domain Eukaryota; kingdom Metazoa; phylum Chordata; class Aves; order Passeriformes; family Dicruridae; genus Dicrurus; species Dicrurus megarhynchus. Next base: position 683,389 of record VXAD01011617.1, on the reverse strand, counting down.
GGAGCTTGGTTTCCAACTCATCCCAGAGAAAAACACTTTGTGTCCCAGTCCAGAGGGCAGCCAGCCCTCCTGGCTTTAGGATAAGTGCACTGAATATTGTGAGAGGTATTGTGGGTGAGCAGAGAGGAAGGGGCAAGTTGGTACCCTGGAAGTAGAAAATCTCTGTGGAAGAAGGGTGGTTATTAACAGAGCAAGGCTGGAAATAACACCATCCCACCATGGGCCTGGTAATTAGGAGCCAGGAGGTGTATGCAGAGCTGTGGGATTTACAGCATGCTTCTATATTTACTGGGAAGGCTGTGGGCAGATCCCTCCAGCCTGGCTGCCTGGAGCTGCTCAGGATTTCTGTCCTGCACCACTGACCCACCAGAGGGGCCCTGAACAGAGGCATCTTTATGCTCTGACTTGCTGAAGCAACTCCTTCAGTATCCTCTGCCCACAGCTTTTCCATAAATAGTTATCACTATCATGGCTGGGGAAGGTTCCCTGCCAAGGAAGTGAAAGGAGCAGTTCTTTTGAAATGAAAAGGCATCTGGAAATGGCAGTAGGGGTGGTTTGCTCCCTCCTCCAGCACCTGGGATTGCCAGCCCCTTGCATTTTTCCTTGCCTGCATGGTGGGAATCTGCACAGCGAGGTCACAGCACCAGCAAAGGCTGCTGGGGACCATCTTAAACCTTGATCCTGCCATCGTGGACCCCTGCAGGACTCTGCAGGAGCACCAGAACTTCAGAGAGCTGAATCAAAAGCCTAATCAGTGTTTGTACCCCTAATGCCAGATCACTGGGAATTAGAGGCAAGGGCTGTCAGCAAAAGGAAATGCTCTCCTGGAGGGAAGGAAGTTTACTCCTTCTCAGCAAGCCAAGCCAGGAGAGAAAGCAAGGAAAAAAAACCCCTTGATTTTTGAAAAGTGACAATTGCTTATTAGCAATTTAGGGAATTACATCCCCAGAAATAATTCACAGGAACTTGTCACTAATTCTTTCCATCAAAACATGCTGTTTCTAGTCTTGGGAGAGAGAGATTTTGCTTGTTACTGGGTATGAAACGAGAGGCTTGTTAAAGGCTTTAATTATAAAGTATTTCAGAGGGACTTAATGTTGCAGCTCCCCCTGAAAAGCAGGGATGAAAGCAGGGCCTTCGAGAAATTGTGCTGATGGGGTTCATCCAAGGAGATATCCTGAATAATTCAGCTGCATGTTCTGCACCTCTCACTGCTCACAGCTGATGGTAAGAGCCTGCTGAACACCTCAGCAGCACTCACCCAGCTCAAAGACATCCAGCAACACTTCCACACCACTCTCATCCAAAGCCACCTGTCCAGATGACCTGGCTGGAGTGCCTTACAGAGTTCAGGAATACAGAACAGAAAATTTTCAATTGCAATTTAAAAAAAAAAGTCTCAGCACCAAGAGAAAAATAAAATCATGTTTTCACTCTGCTGTGGCAGAACTTACGCTGCCACTCAGGATCCACATGATCCCCCCCCCCCATGCAGCGCTGGGAAAATCCAGAGTAGTGCTGAATTTTATATACCATCCTTTTCTGGAGTGTACTGCCAAAAACAGGGCAGCTCTTAAGCAGGGAGGCTGCGTGACTGTGCTCAACACCAGCCACAGCCCTGCACCTCCTCCTGTGCCATTCCTGAAAGGACTCAATGTGCTGTTCAAGAGCAGGAACCACCCTGGAGCCTGTCCCTGGACAGCCAGACCATCTCACCTGACATCCTCTATCCGGAGGAGGGATGGAGCTCAAGTCTGTTCAAATAAGAGATTATTCCTGCCCAAAGCTGGGACTGCAGGACTTTGCACCTTAAACACCTTGCTCAGACATTTGATTTATTAGGACTAAGCTCTTCACATTAATTAGATGTTGTTATTTGATCCTGTCCCACGGGGAGCCTTCCAAAGCTTTTAGTTGTGGATAAAAGGGTGTAGGTCCACACGACTGACACCTCCCCAGGCTCCTGTTTCCAAGAGCAATCAGAAGTGATGCTGGTGCCCTTCCAGAGTTAAATATCCTGTGGAAAGCAGGAACTGAACAGCTACGGGGTTTCTTTCCAATCTCCTCTCTGCAGAAGTTGAAACTTGAAGTCTGAAGGGCTTCATTCTTCCCAAACTCTTCTTTTTGCTTCCATAGAGAATCACAGCCAGCCTTTCCCAAAGCCTGCTGGCCACAGCAATGTCCTGCTGCGGGGACTCCACTGCTGCAAACAGGAACACGTGTCCTTTGCCCTCTCCTGGGGTGTCCCCTGAAGCCTTTTGTGACACCACGAGAAGCAGTGGAAGCTGCCGAGGTGCCAGCTCTGAACATCTCACACTACAAAACCAGAGTGAGATTCCCAGGGAAACGGCCTCCGTTAGCCAAAAGGACACTGAGAGGGAGCAGCTGGAAATCAATAAGGGGCTCTCTTCAGACCAGCCTAGCTCAGGGAGCCGCAGGGAAAGCTCCCCACCGCAGGCACAAACACTCCTTGTTCACCATGTTCCAGGGAACTCATACATATTTTTTTTTTTTCACCTCCTTATCCAAAAGAAAATGACCTGCATGGAATGAATAGATTTTTTCAAGGTCGCTTAAGGGCCCAATTCCAATAAATGTACTTCAGACGAGCTTTAAAAACCCCTGCAGTATTCCATAAGCAGCTCAGAAAGACAAGAGCTGCTCAAACTGGAAATCGAAGCAGGAACCCAGACTTTCACGTTTGATGTGCTCTTGCTGAAGGTCCATGTGATGCTCATTTATCCACTACCAACTACAGAACACAATTCAGTCCTTATCCCACAGATGCATGGAAGCAATATTTTTAATTTCTATGGAAACATCAATTAAAAGTAACAGAACAAGATCTTCTCCTCCATTAAGTCCTGGGTTATGCAGTCTTCTCCCTCTGCAGGAGGTGTAAGGAGCTACCTGCTGAAGCAAAGCACTACAAACTCAGGTCTGGCAACACACGAGCGCCAGTTCCTGAGACATCATGTGCCAAAGTGAGGGATAACCATGATGACAATATTGAAATAAAACTACTAAGACAAAAGCAGTGTCGTGCTGCATATTTAAGTTTCTTGTAGCCTCTCTAGAAATGTAGGTGCTCACATAAATCTCTCTCTGAACTACTGGATGTGCACTGACCCCACACACATCGTACCCCTGCACTCAACCCTGTGCCAAAATAGAAATATTCTACTTTGCCAGCAGGGTCACAAACCCCTGAGCTCTCCCTGGACACAGGGGATTGATCCTGCAAAGAACCTGGGGCTGCTCAGCACCTCCACTCGCTGTTCTGACTCCTGCAGAACGAGGTCTCTTGTGAGGACAGTGATTTTTCAGGTCCATCCAGCCCTGAAGGGTGTCCAGAGGCTGCGGGTCTGGAGAACAAGAGCAGCTTCTCTGCCCCGTTGGCTCTGCCCCTGCTCCACCCCTTGCCCGAGCCAGCCCCTGCCTGTGTCACTCACATCAATGCCATCCTTGCCAGATGGTCCAGGGGGTCCTTGTGGTCCAGGAGGGCCTTGTGGTCCAATTCTCTGAAGGGACTGGGGAAAAGTGAGAGACAAGAGCTTATTTTTGCATCAGAAGAAACACGTGGGCTAGATCAGAAAGCAATGGCCAAGTCCCACAGCTTAACCCAAAATCTGCACCCCCTGCCAGCCTGGGTGGGCTCAAAGTTGCTCCAGAGCAGTGCAAGGCTCTGTGGAAAACCCTGAGCACATCCCCAGCTCCTTGCGCTTATACTGGGAATCCAAGCTGGTCACTGGGCAGCAAAGGGGTTTGGTTGTATAGGAAATTGTTCTGGCTACAGGCACATTTTGGGTTGGGCAGAGGAGGAAATGCAAAGCCCGTGGAAAAGGTGCCAAGTGCTCTGTAGAAATAATTAAATTATAGCCCCGGTCTGATGGGGTGATGGCAAAGCCAGGCAGACACCAATGAAGACAGGAGGAGAAAGGGAAAGTCTCCTCTCTGAGCAGAATGCCACTTAAAAGTCTGGGATTTTAGAAAGGTCTGAGGTGGGGTGAAGGAAAGAAAGGTTCAATAAATGACTTCTCTATGGAGAGGGCTCCAGAGAGCAACTTGCTGTAGCTTTAGGGAACAAAGGTTTCATTGTAGAAGGAGCTCTGCTCGCAGCAGAGTTCTGAATTCCCAAGCCAGGCTGTGAAAATTCCTCACTAACAATGAAAAACTCACCGAGGAGTCACTTCCCCAGACAATAACATTAACACCAGACAGGGAAGCTCAATACAGCTTCACATCTCAAGTGAGCAAGGGCTAAATAAGCTGTAAGTGTAAAATTTGAAAACTGATTGAGGAAATGAGTAAGAAATTCTGATTCAGATAAAGACCCAGATCAGATCGGTCTCGCTGGAAATCTGTTACTTCATTGTAAAAGAAAACTGTTTCTCTTGCATCAACACATCTCCCATTTGCAAGGCTTTCTCATAACTGCAGGGCTGAATGGGAAAACAACACTTTTACAGGAACATAAACCAACAGTTTTTACACCTACCCACACAGGCACAAACCCAAGTGCGCATTTGTAATAAACTTTAGACTAATAACCTGCCTATTGCCACATTTCACCCCACAGGTACAACACACACAGCCCACTCTCTTTTACCCTTACAGGTTTTCCCTTGAGCAGGAGACACGAATGAGGTTTCTCACCTGAGCTGATGCTGTGGCCAAGAGCTGACACAGGAAGAGGAGCCCAAGGGCAGAGAATCCAGCCATGGTGCCCAGGCTCTGCCTCTCTCCCTTCCTCCGGGCCGGCCAAACCCTTTCTCCTCCGGGGTCCAGCAGATCCCTCCTCCTCCTCCCGGGTCTCAGCTTACGGAGCAGAGACTCCTCGCCTCCAGATAAACCTGTGGCTCCAGCTGGAGCAAGGCGAGAGGGGCCGAGCTTGGAGCAGAGGAGGTGGGAGGAGGAGGGGGAGCAGCAGGCAGGCAGAGCAGCTCTCATTCATGCCCTGCTGGGCAGCCCCAGCCTCCTCCTCCAGGAGCCGATGGAAGCGCTGGATTGGGAGGCCAGAGACAGGAGCAGAACTGGGTTACTGCAGCGGCAAATAAGAGCTGTTCCTCAGGTGTCAGCCAGGACACTTCCCAAAGCCCATCACCACCTCTGTGCTGGACAGGTAAAAAGCATCACAGGGTGAGTTATGAAATGCCTCAGGCCATCTAACTCCAGCAGGGACATTAACAAACCTGTAACCAGAAATGCACTGACAGCTTCGTGAGGTGCTTGTTAGCTCCAGAGGTCGTTCACATCTGGTTTCGGAGTTTTTTTAGGGTGATCTGAAGAGCACCAACTGATTCCTTGGGAAATGATGAATGCTGGTCAGAAAACAAGAGGATCACAGACAGATACAAGGAGGAAGGAAAAATGCAACACATTCTCAAAGCCACAAAAAAAGAAAAAATTTGAAATACTGCAAGGAAGGAAGAGGAGGACACTTCCCAGCTAGGTGATCCCAAGTGGCAATAGATTCATGAAGATGCATATCCTGCAAAGAGCTTCACGCTCCCCTTTATTGATTAAAGACAATTTCATCCAAAGCAGGGCTTGGAAGAGGAGAGGAACAGTGACAAGATTCCTCCGGGCTGAAATGACACAGCTCAGCTGGCTAGGAAGATGAGAAGTAGAAAAGCAAAGCTTAAGAACTGAAACACATTTCAGCTTGGCATTCTGACGCCAGGAGGGTTGTATGAGCACACTGTGTGTGTCTGTCCAGCTCCCCAGCAGCCAGGATTCCTAGAGCTTTGGCAGAGGGATAAAGGACTCAGATTTACCAAGTTCCCACATGATTTTGTGGAATAGGCAGCTGGGGACAGAAAGGGAACATACGTCTGTGAGTCTGATGGCTTCAGAGTAACTGGAATCCTTTATTAGACAGCCCAAACCCCAAAGAGGGAGAGCAGTGCAGTCCCATGGACAGCTTTGCACTGCTTGTACCTCCTCCTCCACACTAAAGCCAACTGATGGCAGGAGGGAAGGCAAAGCAGACCCAAATTCCTCAGCCACACCTTGTCCAGAGCAAGCCAGGGCTTGGGGAGCTGCAGTCATGGGAGTGTTCACCTTCAAGCCCACCCCACAGACCAAAAGGACTCCCAGTAATCCTCTCATCCCACACCCACAGGCAGAGGCAGCAGAGCTGAGGGGACACAGTGACTTAGAGGAATTGTTACCACAAAGCCACCCCTGTCCTTTTGTCCTGAGGGAAATAAACCCCTGAACTGAAGCTCCCACAGCCAGGCTGGGCAGGTGCCCTCCTGCCTGGAGCCCTGGTTTGCTCTGCAGAGCACCACAACACCTGTGGGAGGACGGCTGCTGCAAAGCCAATACAAAACATGCTCAAACATCCAGGTACCCCATCCCTGGAAGTGTTCAAAGCCAGGCTGGATGGTGCTTTGAGCAACCTGGTGCAGTGGAAGGTGTCCCTTCCCCTGGCAGGGGGTTGGAACAAGGTGAACTCGGAGGTCCCTTCCAACCCAAACCATTCTGTGATCCTATGATTTCCAAGCACATCATTACACAAGCAGCATGGGGGAGGGGAGTTTTCCCCAAAAACATTTACTGGGCATGTCTTAGAGGTGGAGGAAGACTGAGCATCACCTCCCCATGGAAGAAGCAGCAGGTGTGCCATGGTGAGCACCCACCTGTTGGAGAAAATGAAGCAACAGCTCATGGCTACAGGGGGAGGGTGGTGGTGGGTAAATACATGGTTATATCCTACCCTCCAAGATGAAAAAATGTAAGTGGAAACTGATATGCATTAAAGTCATGCTTTAATAAGGGAATTAACATAACAGACTCTGTGATACAGCTCTGAGTGCTGGGAAACACCTTGTGAACTCACCACACACACCTACAGCCAAAACTAAACCTGGCAGCAGAGGAAAGGGGCTGGTCTGAGCACTCACTCCACGCTGGGGCTCACAGTGAAATCCCATTAAACACAAAACCAAACCTCACCATAACAAGATATAGGATCTATGCCCCAAATGAGCACATATTCACAATGAAAACTTCATTAAATAAGAAAATTACTATAAATCTGTACAAAAGCCACAATTAACAATTCTTAGGAATCTGTTAGGAAAGAATTCTCACTCAACATCTTCAAGTATTTATATCTGTAGTTAAGTGTATTATTATTGGCTATTTAACTCCATCTGTTCATAAGAAGAAAAGAAGTATTTTAAAAACATTAAAGCCTTTTTTCAGCACGTGTGTGACCATGAACATCAGATGTTAAGCTTGCAGACTTTTATACCCACACATGTATGTGGCATGCTGGATCAGAACCTACAGTCCGGGAAGGCAAATCACCCCTCAAATCCCTTGAAACATGAAGCTTAAGAGCTGTAGCAGAGAGGAAAAACATTGACATTGCCCAAGCTGCTGCATCTGCTCTCTGGCCATCTCCTACACAAACCAAACATCACCAAAGAACCTCAAAACCAACCCAAACAAGCTGAGCAAACAGCAAGTCCAGACCTTCAGGCTATTGGAAGCAGTTTCCTCTGCTTCGTGAAACTGATCCTCTGTTGTACATTTTTAGGAGTGAAGGTGCTAAACGGTTTTAATGCTCCTTCAGACTGGGTGGAATATTGTGTAAGCATGGCAGAACAGCTGACAGGGAGGTCAGGAACACTGAGGCAGGCAAAGAGCTGGCAAAGTCTGAAAGTAAATTCTTGAGGGCTGGAAATAAACGAACCAGACAAGCATAGCCTCTCCAATTAACGTTTCAATTAACTGCCCCACAAAGCCCAGTGGTTTCCAGACAAGCTGCACTGGAACATGCCCTGGCTGTCTGACATTAAAGGCAAAGCAACCCTGCCCTAAGTAGGAAATGGGTTGGATCTGACACATCAAACCTCACGCCATGGGCCTGCAGTACAGAGCCCCCCAGGCCACTCCAAATTACCAGCAAAGGCTGAAAAAAATGCACTGGGAAATATTTGTGCTGTTTTGGCAACTGAGAAATGAGGGCCTTTGAAACAGTCATGGACACAAAAATCTGTGGAAGACTATAAAGGGTCTAAAAGTGGTGGGAAATCCTGGGGAAGAGCAGCCCTGAAGAGTTTTATGCAAAACCTGGAGCTTTTTCTCGTAGAAACCAGTAGGTAATTTGTAGTCTTAACAGCCCTAACAAGAACTACAAAGCAACCTCTGTGGGGATGAACTAATTACTCAGCACTTTGCACCTCAGAGAACAGAATCTCTACACAAAGGTTCATACTGGTCAGAGACACATTTTGGCTATGCTTTTTATCCCAGTCTAAAGGTCAGAGACACATTTTGGCTACGCTTTTTATCCCAGTCTAAAGCCAAACCTACATTGCTTACAGGAGGAGAGGCAACTACACTCTGACATCGTGTGAAATCCACATACTCATCTCTTTTAGAGAAACAGCACTTTTGCCAGGAAAAAACTCCTGGTAAGGTCCAGCCTTTCACAATAACAAACAGAAGTCAAACAGTAGTAGAAAGGCCTGGCAAATTAGGTCATGCTGTCTTACATTAAAAATCATGTTTTTAATAAACACTTAAGTAATTCAAACAAGGAGACAGATCAGTTCTCCTCTTCTCTTTCAGCAGGGACATAACCAGAATCAAAGCAAAGTGCAAAAATCCCCGTTGCTCCAAGATAGCCCTGAACATCAGATAAAACCCAGGAACAGGACACGGCCTGTCTGTGAAGATGAGTAAATGAGTATTCCTCTTTATGGTAACCAAGAGCTGGATCTCAGTGAGTTTACTAGAGATGATTAAAAAAACATGGAAGAGTGAGACAGGGACCAGCTAAATCATCCCAAAAGAAATTTATTCAGTTCTCCAAGCCACCAAAGCTGGCTCCCAGCAGACAGGGCAGCGCCATCTCCGCTGGCTCGGGCACTCGCCGTGCTGCTTTCACTCTGCTGCTCCCTCCTTTCCACCAGGCTCTGCTGCATTCTCAGAGCCTTCAGCTTTTTCTGTTGGGACCTCAGCACCGTTTTCTTCTGGACAAGTGGGTGTCATGCTCTGCTCATGGCTCTCTGGAGCTTGCTTCTCATCTGTGTCTTCTGCCTGCCCTTTTTCGCCTGCATTTTCTGCCTTTTCCTGCTGTCCTACCCCATCTAGTTCACTTTTACCCCCCAGGAGTTTGCTGTTGCAGTGGTGCTGATCACCCCCTGCTGAGTCTTGATCTCCACTCGACTTCCAGGCATCCTTGATTGGAGCGGTGCAGCCAGTCCTGGGGAGTCTGGAAGCAGCCGGGGGTCTCACAGCCCCACCATCTGCATCACCGCCACCGCCCCCCTTCTCACCTGGCACTTCCACAGCTGCGTTTTTCTCACTGGCATTTTCTTTTCCACCCTCACTGTTAGCAGCAGATGGATTTGCCTTGGCACCAGAGGCTGAGGGCCCCATGCTCAGGTTTATGGCCAAGTTGACTGGTTTGCTTCTCAATGTTCTTTTATCAACTTTCCTGCGTTTCACGGCTGCATCCGTGGCCTCCGGCACCGCCGGCTCTTTGGTGCTTGAATCATCTTCCTTCAGCGCTTCCTGGTCCTCTTCTGCCTGGGATTCTGGGCCTGAGGAGGGGATCTCTGCATCAATTGCACACTCTCCCAGATTATGGGAAATGTTTTCAATATCAGCAGAGTTTTTCAGCGATCCATCCCCTTTAGCATCTGCCATATTTGCACTCAGTTTTCTCTTCTTGCTCTCCTTTGTGCAGTCATTCTCTGCTGTACCCTGCACTTCTTCAGCTTCACTTTTTAAATCCTTCTCCTCCAGCTGGGCAAATGAAGCTTCTTTCTCCTCTTCATCATCTCCTCCCTTCAAAACACATTTGCTTATCTTCTCCTTTACATGCTCATCACTCATTTCAGGCTGCAACTCTGCAGCATCTCCAGCTTTCTGTTCCACCTCTGGAGACTGGTTCTGCTCCTTCCCCACAGAATCACCACATTTTTGACATGGAGGGTCCTGTTTCTCCTCAGGCCTTTGGTGCAGCTGTGGCTTGGCAGAGCGGGGTCTGTACTTCTGGAGTTTGTCACGAGGCCCCCACACGAAGCTGCTCTGAGGTTTGAAGTGTTGCCAAGCATAGTGGACAAGTTCTCTCCTCTTCTCTTTGCTTCTGACAGTGAACAGGAAGTAATCCAAGGCACTTCTCTTGACATTTGGTAATGTCTCCTCGACAAGAGTTTCTGTGAGGAAAAACTTCACCAAGTGCACTTGATAGTCTTCATATCCCATTTCCCCCAGGCACTTCAGGATGCGAGTAATCCTCAAATTGTTGTGGCTGAACCTGAAGGAAACAGATAGCAAAGCTGTCAAGGGAAAGCCTTACAGGTCACCGAACCTCTGGGGCATCTGCAAAACGTTTTATCATTTATAGACTATGAGCCATTAAAGACTATTTGGCAATGCAAATGGGAGCACAGGTGGGCTTCCTTTTAATGCACCCACTGCTGCTGTTTGCCTTCAGCAGCTCCCTCCTAACCCACCTTGGGCTGATAGGATTCATCATCTCAACTGCTTGGAAAGGTTTTGGCTTTCTGAATCAGCCACCAGTAGACAAGATCCACCATACTGGGGCAGATACACAAGTCCTGCTCCTGACAGAGACCCTACAGGGTAAGCCTGTAGTGTTGAGACCACAGACATGAAAGAATGCTGCCAAAACCTCAGGACTTAAGCCAGACACAGCTGGTTTTTCCTTTTCTTGTTTTAATACTTGACAGACTTCAAATTGTTTTTTCTTTTGTGATTATGCCCACTCCTTTCAAGAGGTTAATGTCACCAGGAAGGGTCATTACTCCACAAAACCTGCAGTAATATAAAAATATCCCATTTGCAGAGCACTTTTCGAACAAGGACTCAAAGACTTCTATTTTGTAGCTTAACAGAATAAAAGTTAAAAATACTTACACTAGATAACATTTATCAACAAAAGTCTCCATTCCTCAATGTCTGAGGATTTCTTTGATTTTGATGTCCCCCTCCCCCAAAGAAGTGCCTGGCTGCAGTAAAAAAAGCAGCATCAACACACTCACCTGTTCAAGTTTTCAAATCGTTCACGCCAATTCTCTGCTCTCTTAAGTTCTCCAGTTTCTTCATTGACCAGATGGATTCCATAAAATCCCAGCATGAGCTTGTAAGCACGGATAAACCTGTCCATAACTTCCTTGGACTTCCTAAAGGCCTGAAAACAAGACACAGCAATTAGTAAAAGGTGCAACTCCCTAATTACCTGCACCAGTTTAAGTGGCACCTGAATTATAAACAAGGATTGATTTTATCACTAAGCATTTCATTTGCTGACACAAGACAGGCAAACGCTTCACCATGAGCTCTGTGCACACTAAAAACCCAAGGAAACAATGGAAAAAACCACCAGACTTCAAACAGAAGGTATTTATGGGAAATCCTAACATCCTTCAGGTCTCCAAAGTAAAAAGAGACCAAAGCTTTAAATAAATACCTGGATTTCTTGACAGGTGAGTGGCCTGGCACGCCAGTTCATCCCATGTTCACGTAAAGGGAACAGCCTGAAGGGAAAGAAATTTTCAGGCCAGATGAGCATAGGTGACATCCAACCCGGGGTACCCAACTTGTTAAAACTAAAAAAGATTCCAAAACTTGCGATATCACAGGCATCACTTGGAGAACTCCCACCCTTATGCGCACAGAAGTAGTTTTCTAGTAAATCCCTCCCATAAAAGCATTGTCTACACCAATAACAAAAAACTTTGTTTATGTGGATCTTTCTCCTTGCCCTAACTTTGTGCTCCAAGACCACGAATGACTGAGATCCATTGCCACAGCTGCACTGGAAACCTGTGCTTTCAGGAGTTCCAGTGCATTGCTTCCTGAGGAGTACAACTCAATTAACTGAAGTAATGCTGGGCCTTGTGTGAAGCTGAAATCAGGAACACAGATCCACCTGACACTTCAAAGAGGCACAACTAGAGAGAGGTACTGTGTTCATGCAGACAGTTTACCACTGTATGTAAGAATGGTTTTCTTCCAGCATTTCATACTTGTCCCACCAAGATGAAAGCAGAGTTTCAATAAACACACCTGCAAGGAAAAGGAAAAGGTCAAGCAAGAAATGACACCAAATTAAAATGAAAGTTAGCCAGTCACTCCACATGGCTCACTATCCAGACCCAGATATTTACACACAGGCATTAGCTTCTCTGACAGGACAGCCAGCCAGAAAAAAAACTCTTCGTTTTCTACCACCAAACAGAGTATTAAAGAAAATACAGCAGGAACATTTTAAAATGGTCATTCTTGGTGGGTTTTTGTTTGGCTTGGGTGGTGTTTTTGTTTGGTTGTCTGGTTTTTTATTAATTGTCTCACATGGATGAAACTACTCTCTCATCAATTCAACCAGCTGCAGGAGATGGCATCAAACAGCCACCACACAAGGTACTCACCGTGGGGCACAAAAGCAATTTCATTTTTATAAAAGCTTAAGTTCCACATCTCTTCTTCCTCCTCGTTTTCTGGTTCTTTCAAATCCTGGAGACGAGAACAAGAAATGAACAAGCAGCAACCTTTTAAAAAGCAGTAATCACTCCAACACTTCTCCTTGCTTTCCCTCACATTCCCTACACATTTCAAGCTAAATCCTCAAAATGTGCTTTGGGAAGTAGCAGCTTGTTTCTGATGCACCCACACGCACATCATCCCTTCCCCCTCACAAATGAACCCTTTCAAGGTGCTGAGCCTGTAAATGCAAAGGCAAAAGGGTGCTCCCAAATCTAGGAAGTGTTCCTGAGGGTAGAAGTGACGAGGAGGAGCCCCAGGAGCACGTACTGGGTAATGGTTTCTGTATCTCTGCAGGTCTCTCGCCGCAGCCCAGTTGCGCCTCCCGCTGCACTGGAGAGAAGAGACAGAGCAGAGACTCAGAATAAAATCACCTTCTGTAAAATAAAATAAAATAAAATAATGTCCTGACTGAATTCAGCACCTCCCACAGGTTCCCCTGCATGTGCCCTGCACTCCCAGCACCCCCAAAAACCAGCCAGATTGGTGCTGTAGTTATTTCTCTGCATTCCTGAAGACAAATTTAAACCAAGAGAAGTTAACGCCATCTCCTGTAAGCAGAACACTTCTTTTTCCTTTTCATCTTATTAATCAAGGTTTTTATGTTTTATGTATATCTTTTATCCCAGTTGGGTTTGCCAGTGAAAATGATCAGAACAAACTGGAGATCCCAAATATGAAAATGTCATTGTTTTTCTTTAACGCAGAGGTTTTAAAACAAGACATGTCTCTGAGTTGCTATAAACCCTAGTGAAGGCAGAGGCTAGACTTTAAAGTTGTAGAATTTAGGATGCAGAAATATCCCTTGAATTGATTCAAGGTTCTTATTACCTGTAGACATTACTGAAAAAAAAGTTTTCTTCATCTTTGCTTTATGCTCAAGATCAGCCTTGCTGATTCAGACAGTGGACAGCAACAGAGCCACATGGTCACATGAGATATTTATTATTTTGGACTTCTCTTCCAATCATAATCTTCTTTATCACCCATCTTTCCACGTAACCAAACTTTATGTCAAGCCTACCTGAAAACCCCTCCAAGATAGCAGTGAGGAATTTGAGCTTTGATCCTGCAAATAAAAAGCATTTAGTTGGAACATTTTGAAACCAGTCTTCACTAAGAAAATAAAAAATAGATACAAAATGAGAATACCCACAGCAGTGACTCACACAATCCCTATTAGTTGCCAAGTGACAGATTTACCAGGTTACAGCTGAATTCACTGTATTTTATGCATAATTCAAATTGCTACAGAGAAAAATCTATGGTGCCACACGAATAGGCACCAGGTTCTCATCACAGATGTGCTAGATTCATTCCAAGTGTCACATTTAGACAGAATTCACAAAGAACAGCTTCATTTTCTCCTCTGAACTTCATGGAAATTGAAGTTTTAAGTATGACTTAAATTGCATTTTAACTGAATTATATACATATTTATTTATACATTTGATTACCTCAATGATAAGGGATTTTGCTACCCTTCACAAGCAACAGACAGGTTTAATCTTAGTGAGTGCTGAACCATCTTATCCCAAATCATGACAACATTTTACAGTGTTCTATCAATTGAGAACCACCAAAAGGAACAAGACTGCTCATGAATAAAGGGCACCCAAAGCACAGCACAGCCAGAAGGTTCAATGCCAGCCCACAGAGAGAACAGGGAAGTTGGGAAATGGGGGTAAGATGTGCAGAGTCTTGCAAAATAAGCATTAAAAGAAATTCAGAAGAAAGAAGCAGCAAAAACTCCCAAGTTATTTCATAACCTCATTTGATATTTCTTAACATCACATGCACAGAGAAAAATAAAACCACTTTCTAACAAACACTGATCACTGATTCATTAATTTTTAAGGCAGGAACTGGTCTCCATTTGTAGCACCTTGCTGTAATGAAGTCGCCCATTCAGTTGCCATGATGACAGTTAGGTGGCATTAATGACAATTTTGCTCCCCATTACAAAATAACTGATTCCCAGAAATTCTTTACATTTAAGGTTCTAAAATAACATCCTTGAACACAGTCAGGTGGGACAGGAGAACAGCAGACTGGGTCCCACCTAGGAAAAGAATTGGTTTGCTGAAGAGTCAAGTGCAGATACAGAGACAGATGCAATGCCATGGTGTAAGGGGCTGTAAGGCTCGTCCAGAAAGAAGCTAGATCCAGGGAAAAGGCAGTCTGGAGCACAGCAATCAAGAGAACAAGATGGGGAAGCAAAGAGCAAAATGCAGCTTTGCTCCTCCAAGTAGGTGTTGTTTCTGGGTCTCTACAAACTTCCAACTTAAGGCCTTTCTTTCCAGGAAAGAAACACAAACTAAGCAGTGAGGCTGAAACTTCCCTGTAGAAATCAAACAGCTTTTTGCCTCACAGCAGAACTCAGTGGGTTTCACCCTCCAAACCTGCATCACACCAGGCAGAACGTGCATTGCTGTGGGAAGAGTGAGGGAAGCAGAGAACACAGCCAGGAGAGGGTGACACAAACAGGATCTGCCTGAGAAATCAGCTGGAAACCTGCTATCACCAGAAGGGATGTGGATTGTGAACAAGGGACAGGATTGAGAAAGACTGCTAGAGTCCAGAAGAGTGACTGAAACCTTTTGTTGATGGAGATTCAGAAGAAGGCAGGACCATGGGGTTTGTTATTAAAACACCTGATTGTGAACTCTAGGTGTTACAGCAGCCTCAGAGGGAACTGTTTAAAATGAACACAACCCCCAGAGTTTTCAAAGCTCTCTCGTGGAAGCTGAAGGCACTGAAATGCAAAAGAGCTGGAAAGACACACCTGCGGGAACTAGGCCGGGAACGCTCTCAGGGACACAAGTGAAATGCAAAGTCAGAAGCGGAATTTGAAGTTTATTTTGGAAGTGCATAGTGAAAATAACAATAAAAAACTCTAACCTCAGTACCAAAGAAAGACATTAGACGCTTCAGGCGTAAAGAAAACCATCCAGGCTGAGGGGAGAAGAATGAGAATTAGTGTAAAATAAGCAGAAGTAGGAACAAGTTTGGGAAATTGATCCGTGCCTTTGACAGGCTGCAAAGGCATAAATGGCTAGCAGAAGATTTACTGCTTCTTTGTGCACTCATTCTCAGTGCCCTTACAATTTTTCAGGCACTGTCAGACAGGGGTGACTACACATTAATCACTGAAGGAAGACTCCTCTTTAAAAACGCAGGACAATATTCCAGAGGCTCTAAGTCTCAGGGACAACAACATCCTCCTTTGTAAGGCAAAGCTGGGAATGTCCACTCACTGGAGTGAAAAAACAGTCCTTGCTTTTACAGTTGTCACAATCCAGAGTTGCTCTAAGAAAAAAAAAAAAGAACCTGAAGAACAAACACATTCAAACAGAATAATGGGAACGTTCTGGAGTTATCAAAGCTTGTGAGCTCCAGCCACGTACAAAAGAAAGTTGATAGGGTGCCCTCAAACAGCAAAAAACACTTCAAAGGAAATCTCTGCCTCTTCCTTTCAGAATTACAACTATTCCACCCAAAATACCTTTGGCCTTTCCCAGATCTATGTGCACAGAGAATTTACTTTTCCTTTAGGAGTGGTTATTTCTATATTTTAATGCTTATTAAGCAAAAAAGAAAGCTTAATATTAAATTCCTTTAAAACTATATTCGTTAGAAAGCTTCATCTGCTTATTTATATTTTAAAAATAAGGATGAGTTGCTGAAATGAAACTCGAAGTGAAGGAGTGGTTTCCCTTTCCCAGAAAGGGGAGGAGTTAAAGGGCTGTAGTGCGTTTTGCCTGACACAGGAACTACTGAAAAGGAAAAAGTTGCATTTACCAAAGTAGTGCTGGAGAAGAAATTACTGACACCCAATGTCAAACTGAAAAACACTGATGCTAAAAACAGGAACCTCAGATAAGACTAACAAATTCCTTTTATTTCAAATGAACAATATTTTAAGGCACCATACACAAGTGCTCATGTTTTGCAGCACCTTGCTCAAAACTGCACACATACCTCTGGTTTTCAAAACACATCATTTTTTGGTTTTCAAAGTTGCTCTACACACACTCCCTAAGAAATGAAACATATCTAAGAGACATAAAGAGTTACAGCTCATTTTAAAAACTGAGCAGATGTTACGTAATGGCTTTTTATTGATGACATGGAAGAGCCTAGGGAAAGCTGAGGATACCAACCACAAACTTAAAAGCAAGAACATCAATGCCATAATGTCAAATCCAGCGGCCATCAGCAGCGGTGAACAGGCAGGTGCCACACACAAAACAGAACCTGTATTTATGGGATAAAGTACCCACATCATACGGAACGGTGGGGAAAAACATATTAAAACCCAGCTCATGGCAATGTAATGGATCTTAAGGAGTCATGAAGTGACAGCATCTCTCTGTCCCCCCTCCTCCAGGGGGATTTGCTTCCTCCGAGGACAAATTCTGTGCAGAGGATCCCCCCGAGGGCCGCGGTGCCTCCCCCGGCCCCGAGCTCGCCGTTCCGCTCCCGGGCAGCGGCTGTGCACGGGAGAACGGGGAAGGAAGGGTGGGCAAGGGGCCCGGGCAGAAAGGTCTGGAAGGGGTCCCGTCCCGCAGGCTCCGCTGTGTCCCCGTGCCCCCCACACGCACCTGGCTGTGCCGGCAGCCCCCCGCCCGGCCCTGCCCCGGCTNGGGGACGGAAGCGCGAGCACGCCCCGCCCCCTTCCTGCGGCGCCGCGCCCCATTGGCTGCCGCCCGCGCGGCCCCTGCGCCCGCCCGCACCGCTCCTGCCGCGCCGGGAGCGCCCCCGGTGCCTGCCGAGGGATCCGGCAGCGCTCGCATTCCCCGGGCAGAGCGGGAGGGAACGGCCCTCTTACAGCCAAAGGAATACAGGAACAGCATCCCAAAGAGCCAGCACACGTGAGAGCGAAGGGGGGCAATGAGCGGCTGCGCTGGGGGCTGTTAAAGCAGGTACATTTGCCGATAGCCAACTTCGCATCCTAAAAAATCTGCGTTGCCGGAGCGACCGTGAAATCTCCAAGTGGGCTTTCCTTGCTACGAGGTTGGTGCTAACTGGTTGCACCAGTACACGCTATTGTCGACATACTTTTACTTTAAGCTACAAAAACACTTCATTGGTAGAGCAAAAATTTTTGAATAGAATCACATGGATGAGAAGGATTTGCCCACAAGGGACATGAGTTACAAAATCTGCACTTTATGGCCGAAATCTATGTAGATCATGACAAAGTAACCAGCACTTTAATGCTAAATTTCTTTCAAAGTAAGTTGGGCCAGATTTTAATCAAGTCACACAACAACTGCCATTTAGTAAAATAAAAACAAGTCAAATTTATTCTTTGTATAAAACAGGAGAAGCAAATTAGGCAGACAAGAACTTGGCTGTGTACCTAGAGTAAAAGCAAAAACTAGAAGACTCCTAGTGCCTCACCATGAAGGCAATACTGAGAGATCAAGAAGTAATTCTTCTTTTTATTAACTGATAGTTAATATAGTGAAACAAATTCAGTACCATTTCAACCTGCTTCATTCACCATTTAACAGGTGTTCGTTGACTGCGATCCATCTTTTGACAACACAAAAATAGTAACTTCACCAAATCTCAATGTTCTAGCATATAAAAGATAAGCATTACAATGTCAGCAAGATTCTTCAGTTGTAGAACAAAATGAACATTTTGGAAAACCAATTCCATTCACATCTACTAAAACTGCTTTAAAAAAATAAATAATTAAGTACAAACCCCACTGTTATACACTACTGTATTACAAATGGATGAAGCAACACCTCCACTTGCATGCACAGCTCAGCTGATCCCTTACAGAACCATGTGTCATCACCACGTATTTTATTTAGGACATTTATTAATTATTTTGGCTAGGGGCATTATAATTTTCACTTTACTTATGGTTGTAAAATATTACATCAAAAAGGGTGAAACGAGGTTCCTCCAGCAAAGAGAGTGAAAGAACACTTCAAATGCAGTAGTCATCTGCATTTAAAATAATTTTAGTTTTACTGAACCAAAAAATCTAGACATTTGATACAAATGGAAGGGGAATGGCCAAACATTACCCACAGATGGTCTGTAATACAGACAGCAAAGGCAGCAACAGCAATCCCACATTTACAGAAATCACCTCTGCTTTGGACGGGCTGAGGCCCTGTGCCCCATGGGGCACTCGTTCCNCCGAGCTCGCCGTTCCGCTCCCGGGCAGCGGCTGTGCACGGGAGAACGGGGAAGGAAGGGTGGGCAAGGGGCCCGGGCAGAAAGGTCTGGAAGGGGTCCCGTCCCGCAGGCTCCGCTGTGTCCCCGTGCCCCCCACACGCACCTGGCTGTGCCGGCAGCCCCCCGCCCGGCCCTGCCCCGGCTGCTCCCCCGCATCCTCCGGCTCCTCCGCCGCCGCTCCCTCCGGCTCGCCTCCGCCGCCATCCTCCTCCTTGTCCTCCTCCTCCTCCTCCCCCTCCCAGGTGGAGTCGTACGTCCAGAGGTTCGCCTCGTCCTCCGCCTCGTCCTCCTCCGCCCTGGAGGTGAACCAGGCCGCCATGGGGCGCAGCGGGGAAGGGGAAAAGAAAGGGAAAGCGAAAGGGATCGGGAAGCGGCGCCGGGGCTGCCCGCCCGCCCGCGCGCACAAAGCCCGGNAGAAGGATTTGCCCACAAGGGACATGAGTTACAAAATCTGCACTTTATGGCCGAAATCTATGTAGATCATGACAAAGTAACCAGCACTTTAATGCTAAATTTCTTTCAAAGTAAGTTGGGCCAGATTTTAATCAAGTCACACAACAACTGCCATTTAGTAAAATAAAAACAAGTCAAATTTATTCTTTGTATAAAACAGGAGAAGCAAATTAGGCAGACAAGAACTTGGCTGTGTACCTAGAGTAAAAGCAAAAACTAGAAGACTCCTAGTGCCTCACCATGAAGGCAATACTGAGAGATCAAGAAGTAATTCTTCTTTTTATTAACTGATAGTTAATATAGTGAAACAAATTCAGTACCATTTCAACCTGCTTCATTCACCATTTAACAGGTGTTCGTTGACTGCGATCCATCTTTTGACAACACAAAAATAGTAACTTCACCAAATCTCAATGTTCTAGCATATAAAAGATAAGCATTACAATGTCAGCAAGATTCTTCAGTTGTAGAACAAAATGAACATTTTGGAAAACCAATTCCATTCACATCTACTAAAACTGCTTTAAAAAAATAAATAATTAAGTACAAACCCCACTGTTATACACTACTGTATTACAAATGGATGAAGCAACACCTCCACTTGCATGCACAGCTCAGCTGATCCCTTACAGAACCATGTGTCATCACCACGTATTTTATTTAGGACATTTATTAATTATTTTGGCTAGGGGCATTATAATTTTCACTTTACTTATGGTTGTAAAATATTACATCAAAAAGGGTGAAACGAGGTTCCTCCAGCAAAGAGAGTGAAAGAACACTTCAAATGCAGTAGTCATCTGCATTTAAAATAATTTTAGTTTTACTGAACCAAAAAATCTAGACATTTGATACAAATGGAAGGGGAATGGCCAAACATTACCCACAGATGGTCTGTAATACAGACAGCAAAGGCAGCAACAGCAATCCCACATTTACAGAAATCACCTCTGCTTTGGACGGGCTGAGGCCCTGTGCCCCATGGGGCACTCGTTCCATGAGCTGTGCTGACACAGAGTGTGTTCTATGAGCTGTGCTGACACAGAGTGTGTTGCTGGCTTGAAATGCAGCCCTGGCACTGTCACACCCACCCTCCCCAGTGCCAGCTTTGTCCCCTCGCCCCGGGAAGGTGGCTCCTCGCTGCTGCCCAGAAAACACCTCAGGAGAGACAAAGCCAATGTGCAGATTCCTCAAATACTGGCTCAGGTATCTTTTACTTCCTCCAAAAGTTTATGTAGCAACTGTGCTGCTCCTTGTTTTTCCTGCTTCCCCCTCCCATCCCAGAGTTTTTCACTGCTCCTCCTCAGCTCTACGTCCTGCGTCGTTTGGCGGCGCTGGGACTCGAGGGGTTGCTGTTGGCATTTAGAACCTTCTCGGTGACTCTGTTGCGCTTCCTCTTATCAGACCCTTCTTTGGATCCAGGATCTGATGAAGTTTTCTCTTTCTCTTTGCTGCTTGGCTTTTCAGTTGTTTTTCCTAAACTTCCAGAGGGTGCAAAAACTGAAATAGGATCAAAGTAATGATTCCAGATCAGAGTCATACACATAGGCAAACAAGAGTGATATCAAACTTCTTTATATTCCATAAAACTTTTCAAAACAATCAACTCTCAGCATACTTGTCCACCATTTAAGTCTTACTTTCAGTTCTAAAGGAAAAATCTCTGAGAAAGGCACATCTTGCTTTTATTATTTGCTTTAAAGACAGGCATGTATTTTGACAGGCTAAAAATCAAACTCATTAAGTGGAAGTAAACAGCACTTAATATTAAAATACTTAAAAGGAACATTTACACAAACATAGGACCAATCTATGGAATTTATAATCAGCAGCAATCATTACATTTGGTATCATAGATAGATTTTAAAACTGAACACCCAAAACGTGAAATTTAATATATTTTAAAATACATTTTAGATCTTTTATTACAATCTTTAAACACCACTTATTCAGTGATATAAATATGATGAAATTATATAGTTAGCAGTTGGCTTGGTCTGGTAAGATAAACAGGATCTCTACTGTTCACATTTGACTTGTTCTACAGCAAAGTGTTACGAAAACAAGCCTTTTATTTAAAAGCAGCATGATAATGAGAATAAAATAAAATAAACACTCTGCCCACCTTCCCATTTCAGCACACAATTTTACAATCTTTTTTGATTTATAGGCCCTATTTCCCCCATGACTACAAAGTTCCCAACACAGAGCATTTAAGTTCAATAAAATGAGACTCAGGTTTCTTCCAGAGATCCTCAGACTCCCAGGGGTTTTTCAAGTACATATTAAAGCCAAAAATCTCCAAAGCTATACAACTTTGCACAGATGAATTAGGAGCAAAGAAGAAATCTTTTCGATAAGCAGCTGCTTACTCTGTGCACTCTTAAATTAGTCAAGTTCTTGGCATGAACACAGGCTAAGTCTGAGTACAAATCACAAAGTACACTGCATTTGGATTTACATTTTAACATTAATGTCTCAATTACAGTTGGTTTTTAATCTCGTATTACACAGTAGAGAGTTACAAAATTACCTTCTTCAGGACCTGCATGTGTTTCCATCTCTTCTTTTAAAATTTCCTCTTTCACTTCTTCTTCCATCATTACTTTTCCTACAGAAAGGATTGTTATTAATGGTTAGGTGGTTTTAGGGAGAGTTTTGTTAAAAGATTCTGAGATGAGAGTAAAGCAACCAAGAATCAGCGACTGCAATCACATCTCACCTTCTCTCACTTCTTGAATCATTTCGTCAGGAAGAGCAAAATTCTTCTCTATATTAGGGAATGGAAGAATCTCAGATTCATGCTTGGAAAGAAAAGTAAGATCTCTGTGAGTGACTGGTAAAGACTTTAATTTGAATTTTGACATGCATTTTTAAGTTCTATTTCACATGCAATTAGGAGCTAAATAATTCTTAACAAGACACTTCAGAATTTAGAGAAGCAGGAGGCTTCTGATATCAAGCTGGTTACCGAGGTCATACCTGAGATCACAACTCATGATCATTTGAGATCATTTTTGGAATCCAAACATAGCAAATTCTTACGTAAACACACTATAACTTTCTCATTTGACACTTATGTATGTATCTAAACATTTTCTGGATCAGCATTTAGGCAATTTTAATAAACAAAGTCAGAACATGGTATCAAAAAACCTCAAGAAACTCTCACAAGCCACTGCAGGTTTTATTGTCTCCTACCTAATCTACTTTTACTCAGGGAAAACCCCATCAACTCACTGGAATGACACCTAATTCCAAGTATCATGAAAGGTAGGACAGGCCCAGTGGTTTTGGCCTGTCTAAACTTATGAACTCAATGGCAGCACCAACCCTTTATACTCACAAGAGCCTGCATATCATACATGGTGCTCAGATGGTCCCAGATCACTTTAGATGAGATCTGCCGTCCGATATTCTGGCTGAATTTATCCCGGATACAAATCATGTGGAAATGGCGATTCACACCTGGGGGAAGAACCCAGTGCAATTAATGCTGCTAACAGTTTTATTTATGACATTTAGAGATATACCTAAGTTTATTTACTTATGAATTAAAAAAGCCATGTTGTTACAAGGAATCCATACATTATAGGAGAGAGAGCTGGCAGCTGGGCAGGCTGATCTTTCACCCTACACTGCAGGTGCTATTCTCTGGGGAGCTGAGGGTGCCCCTGTGGGTAATTCTGACACACAGAGCTTTTAGAGAGGCCGTGTGAGAAACAACTGGAGGAAAGTATCGGGAGTGCTCTGTCCAGTTCTGGGCTCTTGAGTACAAGAGAGACACGGAGCTCCTGGTGCAGGTCCACCGAGGGCAACAGAGATGAAGGAACTTGAGCATCTCTCTGACAACAAAAAGCTGAGGGAGCTGGGCCTGTTCAGTCCCCAGAAGGGATGTTTAAGAGGGAACCTCAACAACGTTTATAAATATCTAAAGGGGGGTGCCAAGAGGATGGATCCAGACTCCACTCGGTGGTGCAGAGCAATAGGACATAAAGCAGTGGGCAGAAACTGATGCACAGGAAGCTCCACTTAAATACGAAGAAGAACTTCTTTACTGCAAGCACTGGAACACACTGCCCAGAGAGACTGTGGAGCCTCCCTCACTGCAGATATTCCAGAACGGTCTGGACACAATCCTGTGCCATGTGCTCCGGGACGACCCTGCCGGAGCAGACGACCCCCTGTGATCCCTGCTGCCTGACCCGCTCTGTGATGCTGTAGAAGCGCAGAGCAGGCGGTCACACGGCGGCTCAGCGGCCCGGCCGGGNCCGCCGCGCCGCGCCCGCAGCGGCTCCTGCCGGCCGGGAGCCGGGCACAGCCGCGCCGGGGCCGGGCCTGGGGAGCCTCGGGGGGGCCCCTCAGGTTCGGGGGCTTCCTCCGGACGGGGCCGCCCCGCGCTCGCAGCGCCGGAGGCGGGAGCTGAGCACCGGGACCCAGCCCTGAGGGACGGGGCGAGGCCGCGGCACTGCCCGGGAAGAGCCTCATGGACTGCTGGGAAGAGCGTTATGGAGCACGGGGAAACGGCTTCGGAACCTCTGGGGAAAGTCTTCTGGGCCTCCGGGAAGTTCCTCAGGGGCCTCTGGGAACAGCTTTCTGGGCCTGTGGGAAGAGCCTTATGGACCAGTGTCATGTTTCAGGGTCTCTTGGGCCAGTGGTGCACGCAGCACAACGCTGTCATCCCAATGGGCTCCGTAGGGCTCTCTGGATTTTGAGATCCCTGGAACTGGGGTGCCGGCACTGGGGAGGCACAGTGGGGGCTCAGGGCAGGACCTGCTGCCCAGGAAGCCTCGGCCACCTTAGTGCTCACTCTCTTGGTCTGGGAAGTGTTGGCCAGTCCAGTGTTTGCTCTCACAACCCATCCTCATCCAGCCCAAGGAGCTGCCACAGTTGGAAGTTGTGCTGGGAAAAGTCCCAAACGCTGCAAATACCCCCAGATCCCTCCTCCTTGGATCATTTTATATCAAATATCAACCTGGCATAGATGCTTAGCAAATAACCATGCCTGGCTTGGTTACAAAATACAGAACCCACCAGCTTTGCCCATCATTTAAAAAGTAAAAAAAAAAAAAAAAAAAAAAAAAATTGTTTGGGAAGAAAGAGAATGTATCATCCCTCCGAGATAAGGGGTTTTTGCCTTGTTAAGTATAATTAGACACACAGGCATGAAATGGGACTGCTGTTGCTTAGGTGATAGGGTTTTCCAATTGCTCACTCCTCACTTGAAGATTTAATCCATTTTGTGACATTAAAAGTGTTTCAACAGCAAATAATGATCATATGCAAGGAATGAGTGTTCTGAGTGAATAATAAAGCAGTGGGGGCAAACACAAAGCAGAGACATTATTTTAATGCATATTATCCAAATAATAAAAAGCAGGAAGGGAAAGATTTTCTGAAATTGAACTTCCCATACCTGTTGATACCCAAAGAGTTGACTCATATCATTGTTTTGGTCTTGATGTAATTTATACCCCAAACAGGTTAATCTAACATTAAATAAACATTTGAAATGCCTTAAACCCAAAACCTCATGTGTGAAGCCTTGGGAAGGTTGGTAGTGTGAATCTTGGATACAAATCCCCTTTTCCAGCGGGGTTCAGGCTGCCCTCTTGGAATGGAAAGGATTCTGTGACTCCAGTCTGGCTTAGATGCTGTGAAGTTCTCCAGGAATAGCTCCCTCTGAGAGCTCCAGAGTGACAAGAGATCTTGCTGGAGAAACTTCTCCGCATCAAGACCACAGGAATCTCCAGAAATATTCCTTCTGCCTGCTGTCACCTCTGTACCTGTGTCCCTGTTGTGCTGGACCTGCCTTCACACAGCCCAGGCTTCACACCGATTTCCTTGTTTTGAGCCAAAATTACCTATCAACAGGACTTTGCCAATCTCAAACTCAAGTCCTCGTGTTTTTGCAGTTAAACCCAGCCCTAAATCTCAGCCCTGTTTAACCTTTCAGTGTTTATTTGATCTATGCTGCTACCTAGTCCTCAGCTGCTACTGAGGGAAAGGATTATGATTTCCTGTGATGGCTGCACAGCAGGAGGAAATGAGTTCCTGATCAACTAAATCTCTGTTTTCATACATGTTTCTAGACGCAGAAAAATGAAGGGAGAAAGAAAAGCAAATAAATTTCAGAGTATAAAAATTGTTCCCCTGTAGAATAGTTTTCGAAGTTTTGCAGGAATAACTTATTTTTAAGCCTGCGTGAGACACTGAGTTTCAGCACTCTCATCTGTCACATTATGCTCCTACTTAAAGGCATCAAGAGGGAATAACTGTGTCAGCTCAGACAGCAATTTTTATGTCACTAGGTTCTGATGGCTAAAAAAAGTAACATGTGAAACAGAAGGTGAAGAAACCTGTGGCTACCTCAGAAAATTCAATAGCATCTGCAAATAATTCAATTCAGTAGAATAATATTAATTCAACAGGAGCAGTATGTGCACAAACTGGCTGCTATTCTGTTTCAATCACAAATAATTACATTTCCCTGTGTCTAAATTCCCTTGTCACGTTCAATGCCTCTAGGAAACATATGGGAGCCTATAATAATGCCATGTACAGCCTCCACCTGGTTTTTGACCAGAGTTTAATTTTTCCCTCATTAAATTTTACTGGGTTGGTTTTTTTTGGTTTTTTTTCAGTCACTGAACAGATTTTTCAGAAAAAATTACACTTCTCTCGTTCAACTTTAAATCCTACTTTTCGGTTTAAGCTAATATGAGCTGTGGAAGACGTGCATGATTTTATTCCTTTCTTTTTCTTCCCACTCTTTAGGCTGATTTCAGCCTTAAAAACCGGGCTGGCTGTTGTGTCACCTAAGGGTGCTGAGCCCTTGGCTGGATCAGTGGTTCCCCCCCAGAAGATGATCAGTAATTTGCTAAGACTTTGCAACAACTGAGAAATCCGCCTGGCATTTGGCATTCTCCCTAGAAGCGTTGGATTTCTGGGATAAGCAATATGGCTACAACTATTTCTGTCATTATTTTAGAACACCATGTGCTAGTGCCCTTAACAAAGCAAAAACTTCATTCCAAATCCTGTAATTTTTGGTGTGCCTCATGAACATTTGTAAAAGAGTGTCGTCTGCCTGCTTTTGTATTAAACCCAGTCATTTAACCTTTGCTGGGGGGTTTAGAATGTCTTGGATATAGAATCTAACAGGATTTTTCTTCCATAGGTAAGAAGTACAGGCAGAAGTAAATTTTACTGGAGCCTCTTCCTGCACCAAATTACTCTCTGATCCAGAAATCCTCCTACAAAATAAGTACTCTCAGTGCCTTGGCACATTTCTGTATTTCTGAATAAAATATCCTTTGTGACTTATGAGGACCTCCTGAAGAGAAGAGTTCTGATGTGATTTGTAAGCTTTAGCTGTATTTTCAAAATCCGCTTTTTTTTCAGTGTGAAATCTGTAGTTTTGCTTTAACAGAGCTGCCCAGGGAATTGTCCAAAACTTGGAGCTTGATCATTTTGCGTATCTTTTAATGAATCAGTGGAGATAGTTTGATATGGAGATGGTTTACTCCCTCTTAAACCTGTAAAGGAGGAAGAACCACAAAGATAAAGCTGTTTGTTGCTAGAGTCTTATCATACAGCCCTTTAGAGCAGCACTGCCTCTTCCTCTTGCAATTAATTACCTTTTTCCTTTGCTCAAAGGTATATTTGATTATGTTAAACAAGGACATCGAATGGAAAATTCACTTTCAAGATCTGCCCTGCACGGCTTCTTACAGGTGCAAAGTAGGGAATTTAAATCAAAATAAAGGTGGAGCAGCAAGGCTGAGGGCAGCAGCTGTCAGGCAGGGGATCTGTTCTGTTTGCTCAGACATATGTCCTCAAACGGAACTTTTCCCTTGTGATCAGTTGTGCTCGTTCTCCCAGCGGAGAGAGGCTTCGAATTAGGTGGGCATCAGATGGCAAACCTCGGAAAAGTAGATGGAAACAGTGCAAATAATTATCTCTGAGCATGCACAGAGGCGTTCGTTACTGCCGCTGCTGTGCTTTAAAATATCCCAGTGCAGAGGGGGGAATTGGAGAAGGAAAAGCCATCTTACTGATTTTTCAGTTTAATAAATCCATCATAGCCCAGGCTTACAGAGAGGCATAAAGAAGGACCAGTGGATTTATAATGAACAAGCTCAAGGTGAGCACAAGGATCAATTCCTGAATCCTTGGCTATCCCAAGTCGACATCTGAGCATGTTTTACTGAAGGTGATTTTTACTGATAGTGCCTAAGTGTCAGCCAGACTGAAGTCCCATTAGCCCAGCTGGGCAGCACAGATCCAGAAGGAATTCCCTTCCTTGACAGTTTCAGCATCGTGGTTAGGATTGCTCAGCTCATCCCTTTCCTCTCCGGGGCATTTAAAAACATTTATTTTTCAACCTACAAATACTAGTTTGTAAAATAACGAAGAGCCAGCATGAGCAGAAAGGATCTTCAGAAGGGAAGCAGGGAAGCACTAACCCTGCCTAGCTGACATTGGAACGACAGGCACACTCAGCTTTCGCTGTGGCGGAGGGTGGCAGCAGATTTTCATGAAGCTCGTATGCTCCTTTAAGCACACACAGAACTACTCAGGGGTCTGGGAGATCCTTTTAAGGCTGGTTTTTTTGGCATTTCATTTTTACTGAGGGTGTTCACAAGCACCTTTCAGCAGCATCATCCCTTAGGCTACACTGTGTGGATGATCCTAAGGTTGTTTCCTAGGATGGATCCTAAGCAGGGGCAAAGGGGACAAACTGCAGCCACAGCCGGGCAGGCAATGCTGCTGGCACAGAACACAACACAGAAAGCTGTGGAAGGAACAGGTCCGTTTGAAATTTGGTTTGCAGTGATGATAAATCTGTAGAACCAGCCAGGCCTAAGCCAAGTAACTTGTCAAGGAATGCCTGAATTTGTCTGATTTGTAGAAATAGGTCTCTAGAGTCAGTGTGTCTCTGAAGCAAGAGTCCACAGAGTGCTACTGACTGGACCTTTTTTTCTCAGTAGTCATGGAAATAAGTCCTGTCCCATCTCCTGTGTCATTTTACAAACACTTCTGTTTTGATTCTAAATTTTCATTTGATTTACAGAAGCAAAAGAGAGCTGTGTAATTCTGTCTTTCCTCAGGTACAAAGTGTATAATCACTCGCAGTAAGGAATGCTTGATAAACCAACACATCTAATCCTGGAGCTTTATCTGTTGAATCAAATTCCTCACTGTCCATCACCTTGAGAAAAAATTGGATTTTCAGAAATCATCAGTATATTTGCAGTGGTTCCATTGGTAGAAGATGTTCTTAACCTGGGTCACTTTGCCTTCCACCAGGCAGATGCAGCCCTGGATCAGGAACAACTTTGCCTGGAGTTGCCTAAAGTCTCTGAGTTTTGTCCTTCACCATTTTCAATGACTCCACCACTATCTTTAATAACACTAAACCAGACAGACTGAAAAAAAGTTGTTTTATGCGTAAGTGTGAATCAAAGGGGAAAAAATCCATTGATGTCAGTGACAGTAGAATTGCCTATAGAATGTATTCTGTTTTCTGTTTATTTGGTTGTTTAGGAGATACCTGTAAGAGGAGACAGGGGACAATTGGTTATTATTTTTCAGGCTAGGACTCTTCCTTTTTTTTTTTCTTTTTTTTTTTTTTTT
>VXAD01011617.1:559802-654539 GCA_013399195.1 Dicrurus megarhynchus | reverse complement strand
TTTTTTTTTTTTTTTTGCTGTAATTTACAGCACATATTGCAAAGCCAGTTATTCCTTCTAAAACAACACAGAGAAAAAAAAAGACAACCCAAACAAAACTGAAATAACTGTATCAGTATTTTAAAGTATTTGGGTTAGATCTGAAGTGTTTCCATCTTCATAGCCAAAGAAATGTCAGTTTTTACTATGTGCATGCCTAGGGTGTCTTAAGAGCAAAAAAAAAACCCTCAAGTAAATAAATAGGTTTAAAGAAAGGCTGTAGACAACACTGTCATGACTGACATCACTAGATAAAAATATGCTAAAAAAAAATCTATATATATATCAATCTGTTCCTGTAAAAAGGCCCAGATACAGCTAACTAATATCACCAAGGTAGAATGTGCAATTGTTTTTGTTATGGATTGATACACTTGGCCACTTCCTGGTTTCTGATTCAGCAGGCAGAACTTTATTTCAGTGCATTGCTGCTTGTGTGGCAAAACTCAGGGATTCCATAAACGGTAGTGTGATGCTGTAATTTGATGTAAAAGCCAATGATGCCAATGAGCGATTGCTTAAGAAGTTTGGCAAATTATGTAGGATATCTTCATGAGAGACTTAATTGCATAAACCTGCCCAGTGGATCAGCAGTTCTGTACTGCGTCCAGAATTCTAATTACTCCTTTCTGCACTGTTTCCTACTCAGAGCAGCTCGTCATTACACTCTGGAGCTGCAGGAATTTGTAGTGGATTCACACAGGCTGACTTGGCCAATGTGCTCTGCTGCTTTGCTAAGATCAAGGTCTGTCTTTAAATCACTGGTCCTGCTTTATCCCTTGTTTATTTGCTCAGTAGCCTCTCCCCCAAAGTTGATATTTGAAATTTGGAGCATTCACTCCAAGCTCCAACTTGAGATTCCTGTTGGAATGCAGCCTTTGCTGGGTCAGGTCTGTCAGCAATATTACATATATATCATAATCCCCACCTGGACAGATGTGTTCAAGAGTTCTGAGGCCAGCTGTGATTCACAGACCTCTTTTTTAATCTGGAATGGAAGTAACTGAAAACTTGCACATTTAAATAGATTTTATCTCTTTGCATTTTTGGGATAATTTTCTCCCCTTAGCATAATGGACAGCAGCCTTAACACTTCCCATTTCTTCAACTGCAACAATTGCTTTGAATAAGGATCCCATTTTCACATGACTCCTATAGACCTGATGGACCTAAATTCAATGAAAATTGCCTAAAATTGAGGAGAGCAAATGCATTGTAAGTGATGGCAGGGCAGCACTGTTAGTATCGTCTACTTTGCATAATCATGTTAGGGACAGAGGCTGTGAGCACATTCCACAGCTTTTCCCAGCAAGCTGTGGCTGGAAGCTTTTTGCAAAGAGACAGAGCTTCCCCTCCTATTCAGGATTTCTCAATTGCCTCAGCCATTCATGCTGGTTTTATGCTCCTTGAGACAGTATCAGAAGTAAAGGATTAAATTTAAGGCATTTTCTAAAAGGTAGGAAGGCCCAATTTCTTCCATAATAGATAATTTCACCATTTATCTATGTGAGACACTTAGAAAAAAAATATCTATTTGATTTTATCATGTGTGTAGGGGGTCATACTTTTAAAAGCTCACAAACTCTGTCTTTACAGGCTGGAACAGGGAGGTGGGGGATGAGGGGCTGATAGTGCACACAGTGCTTTGGATCCCACCTACACATCCTGGGGCTACTGCCTCATCCTCCAGTCCCTGCAGGAGAAACCAATTTTCTCTTGCTTGTTCTTCCATTCTTAAAACCACCTCTGATGAGATCTGAATTACTCACACTTTTACATTCCCCAGAGAAAAGGAGATGCTGATACAGAAGGTGCCAATGTCTATGGGGGTCTTTCTCCTGCCTTTCTGAGACTTTCCATCAGCCCTCAGGAATGGGGGTAGAGAAGCAACATTTGCTACAGATTTGCTCTTGGAGAGATAATTTAAGGATATCTGAGCAATATCAGAGTTCTGTGATTCCCCAACCTTTTCATGCCTGTTCTCTAGCACACTGGAGATGCTGCTACATGGCCAAAAGAAATTAATGAGGATAAAAATCCTCTTTTTTTTTTTTTTTTTTTAAAATTCTTCCTTCACTAACTATTTTTCACTTTTGCCAAGGAGTCTTGTTCTGGCTGGATGGGGCAGAGGCAAAGCTGACCCTTCATTCACACAAAATCAGTACATTTGATAACTGCTGTCCTCGTTCAGAGATTTTTTTAACTCCCATTTTTCTGTGCACTTTGGATTTTAGGGACTGAATATATGTGAAGGAAAATTTAATGCCTAATTTATATTTGCCAAATTTACGATAGCTCAGAGCTAACTCCAAGTATTTCAGAACACAGCTCTTTTTCAAGCTTTCTTGGCTGCTATGAGATGCCAAAACCTTAAAAAATAGAAAGTGCTTTTTGCAGTAACTTCAGAGAGAATAAATTAGGCCCAAGGTTCACTAGCAGACCTGCAATTGGAGTTATTCAATCACATATATCTGACTTTCAAAAGCTTTTCTTTTTTAATCCAGCATTAGAAGCAGATGAAAGTTTGTTTGGAATCCAGGTACATCTTGCCATTTAATAGAGTTCAATGGACTTTAAGAAAATAATAAGTAAAAATCTCTTCTGCCTTAACAGTAGGAAATCTGGGGCTCAGGTGAACTTTAATCTGTCCTATTAACATTGCACATCAGAATTCTGAATTGCTCCTGCAACGACAATAAAAATAGACAAGGTTTAAAGGGTGGCTTTATCCCCAGTGTTTCATTTCCCTACCTGGAAGCTATTGCCTGAAGTGCACTCTACTTTTGGTGATGTTAAATACAATCACCACAATTTTTCATTTGAATGACTAAATCTCCACTCGAAAATATTATATTTACAGCTGGGGTAAGTTTAGAACTTGCATCTACCAATGTTTTGTTTGATTCTTTTAAAGGAAGGGTTATGTGAACTTACGAGAACCACCTGACCTTGGTGAGGGAGCAAAATGCTCCAGCTCTGTTGAGTGGAAAAACCTTCCACCAAATCTACTCTGACAAAGTTGAGTTTCTCAGAAATTCCTTTTTATAATGGCCTATCTCATGATGTCTTTTTTCCCCTGATGTCTGGGTCTGCTGTTCTCCCTTTTACTTCTTAATCTGAAGCCCAAATGCTCAACAGCCCAATTAGAAAAAGACCTAAAATAAGAGGTGGAAAAAAGAATGTTTGTGGCAAATTTTTGTTTTGTTCACTGGCTCTGTTAAATGATGCCCTTAAACTGGTCTCGTAATTTTAGTGTTCCTTTGTTTTTGTTTTTGTTTTTGTTTTTTCCTTTGTTTTTGTTTTTGTTTTTGTTTTTGTTTTTGTTTTGTTTTGCTTTTGATTTAATTTTAATGAGAAGGATTTTCATCAGTGAAAGCAATAGAAACCCAGATGTAGAGGTAGCCCTGGGCCTGCCATGACTGCTGTCCTTGTACAGCTGCCAAATGTTCATCCCCAGTGCTGATTTTTTGTTGTATTCTCATTTCAGAAGCTCTAGTCCTGCTCAGGACAACATTTCATTGCCATTGCCTTTCTGAGTGTCCAGCTGGGATGATCCGTGGTGGTTTTCATCCCTGGGCACAGCAAGGAAAGGGGCACTTTCTCCCCATTTTTTGTGTAGCAGTTTCTAAAGTTGTTTTAAGGAATTTGGCTATTAGATCCATTTAATTTAATTTAATTTAATTAAATTAATTTAATTTCTTTCCATTGCAAGGGAGTCTGGTTGATTTCTGAACATTTTCCATGATCAAAGGTGGGATTAAATGGGAATATTTCCACCCTTAGAATACGACTTCATGTATCAGGTGTGTAGCTGTTTGTGTACACATGTGCAGAAGTGTAATTGATCTTCGAGGGATTTAGGGAGAGCTGATGAATTTTCCACTGTATCCACAGTGGAAATGAGCTGATGAATTTTCCACTGGATCTGGAAGAGGAATCCAAGACCACAATAAGCTGCACTCACTTTGAGTTCTTTTAGTTATTCTTCTCGGATCAGCGTAGTGGAATTGTTAAGAAAAATAATCTTGTCTCATTTCCCACTTTATCTTTTATTGCTGCAGTTCATATCTGTATATTAACTTATCTCTGTGCCCTGATGGGATTGTTGCTAATTTATTCAAATTCGGAACATTTCCTATCTGCTCTCACTATGATCAAGGTAGGCTCGTGCAAAACTGTGCTCTTCTAATCAATTTTATTAGATAGGATTGCTGATTAAATGCCTTTATACTTGTCTTCCAGACCAATTTCTAAAATGAATTTTGACAATGGTTGTTTGAGGCTCCTGTTTCTAATACAGGTAATAATCAGGTTCATAATAGGAAGCTCTTTGACAGACGTATTTCTAGAAAATGAAGATCACAAACTTACTGGAACGATGAATACCCCATTTGTGCTGCTCCCTTTACTCTTCAGTTATGAGCAAACAGTGCTTTAAACAACTTAAACATGATGAAGTTTTATTTCACTGGGCTAAATCTACCGAGTTCAGTCACTGGAGCTACTCCTGATTCTTTAATATGTCTTAATAAAAGAAACTTCTTTTGTCACCAAACCCTTTATTTTAATTTTCAGTTTGAAACAACAATTGCCAATTACATTGTAAAAAATGACCAGTCATGGAAGATAATGGAATTTTAAAACTTTGTGACCTATTAGAACAAGAGGGCAGCTGAGGAAAAACTTCTCATTTTGGCTGTTAACTACATTGTGATTTTAAATCTTTTTCTGAATTTTCTGTTCAATTGAGTCTTCTGCCAAGAGATACTATATTAAAGTTGTTTTTCTCTTTATGCAGTTAATGAAAGGTTATAGTTTACATGAGTGGGATCAAGCATCAGACCTCAGATGGATGTTATTGGGTGGACGCAGCTGTATTTTTCCTGCTTTAAAAGTCTTTTTGGTGTTAGCAACTGGAAACCTGAATGTTCTTCAGAATCATCATTAGCTTTTTGTGCCTTTGCATTCACCCTCAGAATGAAAACTCTTCGTAATCCTCTGGCCTTGACGCAGTGGTTCCATAGACTCCAGAGCTCACAGAACTTGCAAATTCAGGTCATCTCAGGGGAGGGGGGCAACCAAAGATTAATGCAGGATAATTACTTGGCTTCTTGGTACACTCTGGCAGTTTCCTTTCAAATTCAGCGTGGCTTTACAAGTAATTAAACACAGCTCTCACTTCCTATGGCAAAATGGTTTTAAGAGTGGTCAAGCATTTTGTGGAGCCCTGCTGATGCCACTGGTGTCCCTTCTGTGATATTATTGCACATGACAGAGCAGAGGAGTAACACTTTCCAGCCTGAATGTTTTAGTTCTCCTATCTTTTCACAGGTTACCACTCCCCACTCCAGGTACCATGGACTGTTAATCCAGGCTCAAACTTAGCGTCAGAAAAGGTCTGATGTTAGTCCTCATGCTTAAATCTACCTCTGAGAAAAATCCTGGCACAGAGTTGACACTTGTATAGCTGAAACTGTTTGGAATAAAACAGTTTTAAGCAACAAACAACTTATTTAAAATGTTAGGTCTATAGAGATAACAGTTTCAGCTAGGAATCTTAGTCTCTGTACAGATTTTTCTTAAATTGCTCATAAAGCAAAAGTGCACCTTTATCAGAAATGAAGCAATTGTGCTGGAGGTTTAGCAGCAGCAGCAGTAACAGTGCTTGTTTAGATTTTTTTTTTCATTTTTCAGTTAAAGTGGCAGTGGTGAATTTGTCCAACCCTGCGATATGTGCAGGGTTATGCCTGCAAGAGAGGTACTACTGTCAACATTTCTGGTACATGCTGTGCTTCCCCACTCTCATGAAAGCAAATTTTCTGGTTTTCTGTGTTTTCCTTCTAACTATAACACCCCAGACATCTGACTGCCAGTGTATAACTGTTCCTATAACGTTAATCCCACACATCCCTAAGTGCGAGTCTGTGGCTGAGTTAGTCAGAATTCTTTGTCTGGATGCTTTTGTGTTTCTCTGAGCTGCATGTGCAGGGGCACAGCAAGATGAGGAGAAGTGGCCAAGTCGTGCTGGAGGTGGGCTCCTGCCTGGTTTCTGCAGGAGGAGAACAGACTGTTCAGGGAATCATTTAGCAGCTGTTTATTAGAGGCAGAGACATGTGATTTTTGGGGGTTGTAAAACTTGGCAAGAACTTTAGTTTCAAAAGGAAAAACAAACCAAGGGGAAAAAAAAGCAAAAAACTGCTAGTCACTGACCGCCCTCTGCTTTTACAGTGAGTTTAATCTTGTTTTTCATTCCATATTCACACGGACACTCCAACTGTTGTGTGCAGCACCTGAACAAGAATCTAATCACACTGACAATTAATTTGCAAAGAAACTTATTGAAAAATGCTTCTGAGTGCAAGAAGTTTTGGAAATGTAATAGAGAAGCTCACCAGGTGCCCATTTTTTTAAGTCTGAAGGATCTAATGTAATCTGACAAATTCAATCTGAGACGGAGCTGCTGTGCTGAATTTCAAGGCCCTCAGCAATGAGGAAAGTGATAAACTTTGGTTTAATTCGACCACTGAGGTAAGATACCTTTACAAAACAGAATTAAACAGACTGGAAAGCTCTAGTCAAATGCTTTTGCAGCAACTAGGAAATTGGGAATTAGGATACATCCATGTGTAGCTGCAGCTCTGCTCCACCAGCAGCAAGGATGATTCACCACATCTGCCCCTGACACAGGAGATAGAGCTTCCTGAATTCCTTCCTTGGATTCCTCTTGGATTCAGCACTCACTCTGTCAGCTCTCCTAAAGCTTTCCTCATTGCCTTTTGTCCTGTGTCCTTCTAACCATGCTCAGCTGCCTCACAAACTGGGGGTCTGGGATTCTCCTCTGGGTTACCAGAGCCTTTTCACCACCTTTGTGCCATAACACTGGAAATTTCTTTAGAAAACAAGATTTCTATTCAGTAAATCCCTTTTAACCAAGCAATAGTACGTTAAGAAGAAACTATAACATTTAAAATGAAAAGTAAAGCTGCCATGAAAGCTGAGGTTTTACCCCAAAGTGCAAGAAAGGCAGAGAATTAACTCAAGTTTCTATTCCCTCTTAGTTTGTATGTGGGAAGTGTTCAGACACTGTGCTGATGAGGGGTGATATAAAATGGTTGCATAGTACCAGAGTTTAAATAAAAGGGTGTGGAAAGCCACTGCAAAGATGTGGGAATTCTGAGGAAAATTAGAGTTACAATTACTCTGGATAATGCTGCAGAAGGATCTTCACTGAAGTCCCGTCACCAGGAATTGAGACTCTCAGCAAAACTTTCCTTGCCCTTCAGAAAACACCTTTGAGCAGACCGTGATTTTAAATACTGTGAGCATCCACACGGTAGATTTTTGCAAGGACGATCCCTTAGGAGGAAGAGAATTAGAAAAATGCTTTAATTTCCTTTGTTGTTCAGCTGCAGTAGTTCATCAGGATGGACAGATGAACATTTCTGTGTTCCTGGGCAGACAAGGCTTTGCCTTTGTCCTTTCTGTTGCTGAGAGAGTGCTGGACGTATTTTTAAGAAGGAAGTAGTGTAAGACAAGAACTGAGGTGTATCTGCCTGAGAAGAAGCTGATGCAACAGATCTGAGGCTGCCATTCAATGGAAAACACAGAAACCCAATTTTTTTGCTATGGGAGTGAAATAGATCCTAGAAAAGCTGCCTCACAGTCGTGGAAAACACAAACATTTCTATTACACACGCAGAAAAGCTGGAAGGATAGGAAAATGCAGGTGATAAGGGAGAATGGGTCTCCCAGATTTGAGGGCATTGCCAGAGGCCAGCTCAGGGTGGTACCAACACAAGTGCCCGTGGTGTGTGCTGTGAACTCCACGGAATCCCGTCACCCTTGGCAAAAGCTGCAGCTGCATCCTCTGTGTCAGTGTCATCCCAGCTTCTGGGGCTTTAGACTATGTCCCTCTACTTCCCCTTCTCTGCAGGAGACAGAAAAGATGCTGCTTCTGCATTTATTGCTCACTGTGCCAGGATCCTGAAGTGTCTGGAGTGCTGAAAACACTTCAATAGCGCCGAGCGGAGCCGGCTGCTCCCCATTCTCCCAGTGTGCTGACAGCTCACTTCTGGGAATTTTAACTGTAGAGAGGCAGCAATTTGTCTGCAATTTCTCATTTTTAGTGCTTTTGTTCAGCCTTAAAAGGGGATTCACAGTGCAAAGTGGGCAGAGCAACCCTGCAGGCAGAGGCTCCCAGGTCCCCTCTCCATTGGATCTGAGCGCCCAAGATGCTCTTGGCACCTGGCTGGCAGCACCCTCTCCGTCCTGGAAGCTGCATCTCCCTGTTTTTACCTGAGATTCCAGCAGAACATTTAAATCCGAATTTGTAAAAAAGTACATCCTGGTGCATTCACTGTCCTCAGCAGTGGGAAGCCTTCCTCATATTAAGAGCCTGTAAAATGTCAGGATTGGCCAAAGCCATGACTTGGAACTCAAGTTGTGGATTTGTGCTTGAGGCTGGGCGAGTGGCTGGTCCTGAAGCAGGACTTGAGCAATGGTCTGAGGTCAATCCTGGTTTCCCAGCTCCTTTCTCAGGGTCTGGACCCTCTTTTCTGTGCTTTAAACTACTATAAACTATGAATTTTGTGGTTTTGCATTCCTGAGAAGACAAAAGATTCTCCTTTAGCACAGTGTCTGATCCTTGGGCTTGTGAGAGACCTCTTATTGTGTGTGATAAATTTGACCAGTGTGATCTTCCTTCCACCTGCTGCCTTGCTGTTTCTCCTGTCTCTGCTCTAGCGCCACTGATGTTTGGAGCAGATTTTTTCAGAGAGCTGAAAATTCCCTCTGCCCCATATACTTTTCATCCTTTTGCTTTCCCCAGCCCCACAAAATCCTCTGATGATATTCCTGCCTTCTCTTTTGCCATTAACAACAATGTTTTGTGACAAGAGCTATAGTTGCAGTCAGCATGGAAAATTTGCTGTTATTTTAAATAACCATCTGCTCTCCCCACAGTCTGCTACCTCACCCTTAATTTCTTTATTTTTTGGATGTTTATTTTGATTAGCTTTGTCACATGGTGCTATAAGGAAATCTTGCTTCACTTCACACGCTACTGCCATGTTGATACAGAAAACTGGCTTACAACCAAAAAAATGCTATTTTTTCCATTCCCTCTCCTTTTTTTTTTTTTTTTTCCCCCCAGAAAAAGTTTTATGTAACAAAGTGTTGTGTAAGGAGGAGAACAGCAGGGAGTACATCAGAACTCATGGATTTTATTTCATCTCTGTCACAAATCCACTATGGTACACTGGGCAAAGTCAGTACAATCCAAATTTCCTTATTGGGATCAATGTGAGAGCTACTGAAGTGTCTTTAGTAGATCCATAGTCACACATGTGTAACGAGGATTAAACTCTAACCCAGAGCAAAAAGGGAACCTTGGAAGAACTTTCTATATCAGGGAAGAGCTGATGCACTAAAATAGGTCATTTTTGTTTACTTGCATTGAAATTGCCAGCACACAGATCCTGAATTTCAGAGTAATATTGAAATTTGGATGTTTGATATTTGTGCTGTAAACGCTGTTTCTCCATTAAATGTGCCCTGGCCTCAGTGCACAAGGTTGTGGTAGCTAAGAACCCAAACAGTTCTGGGTGGGAAATCTGCACATGTGGTGGAAATGGCCCAAACCACAAGAAGTCTCTCTTTGAGGAGCAAAAAATCACGAAGAAATGAATACTCATTCTGCAAATGCAAATTTAACTGGTGTGGTTGAATGAAGAAATGTGATTTGGCTTCCTGTGAGAAGCATTTTTCAGAGGAAATCCGGGTCCCACTGAGTCCTTGGCATACGTTACAGTTCCTGCAGATCCACGGGGAGCAGAGGGAAGTGTGGGAGTAGTGGAAGTGCTGCTGTGCTGCTGTTCACTTTTACTCTGCTTTTCCACAGGACTTTCCTTGATGTTGGCTTTGGGTGTACAAACCAAACTCTGCAGGCCCTGGAGGTGACACTGGGATCAAGGCACAATTACCTTAATGAGCCCTGTGGAGAATGTTAGTGCACAGCCTGGGTTTGTTTATCCTCATGTATCAGTGTAAACCGTGAGTAATTCTACCAGAAAAAATGAACAGAGAATGAGGTCCTTTGGTTGTGTCAGGGATTTCAGAAGTTCACTTAAGGTGTAACTGTTATGTTACAAAACAGGAGGGATTCCTCCAAATTCCATCTGTGGCTGTTCTAACAGCACACGTGGCTTCCAGGGGTGTGTGTGTGAAGAGCAGCTCTTCTGAAATCGGAGCAGTTCAGTTTCTCCCTGAATTAATGCTGTAAAGATCTCATTAGGGTTTTAGGTAAATTTTTATACATTTATCTTGCTTTTTCTGGAGTTAAGCTAACTCATATTACGATACAATTTCTGCAAACTAACACCAGCAGGGGTAGTTAGCAAATCTGTTCTGTTTGTGCCCAAAATTGTTATGATATCAATGAAAACAGAATGGATTTGTCCTCAGAATGGATTTTCCTTTATCCTTCCCTTTGTCCTCATCTCCATTCGATATTGGCTTCTGCCAGTATTTATTCTACCTGCCCACTCCCTTAGGTTTTTCTGGAAATAAAACCCCAGACCAATAAACAAACTTAACCAACAACAAACCTCAAAAAACCCCTCACCAAAACAAGCCAAACAAACAAAACCCCAACAAAACCCGAAGCAAACAAAAAGCCACAAACAACAAGAAAAATCCCAAACAAGGAAGTCCGCAAAGAACAAAAAAACCCCACAAAACCCCCAAGCAAACAAGCCAGAAAAAACCCTCCAAACCAGAAAAAAACCCAACAAACAAACCAGGAAAAAAAAAAGCCCAATAAACCAGAGTTGCTGCAGTGATGTGTTAATGCTTACTAATATTGGCCTGCAGAAAAGAAAATCTTCATTACTGGTGACAGCTAAATAAGCAATATTTATCTTATCTGCAGAGTGCAGCCATGGATTCACACAAGAAATGCCCTTTTCCATACCACAGCTCTTTCTCTGGGCTGCTGCTGACTACCCTTCAGTCCTTATGGGATTTCATTGAGTTTATCTGGTGAATTAACACCATGAAGGACTAGGAAGTGCATTATTTCCTACAGCACAGGATACCCACTGCTGCTGCTGCTGCTGCTGGTGCTCTGAGAAAAGCAGTGATGGATGAGCAGAGGAGGCTCCCCTGTCCTAGACAAGGGAAAACCACATAAATCTTGTTAATGCAGAGCCACAGACAGGGAAGCTGAAAACGCTGGTCCAGAGGATGGATTGAGATGTCCTGGGGAAAGTTTCCTGAGCTCGTTTGCAGAATGCTCTATTCTGATTACTGCTAACCTGAGGCAGTACCAGGCAACTCTCAAACAACCAGCAAGAGAGAAACTTTCCAAAATCTTCAGTGACTCTATTTTTTAAAGGGGAAGATTAGCAAAGAAAGTGTTTATTAACTTAAAAACCAATAAAGTCTTAAGTACTAAATCTGTTTTGCACCAGCTGCACTCGAAATGATCTTTTGCTTTATCCTGTCACACAAAACTTTGTTCAATGTCCAGGTGTATTTCTTCTTTGTGTGACCATGTTACTAGCCAGAAAATCCCATAAGACAAATCCCGTAAGAATCCCTTTGCATCAGTCATTTGTAGATGTGTCGTACAGAAACAGACTCTGTCCCAAGTGCTTACAGTCTGTAAGTACTGAAGGAAAAAGGGTGGATAAAGCCAGGTATTAGAACGAGGTCTGGCTGCCCTGCTGGACTGGAGAGCCTTAGGTGTCCTGAAAAATTAGAAAGGAAGGCTGACTTTCAGTGGATCAGAGATATTTCACATCTTTCAGCTTTCAACTCATTTTGCACAGGAATTCTTGCGTGAACAAACTCTGAGTTTGTGTCCCAAATGATCAGATTTTGTTTTATTTCATCTCATATGATAGGAGGAGTTCCTGAAGAAACTGGTGTCTGACAATCCTCTTAGCAGAAGGGAGCCTGGCAAGGGGGTGGGTTTGTTAATGTTCTTAACAGAATCCCAGAATGGTTTGGGTTGGAAGGGACCTTAAAGCTCATCTTGTTCCAACCTTCCTTTTCCCCCAGCTCCTCCAGGATCTGCCACAGGACTCTCCATCCTGGGAATGTCCCCCCAGCCATAATCCACAGCCCTGATTTCAAACCTTTTCTCAGGACTGACATTTTTCAGGCTTGGGATGGCTGGGCAGAGCCATATCACCAACCTCTCCCATCCTCCAGAGTCAGCCAAGGGGGAGGCTGTCGAATGATGTGAATTAAGCCCTTCATGCCCCCAAATCTCCTGCTCCAGAGAGCAGAGCCCAGGAACCATCAATCACAGAGAGGTCACTCGAGAGCAGCGCTGGCAACTCGCCCCAGCCAGTGCACAGGAAGCTCAAAAAGCAAACTGCAGAGGTTGAGGCAATGCTGTTTAGTTCAGTGCTGTCCTGAGATGGCACCTGGGAACCAGGATCCATCTCCACAACAGGAACATGCTAAGGACATCCTCTGGAACCTGTGAGCTTAGTTTGCTGCAGAAGAACTGGCAAGACTTGGAAGGTGAACTGGAGTATGAAATCTCAGCGCAGTGCAGAGCTGAACGCAAGGCACAGAGCAAAGAGCCAGGGTGCAGGGGAGATTAAAGCTCTGACTGACACAAGCTGCCCTCTTCTTACTCAGAAGGGGTTTAACTGATACCTGCCTTTAAATCATTCCTACCAGCTGGCGTCTTTTCCCTTATTATGCCTAATTATATTTTGACTCTGAAAATTGTCAGGTCACACAGTCCTGCCCAGATTACCTTTTGACCAGCTAAATCAGGAGTAATTGGAGGTATTGCCCCAATATATAATTTACTTGACAGCTGCAACATGTCCCAGATTTCCACAGGGGTTTCACAGCCTCCACTGAGTTCTGCAGTGCTCATGGTGCTGGAGTGGTTTAAAGCCAATTCAAAAGTGTTTACAGCCACAAACGGGACCTGCCCTCGGTGGAAATGCAGCAGCTCAGCTCCCTTCCTTCCTTCCTTCCTTCCTTCCAGCTTCCAACATCCCAATGCTTTCAGAAAGTTGGTGGCACTGTTTTTTGCCAAAACAATAGACAGAAATTATGGTATCTGTCTAATCAGTATTTACCTATTCATGAGATGGCAACTTAGGCACCTGTGATGGAAGAGAATTTGGGAAATCTTTTAGAGGCAAAAAAGTCAGCTGTTCCCACTGGGAATCCCCCATCCACTGAGTACCAGGGGAGATTGGCCAAGCCTTCTGCTCTAGTGGTCAAAGGTGCAAGGGGCTAAGAGCCACGAGGCCAGTGTGACACAGCTCTGAGAACTGGGAGCACTGGTCCTGGTTTGCAGGACTTCTTCCCACACTAGGAACTGGAAGGTGGATGGCAAAATTAGGGAAGACACGGAGCTCTTGCCCTGTGTTCCCTGCTGGTTAACTGCTTTGTTGTTACCTCATTTGTTTTGTGCTGTTTTGTGGGATGCTGACCAAGCTGCACAGGGAGGCTGTCATTAATTATTAAGGAATTGTCTAATCCATCAGGACATCAGTACTGCTATAATGCTTCCCCTGAGGAGACCAAAAGAGCTTTGAGTAAGGAGTTGGAGGTGTTCCAGTGAGAACATGCAGCCCCAAAAACCAGCCTTACTTCTTAAGTTTGTTAAATGAAATTTCCAGATGTTTCCTTCCTTCTCAGCATTGCACACCGAAAAGGCACAGCAGTTATTTTTTAGAAAATGAAATCGGTTTTCTGGGAAAGAAATACTGCTGAACGGACTAAGAGACAGGATCCTGAGGGATGAAATGCCCCATGTCCTTTGGGCACCACCATGTTATTACATGAAATAATGCGAGAGGTCTGAGCAAGGACTACTTTATAGTCATAGTAACACATTACAACCCTATTGAGCTTAAAGCTAGAATGGAATAAAATCCTCTTGTTTCACTTCCAGGGGCGTCACAGACATGAAATACCACCCATTTACCTTACTGCTGACCTATTTTTTTTCTGACTGATACAGGACGAGGAGGATGCCCAGGATCAATCTGAAGATAACAGGATTTTATTTACTCTATTGCGGTGTCTGACCTCAGCTTTTAGGTGCTGAGTTTTGTTCCTCTGGGACATTAAGCCAGAGCCAAGTATGCATCATGTGTCAGAGATGGCAGAGATTGCCCACCCTGGTCACCCTCAAAGAGGGCTTTGGGCAATTCCACTACTCCTCTGCCAGTAATTCCCTACTGTGTGGCAGAAGAAGGTGAAAAAGTGCAGCACAGGAGGTTCTGTAGCTGGGTATGAATAAGTTCTAAATCTGTGTCTCTCAGTCCTTACACTCTGGGAGAAAGCATCTGATACTTCTCACTGGCATTCACTTGATGGCTCAAAGCAGGAAAAATCTCAATAAACTATTATCTGTGAATCACTCGAATTTAAGAAGGGGTTTTCTTTAAATCTCCCGTTTCCAACCTTTCTTCTCCCCTCTTCTATTAAAGTCATGAATTAGGAGTGGAAGGCTCACGAGCTGCTGTCTGGAGTGATAAGGACATCTCCCTTCAGCTGATTAAAAGGCTTCTTTCCTAACCATGAGAGCAAGGCTGTAAGCCTGCAACAGGGCTCTTCATCCTTAAATGTGATAGCTTCACTCTCCCTCTCTCCAGTTCCAGGTGGCTGTGATTCATCTTCAAGCTCTTGACAGCCAGGACTTTTCAGGATGCTCTGCATCCTGCTGACAGCTACAGCTGCAGATGGCTTTTCCTCTTGAGGCCAATACTGTGCATCCCCTCTCTTCTTTAAAGATGTTTGTGACGGGACTGTGAGCCAGGGCTGGTCAGAAACAATTTTGGTGGAAAAAGCTGGTTCTTTGGGACCTTCACAGGTGCAGAAAAACCCAGTTTGTATAAAGCTTTTGTCAGACATTGGTTCTAAAGTTCTGTAAAATTAAATTTCTTGTTGAAATGAAAAAGCATCAATGTAAGCCTCACTGTCCCTTTGTGATGTTCAGTGCAGCCTTGGATGGTTTTAGTCTCCCTCAGGGTTTAATTTATACCCCAGACTTTGAAGAAAATACTGCTTGTATCATCATGGCATCAGCATTTGATGAATAAATAAGTTTGCAAGTAATGCAGTAATCCTTGCCTACATTAAAGAATCTACTAATCCAGGGTGAGAAGTTTGAGTGTGGCAAATATTA
This sequence comes from Dicrurus megarhynchus, assembly GCA_013399195.1. Taxonomy (NCBI): domain Eukaryota; kingdom Metazoa; phylum Chordata; class Aves; order Passeriformes; family Dicruridae; genus Dicrurus; species Dicrurus megarhynchus. The sequence goes on along the minus strand of VXAD01011617.1, from coordinate 639,331 downwards.
CCCTGCCACAAGAAAGCAGCTTTCCAAAGGAAAATAATTTCTGAAGGGGTTTTGACTTCTCTGTGCTAACAGTATGTGGTGAGTTTACCAATAATTAAATCCACTGCAATTTCACTAATTGTTTGATTAGGGGCAATTCTCTAGACATTCTAATGTGTCAGGTTTTCAGTGACAGAGCTGACAGATTGGTCTCTTATTTTCCTATTGCTATAAATCACAGAGTGTGACTTGCTAGGAAACTCAAAGTACGGAAATGAGAGACAATGAAATGCAGAACCACAAAGGGACTGGAGTGTTTACATTTCATTCTAAGCAATAAAGCAAAGGAAAATACCTGAGGGAGGGATTCTGTGTGTGTGAAAATGGTTCTCTCAGAGGCAAAATCAAACCTTGCACTATTAAATTGAGGCACAATTACGTGGAATACAGAAATGTACATTTTTTTTTGTAAAAAAAAAGCCCCAAACCCCCTGTTTGTTTCATCAATAATAAAGAAGCGATAGCAAAAGGAGTGAAGGTAGAAGAGGTTATATCTGAGAGTGAAGGAAATGATGTGAACAGACCAGCTCTGACATACCAGAGGGAATGGGCCTGGATTCCACATATTTCCAGCATGAGAATGTCCTCAAGGATCTCTCATGCAGAAGAGAGGTTGTGTAAATAGAAATGGCCACTACTGCCCTGGGATCAGGATCAGGATCAGGATCAGGATCAGGATCAGGGGGATCTCTCCCTGGCCTGGGGATATAAAGGACATAATGGGGTTCCCCTATAGGAGTCAGGGAAGAAGAGGTGTGACTTTCAGTCCTTTGTCAGGAGATTGCCCTGTGGAGAAAGTTTGGGTCTCCCATTTCAGGTAGATCCTTGTCTCTGCTTTTGTGAGCTCTGTTCCATAATCTGCTTTAACAAAATGCAAAGATCTTTGTTAAGAAAAAAAAAAAAACATCTTTCAAGAGCTGTTCTCATTCTCTCCAGGAAATCTGACGTTGTCTTTGTCTAAGATCCTGGCCTGTTTTGTGTTCCCATCAATCAACCCCTTTTCCTCATGAAATCCTGCCCTGTTTCTCCAGGTCCGTGTCTTTTCATGAACCTCAAAACATTGCCAGAGAGCTGTGATGGCTTTCAGTTCTTGGAATCTCACAGTTTCCTTTGTCCTGGCATGTCGTTTGCATGCAGAGCTGCTCTTTAAAGAGAGCTGCAGCATCAGTCAAGTGGATTACAGGAAGCGGGCAGATTCCAAAGGCTTTATGAAAAATAGTCTTTTTTGGCAGGCAGATTGTCCCTTGAAAAGGGAATTCCATCAAAGCTGAACTTCAAATGATCTGAGAGCCTCAGATCATTTATGAAATACATACATGCTTCATTTTTGCCTACGACATGGATAACTCTGATGAAAAGAAGTTATTTCTCTTTACCACTCTTTTAATGTCCCATAAATCAGGAAAGAGCAGCAAATAAAATAAGAGGCCATTTTCACTTATTATTCCATAACCTTTCCATTCAGACACAGTCTCTGAAAAACTAATTAAGGCACTAGTGGTGGCTAATGCATGCACTCCAAATAATGCACACTCAGACTCTATTTTCAGCGAGAGCAGCCGAGGTTCATTAACATTACACACCAACAAATGAATTCAGTCTGGGACAGTGCCTCCTGATTAAACTTTCCACAGCCCACTTAACTGGAGCTTTGGTGTGTGTTTGACAGACACTTTAAACTCCCTGGAGACCCTCTGCTCTCCCCTTTTCATTCCAACCCCTTCTAAAGGCCAGATTCAGGCTGCTCTCAGCTTGATTAGTGGCTTGCTCGTTCCATGGAGTTTAAGTGAGATGAACTGCAGGGCTGAATGTTGTCCCATCTGGGGAGAGGTAACAGAATGGGATCAAAACGGTGGTGATGATAACAAAAGGGTAATTTTTCACTTATTCCATCACAGTCACAGCTCAGAAAATTGGTTTCGGGTAAGAAACCTGGGCTGGGATTCAGGAAATGGGTGAGCCTTAAGCTGAAACCTTAAACTATAAAATAGTGACAGGACAAGGGAGAATGGCTTTAAAGTGGAAGAGAGTAGGTTTAAATTAGATGTTAGGAAGAAATTCTTCCCTGTGAGTGTGGTGAGGGCCTGGCACAGGGTGCCCAGAGAAGCTGTGGCTGCCCCATCCCTGGAAGTGTCCAAGGCCAGGTTGGACAGGGCTTGGAGCAACCTGGGCTAGTGGAAGGTGTCCCTGCCCGTGGCACGGGGTGGAGGAGGATGAGCTTTAAGCTCCCTTCCAACCCAAACCATTCTGTGGTTCTGTGAAACTCGAGTGAGATTGCAGTCCCTGTTTCCCTACCTTGTCTACGCACAAAATTACTGCAATAACTCTTTAGGAAGACTCATTCTACCCTCTGCCTTCAGCTTCCAGCATGTTTTCAGCAGGTCCTGCCTCTCAGCAAGAGATGTGCAGTGACTGTCACAGTGAGACTTACACAGGGAATGCAGGAAAGGTGCAAATTGACCAAATTACACAAATTTCTGCCGTGAGAAGCAGGAGAATGGACAGCCAAACTTTGGAGTCTCTGACAGATGGGGATGCCAGGTTGGACTGTGCCCATCTCACAGGGATGACAAGTTGTAAAAACCCAAGCAGTCAGCCAAAAATCCTGCAGATGAAGCTGCTGGAATCACCAGCAGGTGTTGGGAAGCAGAACCAGCTGAAGTGGCTGCCAGACACCCACATTCAGCAGGATGGGGATCCCTCTGCTCATCACGTGGGTTTGACTGAAATGCGATTCAAACAGGACTTTTTTTCTTACAGGTGGCAGCTCTATGCACATTTGAAAGTAAGAGTTGATAAATACACAAGTAGGGATTGCTTTTATCATCCATTTTGATGTTTATGTTAGTGTTTGATGCGTTTCCTCGCAAAAGTGAAGAAACAAATACTGTGGTAATAATTAACGGGTTGGCTAATTGAATTGCTGCACTTTTCACTCGTGTGATCAGCTGGCATTCACACCTTTTTAGAGTTTTTTTCCAGTAGGATGAGAAGTGGTTGATGTCTGCCTTGGGTCTTCTTTGGTAGGAATTTATGAGGAATATACACAAATTTTCAGTGAACATTACAGAAGCGCAGCAGGCAGTTCCCTTGACGAGAAATTCCTTGTCTGGACCTCCTGCGTGTGCTCCCTCCAGGGAGATCTGCTTTTCTCTCTGCTCTTGAGGAATCACAGAAACCCAGGGAGTCTGAGAGAGCCCTGCTTCATCCAGTGACCCTGTGCAATACGAGAACAAGGTGAGAACTGGCAGTAGCAAGAGGTTTTTTGAGGTACAGTTTGTTAAACTGTGCTTTACAACAGCACAGGGTGCTACTTCTGCCAAAACATGATCATGTTTAAAATCAGGGAAGCTCCTGCAGCCCCTCAGACTCAGAATTTCTGTGTACTCCAGGGAACTGATGTGTTACCTGGAGCCATCTGAGCTGTCTGAAAGGTCTTGATGGCACCATTCCTGAAGCTCCATGGTACAGGAGCACCGAGTCCATCCCTAGCCTTCATCTCAAGCAGAAAATCCTTAGAAATCATCAACAGCTCCATATATAGTATAAAAACTCCCTTGAGTAATAGGAAAGGCATTTGGGGAGGCTGAATCAGAAGAGAAAATGCCTTCTGGTACTCTTACCTTTGTCTTTCAAATATACACAGTGTACAGTGTTTCCTCATAGTCCCATCAGCTTCAGTGTAGTGCTCTGTTTTCTGGTGAGGGTGTTTGGCTGGATGGACTCCAACACACACACAAACACATATCTGCGTGTTCTCAGTGCCCCAGCTGGGCAGGACTAGATCCACACCTCCCTTCTGGCAGCATCACAGGGTCACCTGGCTCTGAGATGTCCCACTTTACCCTGTGTGCTCCTTGGCACCAAGGTGACGTGCCCTGTGTCCTGAGCTGGGTGTGCACGGACGAGGCAGTGAATTAATCTGGCCTGAGATAGCTCAAATGGCAAAAATCCTTGACTTATCTGCCAAGAAAACTGCAAATGTGCTTCAGCTGAGTCTGTCAACATGAGAGGAGCAGAGGGTTGCCCAGTCAGCCAGAAGATGAATTTGTGCTTGTTCTGTCAACTGCTGGAGACTGGAATGTCAATATTGAGCCTAATAAACTTCTAGTTTCTAAAACATTAGCTGTGCTGAGATCATGTTTAATAACAATCTGGCCTACCTCAGGTCATGCAGTGATCTGCAGCGCTGTCTCTGGGCTGGTGGTGTTGCCAGTGCTCTGGTTTCTCAGGTCTGCTTAGGTGTGTGATTCACCCAAATTAAATTGTGGCCCTGGGCGGCTTCGCTTTCAAACCTTCCGTGTGCAAAGCAAAGGAGGTAATTTAAAATAAAAGATGGAGTCCAGAGACTGAGAGATTAATATATTTTCTTAGGTTTCTCCAGAGAAACTGTAGCAGAGGGCAGGTGCTGAATGAACACAAGCAAATATCCTCACGAGGGACGTGTGACCCCACAAATTTGATGATTGGCCCCTATGAAAGGGCCGATAAAAATCTCTGTGACTAATTGGGCTTTTAAAAGACCAGAAGCTAAAAGTCTCAGATCCCTCTGTGGTGACAACTGCTTCCCATCCAGCTTGCCAGGCAGTTGGAAGTGCAGGGAGCGCTGATGGATGTCTGAGTACAGAAATGCCTTAATTACGCTGCCTTCCCCAGAGTTCATCTTCGTGACGTATACGGAGTGCAAGGAAAATATTGAACGCAGAGATTTCTTTTCTTTGTTTTTGTCTTGGCTGGATTAATTAAAGATGTCATTGATCCTGACAGGACTGCCTTGGGGTAGTATGGCTGATGCTGTGCTTGCTACAAATAGCTGGTGATGAGGGTAGACACAGGGATTTTTTTTGTGCTGTATTATTCCATTTGAGTCCACTTGAGTTCCTTTGGAACAACATTTTTCTCTAGAATTATTGCATTCTCCCTCTATTTATTGGTAATGTGTGGTAACTTATTCCCTGACATGGGAAATGAAATTGGTTGCTGGAGACTGCAGGGGTTTTGTTTGAATATTCTTTAAATCACAGGATCACAGACTGGTTTGGCTTGGAAGAGATTTTAAATCTCATCTCATTCCATCCTCCTGCCATGAGCAGGGACACCTTCCACTATCCCAGGTTGCTCCAAGCCCCATCCAGCCTGGTTTTGAACACTTCCAGGGATGGGCAATCAACAAATGCAAAGCAATAATTTAAAGAGAAAATGGGAAACACTTCCCACCTGGATACCTGAGTGCTGGTGAATTAGAATAGTGTTCATCTTGCACATATCACAGAGAGGTTCCTAAAGATTTCTTGCCAAAGCCAGGATTCAGTTGTCAAATGCTGGCAGGCTGGAGGTTGCAAAGATGGGGAAGGATGGAATAACTGGATTTGTGGGCAGAGGGCAGGTGACAGGGTCAGAAGCATGTGACAGATCCATTTCTCCCAGAGCCCTGCAATTTATCCTGTGGCTGTCACTTCCATTCAGAGGGTCTGGTTTGACTTGGTGACCCAGAGGTGAGTGATGGGTGTGGAGCATCTGTCTTGGTTCCAATCAGGCTGCAGCATGGCGCTGCTTGGGTGCCTTAGAGGCACAAATGCATTTATCACTGGAGTACCCTCTGGCTGGGCAACAATACTGAGATTTTTCTTATTTTATTTATTTTGGAGACATCAGGAGAATAAATACGATGTTACAGGTCTTGCAGAGCAGGAACTAAAGCATATTCTTCTCATTCCCAGTCTAATATCTTGACCACAAGACTCACTTGTGAGGCAGCATCCTAAAAACCTGTTCTATGTAATCTGTTCCTCCAGGGACTTCTGAATATGTAATATATACCTGCTAAAATAAATCTGCAGAAGACAGAATTTAACAAGTTTTTCACTACTTCTCCAAGAGTGTGATCATTTTTAAATCAGCTGTGCCCTGTTTTCTGTATTATAAATTATTGTCTTTGATAGAAAAATCTCAGCTGTACACTGGCTTCTCCTCCACATCCGTTTATGCTTGATACCTCTCTAAATCAGTGATGGCTAAATTACAGGTGACTCATGGACAGTAATCAGTGCTAAATCAAGTTTGATTCCTCTGATGAGAAGTGTGGAAGACAGAAATAAGGTGCCTGAAACATTAGACCTTTCCCAGGAAACACCTGGTTCTTCCTATAAACCCAGCAAAGTCTGTTATCAGGGACAGAGCCCTGAATCAACCTGTTTCCAAAGAGATCTCCATGAGCAGGTATTTATTTGGTGGCATGTAGTTTCAGGAAAGAAGAAAAAAAAGAAGAGCTGTCTGTCTGGCCTTAATTTCTGTGCCAATATTTCTCTTCCCCACACTTCTGAATTCCCTTAATTCTTCCTTTCTTCCTTTCTTGCCATGTTCAGGCTGTGCACGCCACTCCCTGAGCCACACTAGGACTCTAACGAGAGCTAGGAAATGTAATTATTCCCACTCTCTCTGTTTTCATTACGTCTGGATTAATAGTCTTCCTTTTCCCAACAACCTCTGCTGACAGGGAGCCATTATCATATGATGCACATAGAGTGAGTACAAATTCAGGTTAATACCCCGGGATGCTGTGTAATGCACTGTCCTGCTGCCGAGCCTAATCTAATCCAACGTGATGGAGGAGGCACCACGGCACAGCTCAGTGCTTCACAGCAGGATCCATCATCTTGCCAAATTTTGCAGAGGGCTGGCTCAAAAGTTGTCATCCTGCACCCAAATCTCCCACCCCAACGTATAGGGCAGTGGTGGCTGCTTGTTTCAGTGCCACCCTGGCCTCTCCTGACCATCTCTGAGGAGAGCAGCGAGGGAAGAAAGGCTGTCAGAGGAGCACCCTAAAAATACCACCAATCCAGCCCCCTGCCACTCAGCTCAGTAAGGTTTTCTCCTTATATCTTCCATATGAAAATGGGCTCAGGGTCAGAGGGAGCAGAGGGCATGGAGGATGCCAGCAGAAGATAGGGAACAAGGGAGATCCTGTGGCTGTATGCAACCACCCAAAAAAGATTAAATTAGAGGTGTGAACACAGCACCTTCCTGGATCCTGCCAAGAAGTTTAATTAAAGTCACTTGCTGTAGCTGAGTGACCCACTTTCACTCACAGTTATCACATCTGATGTGATGTTTTAGGAGATGGGCTACAAGAGCAGAACAGCATTTCCATCTCTCTGTCTTTTCTTTTTTCCTTTCTAAGCAGAGGAAACGACAAACTCACTTTGCAGGCAGGAGAGGATGACGAACTTTCTATGTTGTAGTTGTGGTAAAAACCACTGACACGTGACATGGCTCATCTAGATCCCAGCTCTGTCAATAGCTCCTCCTATCCCATAATCCCTTTTTCTCCAGGGATAAAGTTTAGGTGGAGAGACAACTCTATCTGAAAATTTGAGTTTGCCTTTGCTTCTGTCTTCTATCCTCACGTGTGCCAGTGAATTTAGAATTGCAGAGTCTGTACTGCTCAGCAGTGCACAGTCTTATCTCTGTCTGGGACAGATTTTGCATGACCCTGGACTCCCTGGCGTGCTCACTGTAATATATTCCCAGATTTTGGCAATTTTCTGCTCCCTATTTTGCAGGTCACTGCAAGTCATTACTGCAATGGCACCATTACACACCTCTAGGAGAAATTCCTACATCTGCTCTGGATCTGCTGAGAGATAAACCAGTGAAAAACGATGCACAAAGTGTGGGAAATTGTTCCAATCATGCTCCAAGAGTCTTACAGATTGTCATCTTTGATCCTGCTATTTCTCCTAAGAATGAGGCCGTACTCTGAGCCAGAGGAAGCAGCAAGGTAGAAATAATTGGGCTGGTTATTTTTTTATTGTAGTGGAGGGTTTTTATTCTCTCCCAATGCAGTTACAGCTGTTTGATTCATTGGACCTTGGTGTAACTCCCTTTGGCAAACTGCACACTGAGACCCAGAGCCACCACCTGCACATCAGCAGGAAGCTCCACTTTTCTTTCCACAAAGACACAGATTTATGACAGCTGCTGCCTTCCCTTCATTTCTATAGCAGAGTTAATTTAGATTTATCATTCAATTCAAATCCAGGGAAAGTTCCAGTCCCCAGCAGCCCTCACAACCATTCATTTCTAGCAACAATAACTCTGACTAAACAATAGAATCTTGCTTGTGAAGACTCAATAAAAGTTATGCTGATACTTGAGAAAAAAAGTTGCTTATCTTCAACCCATGAAAGGAGGAAACTCCTGTCACAGTGATGAGCCCAAAATGACGCTTTAGATCTGATGCTCCCAGATCTACTGGATTTTGGCCAGAGTGGAAACCAAATGTAGGCAAGGGGTGTGCAAGTTAGAGCAACATCAAACCCAGAGGGACTTGGCTTTGCTGTTGTCTAGAGGTGAAATTAAGTAATACTTGGGAGAAAGAACTGCTGCCATAACATCGACATTTTGCCATCTTTTCTCATCAATAGGATGTGACAGGACAGGAATATCACACGTCCATGGCTTGGATGCATTTCGGTGTCTGCTCTCAAAGGCACCGGTAGTGCTTCCACCTCAGAGGCAGACTCCAGCTCTGCACGGAACAGAACCAATCCAAACCCCAGGAAACTGCCCACTGCTAGAATCAAACACCTTCCCCAGGAGCAGGGAAGGAGAAAGAGAGCCAGGAGACCTGGCCATTTAGCCAAAAGAGCCGACAAAGAAAGATGCTGAGAAAAGATATGACGACTCAGAGAGATTTCATTTCTTCCAAAGAAAGAAAGTGTGCACGCCACTCCCTGAGCCACACTAGGACTCTAATGAAAACTTCTTTTCTCTAACGAGAAAAGAATGGTTTGGCTTAACCTCTTCTCTCAGTATCATTTCCCACATTTCTGCCCTTGCTGTGTATCTTACATCCTGCCATTGTTGAAAAGAGAAGCTGGAGAGACTGAAAAACATTAAAATCACAGCTATATCCGAATTCATCTGTTCCCTCCAGTCCTTCCAAAAGAGAGCAGTAAGAGGCATCCTAATCCAAGAAAACCCTCCTTCCAGCTGCCCCCACAGCTGCTGGGAGCAAATGATTTTGTCCCTGCAGTGGGTGGATTGCTAATTGCTTCCCTGCCCTCCATCCTCCCCCGGGATTGCCCAGTGCCTCCAGTTCTCATCAGAAGCAGCAAATGATTGGCAGAGAGCTCAAGGCTTCAGCAGCTCCTGCTGGGGATGTCACTACAAATCTGGGAGAGGCAGGAACACAGGGAGACAAGCCTGGGAGAGGATAGAAACTGCAAAGGGCAGCCCCTTCCCCTGACATGGCCTGGGCCAACCTGCATCTTTTCGCAGATATTCCTGAGCTGAAGGAAGAGCCTTTCACTGTGCTCAGAAATCAATTTTTGCTCTGTGTCCGTGTTGTTTAATCAATATAATAAAAGCTGAAGTAGCTACGGCTGCCTTTGATATAACAGTAGTTGGCAATCACAGACCTGAGGTAAATAAATATAATTTGTGGCAAGTCCCTCTGCATACGAACGTAATCTTGACATTTGCTCTCATATCTAAAGCCTGATCTGTAAGACAGGTCGTAGAATCATTATGGTTGGAAAATACCTCTAAGATCATTGAGTCCAGCCATCTGCAATAGGAGAATTGATTTCAGAGGCTCTTGAAACAGGCTTTGGCAAGCTCACGTGGTTCCACATGAGAGATTAATAACACTAAGAGAGGTTTTATCACAGTCAGATTATCAGCAAGACACGACAGAAACTATTTGGGTCATTGTGAATGAAGAGGCTGTGAAAGCCAAAGATGTATGTGAAAAACAATAAATATTAGGGGCTGCATTTTCTAATTAGGATTCAGAGAATTTAACAAATGGAATTCCTTGCATGAAATTCTTGGCCAAAACAAGATCCTCCAGGTATTGAGTGCCAGGGGTTTCATGCATACATTTATTTCTAGGCATGAGAAAGGGTAAGTGCAGGTCAGTGATGCACAAGCCAAGCTGAGAGTCCTGTGGCAGTAAAGGGCTTAGTCCTCCCTGTACCAAATGGTGCCTTTTTGTTCCTCGTGAAAGAGCAGCACCTGAGGGATGTTTGAAGGTCCAATGTGTAGAGGAAATAACCAGCCCCAGAGGCTGTCAGAGCGTGATGGAAGAGCAGTGGCAGGGGGCTTTGACAAGATCTCTCCAACTCTCAGGAGTCTCTGATTATCAAGCCAGCCAAGACCACGGATGTTGCAGCACAGCTGACAATTTTCTCTTGCATGGCCAAGATGAAAACTCCATTTGTGCCCATCAGGTCACACAAATACTTGGTCAGTTCTCTCAGGGTTGAGCAGAAACCAGGTTTCAACTGAACAGACAAATCTCTGACAGGACATTTCTGTAGATAAAACATGGGCTAATTTCATGCTGGGGTGATCTGTTCCCATCTACCTGAACTTGTTTTGGAACAGGTTTTATCTCTTCTTTCAGCAGATAATTACCCTCATATACTAGAGTTATCTCATTCTCTGTTTTTTCCTGCTTCTTTTTCCTTAAAAAAAAAAAAAAAAAGAAGTGAACTTAGTTTGTGCTTTTCCTTTAAGCATATGGCTTCTGACACATATAAATCAATATACTTAATAGAAAATATGCTTCCGGAAGGGATTTATTGAAGTAGAAAGACCCGTCGTGAAACATGCCCAGAGCATCTATAATAGAATTATATCATGTGAGTCTATTTGGAAACAATTTGTCATCTTGGGACAAAGCTATAGCCAGGAAGGAATATTACATGAGAGCTTTCTCTTTGCACAGCGTATTGCTGCTAGCCTGACTGAAAACCACAAACTAAGAAACCTTTTAGTTTATTTTAGTGCCAGATGCCTGATTTGAGGCAAGCTGGGCCTGATCCCAAAGCCTATCAGAGATGATAAGAAATCATCCTTTGAATTCAGCTGGCTCTGGCCCAGAATTACAAGCTGGTCTCTCACAGGCACATTTGTCCCACAGTCAGTGCCACTGACCAGGGGTATTTATGTATTCCAAATGCTTTCCTTACAGTCTGGATGTGGAGTTTAGGCTGTGCTTGCTAACAGTTGCTGGAAATCATAAATAAAGACTCCTTGAGTGTTTGGTCTCAGTTTTCAGTACAAACTCGTGGCAGTGGTGCTATTTTGAGGCTGCCACTTCTGAATTCATATGCTTGGAGTGGTGTGGGAAAAAGGGCTCATGATGAAATTTTATGTTACAAAATCGCATTTTCACGATCATTTGGTCCCAGCCTGTGATGGGAACTTCAGAAAGTTGTGAGGGAGCAGAGAGGGAAAACCCCAAAACAACTGGGTGATGTGTAGGCAGCAGGACTCCTCAGAGACTCATGGAATGGTTTGGGTAGGAAGGGACCTTAAAATTCATCTGCCATGGCCAGGGACACCTTCCACTATCCCAGGTTGCTCCAAGCCCCATCCAGCCTGGCCTTGGACACTTCCAGGAATGGGGCAGGAAGTCCATAATGGAGCTGAGTGATAAATAAGCCATGAAAAAGCAGACTTACAGACAAAATTGGGTAAACTGAGAAGGTGATCATTTCCCCAGGCTGGCTTTTCAGTAACAGATCCTTTCCTCGTGTTTTTTTTTAATCCTTGCTGTTCTAAACCCTGATGTTAGGACACGTTCTCCTTCCAGCCACATCAACATTTATTTATGTGACTATAGTGTGGCAGGTTTTTAACCAGCTGGATGTTTTTGTGCACCTTCATTTAAGCTGCCCTCTGGCATCCCAGGACCCACTGATGCTCCCCTGAAAACAGATATTTCTGATGTTTTGGAGACAGCTGGAATAGCAGGGGGAGGCTTTAGTGTGTGGCTGTGTGTGTGTCTGGAGTCTGATGAAGAGAATGAGCAGAGCTGATAACGGATGCTCACAATTAAATCCAGGCCACATAATAAAATCAGGTGAAGAACAGACCTTTGGCCCGAAGCTTTAATTCTTGTTGGCCAAGAAAAGAGAGCGTTAGTGCGATTTCATGTACTACTACCTTGACTCACTTCTCTTCCTCACCAACAAATACACTCAGTGTTTGTGCACATCAGAGTTCAGAATCTGGCAGAAGTATCTACAAATACTTGTTCCCCTGTGTACAAATTCCAACTCCCGAAGCCTGGCTTTACATCTGAGCTCTCTGAGAGTTGCTTTGGCTGTTGTGTTTACATCTCAAGGAAATCCTAGCAACACTCAGAGAAGGAAGGAATAGGCAAAGTCCCATCAAATTATTTTTTAAAGGAGTGAGAGCTTGGAGGGGACCAGACCTCTGCTTCACTGTGGAAGAAGCACAAATCTGCATAAATTTCCTTGCCATGAGTTTATGAGAGAGTGTATTGCCATTTCCAGTGTCACCATCATCCAGCAGTGATGGTTGCAGGTTGGGCTGCCTCGAGGGCTATAAGAAAAGCCACTGAGATATGCTTTGCTAACCAGTATTTGCCCATGATGGTAAAAATTATTGATTGTCCTTGATTGCATGGCAGACATCATCTCGTCAGCCACCTTCCTGCTCCTCCCAAGCCCTCTGTGAGTGGTGCTCTTTGGATTATGGCTCCTCTGCTCTTTCTGCTGCCAAGAGTTTCTGCATCACTTTGTGAATGTGGTATGTTTGTGTTGATGCTTGTATTTGTGTCTGCTTCTGCCAAGGTGTCTTCCTGTTCAGTGAAAAACACCACGTTACAGCTAAAAAACAAGTATTGAGAATATTATCATTCCAGCACAGGAATAGGAATTTCTACTGATCCAAACCAGGATCCAGCATCCAAACAGTTGGATTAACACAGCTCTGCTGCATATGGTATTGAGTTGCAAATGAATCAGAACATATTCTCTATCCAAAGGTGGACAGATGTACGACTTTGATAGAAGGCCATGGACATTGGCTCCTCCAGATTTTAAAATGCTGCCAAGGAGGTAGGAATGGCACAGATCTGAGCTGGACTGCAGCCCTTCTTCACACAGTGCAGTCAGGGGGGATTTCAGCTATTTGGGGTTTACAGGGTGGAGGAGAAAGACTCTGTGACTGCCACTGGAAATGCATATTGTAGGACAGAAGGGCTTTTTATTTCCTGTATGAATTACCTCAGTTCCACTTTCCTAAGTAAACAACCAGCTACAGAATTAGCTACACTGCTAAATGAAAACATGAGTTGAAAAAGAGCAGTGTACAGTAATTGAACAGGAAGAAAGGAAAATATATGTGTAGCAGACCTGAAAAGGAGACAGAGAGCTAATTAAATGTAGTACAATTAATTTCACACAATATCCTTCACATGCAGCATCATAAAATGTTTTGCTGGATCAGTGCACCGAGAATCAGCTGCGAGTCTGAAATCTCTTCCTAAAATCAGAAAGTTTTTACATCTCTTTTGCTCTGCCTTATTGTTGTCAGGCTGGTGCAGACAGCTGCTATGAGAGAAAAGCATCATAGCTCATCAGTCCTCCCTGAGATCAAGGTGAAATTCCACCATGTCAAGCAAAGAATGGGAAAGTGGGAAGAGCAAAGAGACCAAAACTCTGGGTAGGGCAACAAATCAGAAAGAACAATCTGCCACGTGCCTTTGCTAGAATCCATGGGGATTTTTTAAAGTAATCCTTCCCATGATTTCACAAAATTCATGTCTGTACCTCTACAAGTGGGGCGTGTTCCTGTGTATGTGCATGGAAGTGCTGCATGTTCTTTTTTGGAGCTCTTTGGTGCTGAAGGTTGTAGGAGTGATATCCATGCTCCCTTTTCCAGATGTAATCCTTCCACAGGCACATTTTGGCTGTGCTCAGCCAAGAACTACACCTGAGGGATGGCTGTAGGCCCCTTAATTAATTCTTGCTTTCAAGTGACAGCAGCACACTCCCTGTTATCGGTTTCCAAGAGCGTTACTTAGCATGTGCAGGAAATTGAAGGGCAGTGAAAATAGCATAAATTTCATTAGTGTTGGAGAAAAAATATTACAAGTGGAGCAAACTGAGAGTCACGGGAGAATGGTGGGGCTGAAAGGAAGAAATGAAGTATGTGAGCATTCCTTTAGGATACTGATATTTCTGTACTGGCGGTTTTATGCAAAAAGCAGAATTGGGAGCAATTTTGCTTCCTGCTCTGGCTCTAATCTTCACCAAACTTCCTGATTTTTTGCTATGAAAATGTGCAGCCAGTTTTTTCTGTGCTTGCAGCATGAGTCACAGCCACCGCTGGGAGCCACTGTGCAGCCAAGAGCCCGAGCAACACACGGAACCACACACCTCGAACACATGTGGGTCCAGTTCCTGTGCTCTCAAGACTTCCAGGGTCCAACCTGCTACATCCCCTGTCCTTTTAACACATGGTGGAGATGCCCATGACAGAGAGGCAGATGTAGGCAGAAGCCTTCCCTTTGGCTTTGGAGAACTTTTCAGCCATCAATTCCTTTGAGTCTCACAAATGAAGGCAAGATTTTTCTGGCCCATGGAAGAAGATTCCCTTGTTGAAATTACCCAGTACTTAACTGCCTGTCTCTAGGAATAAATTAGAATAACAAGGTAGGGCAAACCATTTTATTCATTCCCTCTCTTAGCAGGATGTCCCTCAGAAGGGAAGTGCACTCCAGTGTGTTTCTGCTCCCATCCTAATTTCTTCTTTGGTGCCCATGAGGGGACTAAGTGAATCATGAGATTCTTTGGACGTCATCTCCAACCTCCTGGGTCACCCTCTTTGCATGGGATGGAATGAGGGCAAGCAGAGCTCTCCTGCCCACATCACAGCCTCTGGCTGAGGCAGGTGTCCCTTTGCTCATCAGCGAGCTGGAGGTTGCTGCATTATATAGTTTTCATGATGGAAAAAAAGCACAATTATAACAAGGTGCTGTTATCTCCTGTCACGTTCAATAAAATCAGTCTGGCTCTCGGGAAGTCCTGTGAGGAAGGTGTCGGGATGAAAATTCATGAGTGCAGGGTAAGAGACATTGGCAAATCAGACCTTCTGTCAGTCATTATCCCGCAGGTACTTTTTTTAGGGCAGGAATGGGTAAGCTGGGGTTATGGGGCCTTGCTGTGGGATTTGCCAAGCAGTCCCAAATGCCCTCGTGTAAGGACTGGTGGTGAAGGCAAGTTGTGTTAATGATCCTGGCACTGCAGCGAGCTGGGTTATGCAACTGTGCACCTCTGGCTGATGGTGGATGTTGCCTTTGCTCAGCAGGCCAGAGTGGCTCCTTGAAGAGAAGTGGCTCTCATGAAAGGGGAAACGTTTCAAAAGGCTCCGAAGCGTGAGGTCTGTAATGGATTCACGTGAGTGGGCAGCATTCTGAGAGGTGAACAAACACTACAGAAAAAAGAGCTTGTGACAAGAGCATGGGAGAGAGAGAAGGGGGCTCCTCTGCTTGAGCTGAGACTGCACCACTGAGGTGAGATCTCTGCTGACAGCCAGGAAAAGCCAGTGGCTACTTGCCGTGGTTGCTCTTAGTAGGGTCTCCACAGCTAATTTAATACTTTAAATTTAATACTCTAATTTAAGAAAGAGCAACTCACAGGGTTGTTGCTGCTGTCACAAAAGGCTGTTGTCCTGCCTGTCCTAAAGTTAGGAGAAATTAAAATGGTGACTTGATTTCTCCTGACATTAAAGCCTATAGTGTTAATTACTGGAAAACCAAACCGTTTGCACTGCCGTGGCCACTTGACCATGTTTGCTGAGGTTACCCAGATGTTCATTATGAAATTTTACCCTGTTTGTGAGGTTGCTGGGTTTCAGTGTGCAGCCTGGCTTGGAAATGCAGCACAGCCAGGGAGGGCGTGGTGATGTTTCCCAAAGGTGCAAAGCTGAGGAGGAGCTGATATTCTTGGTATCTGATCTGTTCTTGGAACATTAAACCCAGACTGCTTCTGTCTGGGCCCACAGGGTTCAGATCTCCTGGGGCTTTTCTGAAGTGACAAAAAGCAAGTTGATTTTCTGGAAAAGCTTTTCTCGGGAAGAGCTTTACCCTACAAAATGTTGGCAGCTCTCCACCCTTACTCTCTTCAGGGTAGAGGGGGAAACTTTCTTAGTAGCTGGCAGAGCAAAGCTCATGAGGGAATTTTAAAGCGTTGAAGTGCCTGCAATTCAGAGATGCTGCAGCAGTCATCTAATGCACATTTATTTTGCATGGGAATTTTGCAAATGTAGCTGAATGATAACATTATTTTGCTTTTTCTGTTATGAGGTGTTTACCATCTCTGATACAGATTCCCAGGAATATATGTGTTTAAATTCAAACTTGACCCTAGGAGGGGAAGAACTAATTTTCTACTCTTGTGTCAAGCCTGAGTGATGATGAATTGGCAGGACCTGCCTCTCAGGTATTTTCATTTAGATCCTTTTTAGTACATGATAGCAAATGGAATGTTGAAGATAGGCTAATCCTTGTCCTTGCTTTGCCGAGCATCAAACGGAAATAGCTGATGCCTTCCTGACACACTTTGTCAGCATCTCATGGGAAAATGGGAGCAAAAGGCTGCAGTCAACATTTCTGCAGCATTGTTCCAAACAGGGTGGTTGATGTGTGAGCCCACAAAATGTGCAGACAAGGGACTGTGACCACATTACCCCTTACCTGTCAAAGACCTCAGCCCAGCCCCTGTTGCAGCAGGAGGGCAGTGACAGCCAGGGGACAAGGCTTGCCCTGTGTCAGCACCCAGCAGTTACTACAGAGGAGTGGGCAAAACTGAGGAACTTCTCCAAAGAAGCCAGGCACTTGTGAGTAGGATTTTTTTTTTAATTGGTTTCCACCTGTCAGACTTGTCAGTGGTGAAACTGGATGTTTTCACAGAGAAAAAAATCCTTCCCCCTCATCCACCCCCACACGTCCTCCCTCCCCATGGCCCATCTCCAGCTCCAAAGTGACAGCTGAGCAGGTTTATTTCTGTCAGCAGGAGTGGAGGAGGCTGTGAGAAGAGGCATCCCACAGCCCTGGTTCCTAGCTGGTATTTTGTGTCTGATCTTTGTTTGGGAATCATTTCCTTTGGGTGCTGCTGAGGCTCTGCTGGGATCCATTCCCCAGCCTTTAGGCTGACGTTGTGCCTGAGATGTGCAGGTGCTTTAACAACAGCCTGGCAGCTCTGCACAGGATTGGGATGATCTGTCCCTCTTCAGAACGTCCCAGGTGCCATGACACTGGCCTCTGGTACCAGGTCCCACAGGTGGCTGTGCTTGGGCAGCAGCTTGGGCACGGAGGGACCACCTGGCAGGGGCTGTGTGGGAGGGTTTGGAAACTTAAACTGGGACTGCTCAAAGAGGAGGGTCCCTGGCACAAGCCCTGCCTCTTCTCGTGGGAAGGAGCAACTGGAAAGCATGGATGAGGATTTTGCCACTGAGTGACAGGGAGAATTAGGGGAGAAAGGAAACAGTTCTCTTCTGCTGACAGCAGGAGACAGAGGCAGAGCAGTGAACAACCCAGCCACAGCCATGTGTGTACCTGTATCCCAAAGCCCACTCTGCTGATGATTTCCCTGCTCATATCCCTTCCCTTACTGGAGCTAAAATATAGGAAAGACTTGGGTGGTGAAACCAAAGTGAAAGAAGACCATGGCTTTGAGTTATGGGGAAAAAAAAAGGAAAGAAACTCCCCTTGTACACAGTTATCACCCGAGAGATTTCCGCTCCCACCAAATTCACAGAATTCCCTGAGCCTTTGAGACAGAATGGATCAGTTCAGCGTTGTGCCATCAGACAACTGAGATGACAACATTATTGGTGTCCTCAGGTCAAGCCTGTCATGTTGAATTAACAGCTCATAAGGCACAAGGAGTGCTGTTTCCCCCCTGTGAATCAGAACTGAGACATCACCTGCACAAGTAATTGTATTAGTTTTGAATCAACAATGAAAACAAAGGATAAACAATTATCTACTTAAGTTCTTCATCCTTTTTGGTAACATCATTGCGCAGAGTAACTGAATTACCATTGTCTTCCCATTTGTCATGGGGTTTATGAGACACCCTTTCTTCCTCTCCCCCTGCCTGTGCTATCGTGTGCATGAACACTCTGAGCAAACAGCCCAAAGGGCCTCTGGCTCTGCATCTAAGGGTGGGAGCTGTGGTCAGAGATGTCCTGGTGTCCATCTGCTTTGTGGGGATGTCAACTGCAAGCTCCTGGTGTGGCTTAAAAGGAAAAGTGACCCCCAGCCAAGGGGATGGGAGCTGAGAGGAGAAAAGGTGGGAGGAAGGAAACGTTCATGCACCAGGTCACCTCTTGACGTGTTACAGGGCTGCTACAGAGCTAGAATTGGCCTTTTCAAAGTGATGCTTAAAAAGGAGCTGGTCTCTGCTTACTGAAGAGCTTTCCTTCAGGTGAGATCCACGTGTGCCTGCACAATCCCTGTGATGGGGCTGCACTGCCTGTGATGTCCCATATCTGGGGGTGCAATCCCAGTTTTGCCTGTCTCGGGTTTGATTTCTCTGTACCTAAGGAAATGCCGTCCATCAGAACACAGCATTGCTCCCACTGCAGCTCATGATTTATTTGAAATGAAATCCACTTTTCTGCATCACGGTTTTTCTGGGTACATCTGGTTATGCTGACGTCTCAGTGTTTGACTTTCGAAATGTTAGACTCTCCTGTAGCGCAGAACAGTTTAAGGGAAGATAAGGACTCTTACCTATGAATATTTATGGCTAGAGTTGAATTGTACTTCAGGTTGCAATTCATTATTGCTGGGAGAACAGTACATAGAAGGCAATATTCAATTTATTAAAATGTTTTCTCTTTTGTGCCTGGATCAGTGAACAAATTTATTTGAAATTTGTCTAAGTCTCAGTATTAAAATCTTATTAAAGTTACAGTCTTACTAAAGAAAACAAAACAAGGAACAAAGCTGTCCACAATGCCAATAAGCCAGAAATATTTCTGCTCACAAACAGTAAAAAAGTAGAGTTGACCCAAGCTATTTTAAAGAGCAGATACTTTGATACGAACAGAAACACAAATTATGCTCAATTTAAACATTCATGAGGTAGAACCACAGCTGCTCAAGTGAAACTCCTACTTGTTAATCCTAAATAAAAGGAGCTGGTTGGGAAGATGTGAATATTTGCATTGGACATGAAATCAATCAAACCAAACACACTCATTTTAGGGTTCTGTGACTGACCATTTTTTCCAAATTTAATATTTGGAGAGGAGGGATTTGGCAGCAGGAAATCCCGAAAACCTTCCCAGATTTGGGTATTTATCCCTCTCCTGGCTATCCCACTTCTCCCTTTCTCCTGCAAGCCAGGTGAGTGTCCCATTCCTCAGCCTCTGCACCATCAGCTCCAATCCTCTTTCTCCCTCTGACTCCCCAAGTGTTTTAGCAGCTCTCCCGTAGCTGGGTAGCTACAGGGAAGACTCTAAAGACAGGAGATTTTCTTAGGTGCTCTGAGGAGCTACTAGCAAACTGAATTGAAGTAAATTTCATCTGAGCAGAAGGGAAAATGTCCTCAGTTGCACTTCAGAATAATTGCTCTACAAGAGAGTTGAGAACAGCTAAAAAATACAGAACTCTGGCCAAAAAGAGACAGTGATTGTGGGAACAGGCATTTGCTGGGAGATGTGAGCAAAGTTAACTCTTTGTTTCTCTGCTTTACTCTGATGCTTGGTGGGGGGATGATTTACTGAGCAGGTTGACAGGGTTGTACCTGTGCCCTTGCTTCATCCCACTGCAGTGGGCGATCATCTGACCAGCCCTGTTCCCTCTAATTTCAATCATGATCCTGTTCTGCATTTCTCTGTGCACAGTTAAAAACCTTCCTGAGGAACTCGATTTGTGCATCACAAGAAATAGGCTCAATTTCAAATAAATGTGCTTTACCCTCAGTTTTAAAAATTTGCACCCCAACGAAACATCTTTCCCATCACATCACCTGATCCATTATTTCATTTTGGTCCTACAGCTCCTGATTCTCCAGTACTCTGGTGCCAACCTCTAAGGAAGTCTGTTGGGTTCATCAAAGTCTTGCTGTGACTCATGGCCCCTTCTTACAGAAAACAGGCTTTTCCTCTTGATGAAGACAACCAATCTTCAAACCCTATGGTGCCTTCTGGAGAGATGGATATGCAACACAGGCAGATCCCGAGCCCTGGAGCCAATCTCCCAGGAAAATGAATTGCACAAGGGGACGAATTGTTGTAAACAAGTGGAAGTGAGATTTTGGTTGAAGAGAAAAGCTTTTGACTGATCTGTGAAGATGCAAAAATCAGACAGGAGCAGAATGTGTTCTCTTTTTTTTTCCCCTTTTCCATTTTCCAGTGTTTTTTGTTACATGCTGATGTTCTAACACAGCTGTATTCTCCCTGGAAAAAGTCTGTGAGTCCTTTTGATGGCATGATGTATATATGATGTATATAGAAACACAGAGAGCAAATAGAATTGTCATTGTGCACTGCTAGCGCCCACACTTTCTGAAGATTTTTGAAATCCTTTGTACCTTTTACCCTACACCATAGGCTGATATGGCACAATCTCCCTCAAAGCTGAGCATTGAAAATTCAGAGTTTTTGAGCTGGGGGGAAACTAAAGTGAGACCTGCTCTCTGCAGAAACCTTTTCTGCCTCTATCTCCCTGTGCAGAGGTTCATTAATCTTGCGTTTTCCTTCCAGATTGAGGAGTGGAGCAGAAATAGCCCTCCCCAATTTTTATTTTAATGTTCATCTATGGGTAGCTTTAGCTTTCCTGTTCGGCACAAGTATAAAGCTGCCACTCACACACTGACTCTTTGTTAAGCTCACTGATGAAATGTTCTCCCAGTAGAATCTTCCCCAGGGATCAGACGATAACAACGTGGCTGATCTCCCAGAGATCATATCACCCTAGGGTAAGGGGAGAGGAACTTTTACCATTCAGCCATTCTAAAACGAAGGCATTGCTCTTCGAGGCTCTTCGTGACCATGTTCTTCACAGCCAGGTTGGACAGGGCTTGGAGCAACCTGATTTAGTGGAAAGTGTCCCTGCCTGTGGCAGGGGATTGGAATGAGATGATTTTTAAGGTCCCTTCCAACCCAAACCATTCTGTGATTCAGTCATGAGGAGCTGGTTGTGCTGGTGTATCCATGGCATGAGACTGGCAACATGGCAGAAGGTATTTTTCCCTGTCTCCAAAATTCCATGAAAACTTATTAAGATACAAAGTGAAATCTGCAAGTGAATCCAACTGAGCTCCAAATGATGAACAGCATATTAAAAAGCACTGAGCCATGTTGTGATAAAAGCTCTCCCCCCTTGCCATTGTAATATATACAATAAGCAAGGATTATTGTCCTGTATTCAATAAAAATCAGCACCAGAGCCTTTGTTCCTTCCAGACACAATCTATGAACTCTGATTTCTGTTTTGATCTGATCAGCACCTCTGGCATTTAAGATTGGAGCTGTGAACAGAACGAACAGCTTCATTTTCCCCTGCTAAATGATATTTTTTGAAAAGGCCTCAGAAAAGAGAAACAAACAGAGCTAGATTGGGTCACTTACAAACACAAACTGGGTTTCTTTGCAGATGCAAACAGGTTTATACCAGTTGTGCAGGTGGGCATTCATTAAGGCTCAGAAGTGCTCCACAAATTTGTATTTTCTTTCATCTCAAAGCCTACGGGCTTGTGTTTACGAGTCTTCTTAGATCAGCCTCCTGAAGGATGCTCACTTCTTTGGGCAAGAGGATTAACCAGTCTGGCTGCCCTGCTGTGGTGTCACTGGTGAGCAGCTTTAAAATCCCTGTACCATTTGCTTCCTCTGCTCTGGCTCAAGCCCAGAGGAAGGAGAGGGATTAAGTCTCAAGGTCTGAGTCAGAAAACACCAACCGCGACATAAGGCGTTTTCCTGGACTGCTTACGAAAAATGTTATTCCATGCTTGTGTTGATGGTAAAGAGAAATTAATCTTATTCCAATTGCCAGTCTGAAGGAAGACAAAAAGAATGATTTATTGCAGTAATGGGAAACTTTGTAAGAATTCATGCTCTGTGTGGGAGCTGTACTAATAATGCTGTTGGCAGTCGTGGCTGCTTTTCAGTTGGACAGAAGAACTAAAACATCAGAAATGTCAGGTGTCACAGATGTCGTTACAGCTTCCCGTGGCACTGCTAAGGTCACTCCCATTTAATGGAGTTTGTCGCTGTTTGGGTATTTTTTAAATTCAGCACACAATGCTTCACCTTCTCCTGCAATCTGCACGGAGCAGACATCAAGGATAACAGCAGCGTCAAGAACACTCTGAAAGCTGCCAAGTGCTGTGACAAGGTTGTTGCTGTTGCTGACAGCCAGCAAGAAGCTGCTTTTTAATGGTTGAGCGTTGGCATGTTTTACTAATATGTCCCTTGGAATGGAGGCTTAATACAGCTCGTGAGCTACCTGCTTATGCTGAGTGAAGGGAAAGATGAAGCAGAATTGACTGCTGGAAACAATGGGGTTTGAGACTCTGGTCTACAAGATTTCATGGCAGGCTTTGGGTGAATCCCAGAAGTTCATGTGCCTGAAATCCATCCCTAAAATAAATGCACCATTGCAGTGAGAAAGGTATGGAGTGTGCTGGGTTGTTGGAAGTGTGCTAATGCTGTTAAATCCTGGTAATAATGGCTACTACATCTCCATTACGTTTGTGAAATTTTGGGGTGCTGGCGAGATCTAAATCTACCCTCCTTCAGCTTAAAGCTATTCCCCCTTGTCCTCTCACTCCAGGTTCTTGTAAAAACTCCATCTCCAGCTCTCTTGAAGCCTCTTTAGGCACTGAGAGGGGTTCTAAGGTCTCCCTGGAGCTTTCTTTTCTCCAGGCTGAACAACCCTGGGCAAAACATCATCCCAGGCATGGCTGCAGCACCCACACGTGCACTTACACACTCACTACAAATTTTTGGTCCTTCTCTTCCTCTTTCCTGAAAGTCCTGGCTGGCTTGGCTGCTTTGTATCACCAGTGATACGGTGTTTAACTAACTTTGCTGCTTTTCTATTTAGATTAGATGTTAGGAAGAAATTCTCTGAGGGTGGGGAGGCCCTGGCACAGGGTGCCCAGAGAAGCTGTGGCTACTCCATCCCTGGAAGTGTCCAAGGCCAGGCTGGACGGGGCTTGGAGCAGCCTGGGATAGTGGAAGGTGTCTCTGCCCATGGCAGGGGGTGGAATGAGATGATCTTTAAGTTCCCTTCCAACCCAAACCCTTCTGTGGTTCCATGATTCTTTGATCCTTTCCCACTGGTGTTTGTCTGAGCGAGCTCAGGACGGGGCTGGCAGCCCATGGATGCTGGGCTGGCAGCTGTGAGCTCCCCTGGCATGTTTTTGTTCCCAGTAAACAACCCCAGCAGCTTGGTTAGGCTGCCCTGCAGCACTCGGGCCATGCCTGTGCCTGTGCTTCTGGAGAGGTTTTGCACTTGAGTGCCCAAAATCACTTCAGGTTCTTCTTTGTGCTTCCCGGCCCACAGGAGACCTGGAATAATAACTGTGATGTGCTGCCTTATTGCTTAAATGCCCTCATGAATATACTCCAACCTGATCTACAGTTCAAACAAATTCAATAAGGCAGAGCAGGATTTAAAGATATTTTAAATAAATTAACTTCTGCATGGATGTTTATTAAGTTTTATGAAGCCATTTACTAAAATGTAACTTTTCTTTTTAAAAGGTGCTTGAAATTTTCCCCTTGTGAACTATGGAAATTGCTTTTATAATTGAAATGAGAAATAAGAGCCAAGCTGAAAGCATCCCTCATGGCTCGAGGCACAGTCCTTGTGCCTTTCTAAAGGAGAAATAGAATTATTTGACTCTCCACATCTTTTGTTTTCCTTCCCATTTGCGGGGTGAGACATGGTGCACGATTGCGTGATGCCGGCTGGGAGGGTGGCTCGGGAGGAGTGGGAAGTTCTGCTTCCCAGGATTTGGCTTTTTCCAGGAGTCAGCCCTGAGCTAGACAAGTCACGAGCAGGCAGCAACATTTTTCACTCCAGCTTGAACACGGGCTGGGTTTCTGCGTGAGCCATGGAGGCTCCACTGGGAGCACGGTGCCCAGCACAGAGGTCTCCTGCAGCCAGGAAACCAGGATGCTGTCACGTGCTATGGATTTCCACTGCAGGAGCTGCAGACCAAAAATATACCTTTGGGCAGAGCAGGGCTGAATACCAAATAAAAGGATCCATAAAATAAACTATTTTGATCCTTTAATACTCGATGGTGTAGGGACAATAGAAGCTCCTGCTCTTCTCATCTGGAAGCAGCACCAAAAAGCCTTTGGAGAGGCAGCGCATTTGAGCTGGGTTTTAGAAGATGGATTTTCCAGACATGAATGATTCAAAATATTTAAGTTTTATTCTCTTGCTGCTTTCCAAGCAACATTTCCCTCTACCAGAAATCAAAACAAAATGGTTGAACGGTTAAAAAGGATGAAGATTTTGTGGCTCAGCTCAGCTATTGCACAACAGAACATTAACCAGGAGCTGCAGGGAGCATGGAGGTGACTGATTTTTGCTCATTTAGTGTAAGGACACTTTAATATCACGGGTAATACCGAAGAATTCTGTCCCCACAAAATTACATTTGTTTTAGAAAAATAAATGATCTCCATTCCCACACTTCAGGCTCCTGCACTCCACATGCTCCACACCTGGATGGGCCGGATGCTCTCCATTGCTGTGCCCAACAGCAGAGCAGGACAGCACAGAGCTGATGCTTTCAACAGCTCTCAGGAAGGATTCTTCAGGGCAAACATCAGTGATGGGAGTGTCCTTCAAACCTAACTAGTTCCCCTGTTTGTCTGCTGACCTGAAGACAGAGCAGCAGCTGATGTTTGGGTGCTGTTTGTGCTGCAGAGTGCAGGGAGAGGAGCACTCAGGGCCCTTCTGCAGAGGAGCTGCAAATCCCAGTTCAAGGCCAGTGGGATTTCAGCAGTTTAGACCCGAGCCGGGGTGCCTGTGTTGATAACCAGGCTGTGTGATAAAGGCACGCCTGCCACTTCAAGCAAAAGCTGCGCAAGCCTTAAATTTGGATATTTATTTCTTAGGATCAATAAATGACAAAAGAAAATACCATACAGTACAAAGGCTATATCAGGAATTAACCGTTTCATTACACTTTGATCAGTAAATACAGTATCAATAATAGCATGTTACACTGAAAGAGTGTTTCCCATTGCCACACAGAAGGATTCCACACCCTCTTCCTTCCCTTTGTCACAGAAAATATTACAAAGTAGACACGGACACACTTTTAACATTCATTTTTTCCCCATTGAGCAACAGGCCACAGAAAAATAAAGCACATCAACATTTTGTATCTCAGAATAAAATAAAAAATAAAGGTGCACTTTAAAAAATATTTGCCGTAAATACAATATGTGCAGGACTACCAGGTGGCACAGCTGGGGAAGGACTCTGGATCACAAAGCCAGGACACAGCAGCATGAGGTTTTGCATCAGCAATTTCTGTTTTCGTACTAAGCAAACCCAGACTGAGACCAGGAAGAGTGGTTGGGCTGTGATGTGAAGAACCAGACGGAGCTCTAGCAGATACAGCTTTGGTTAAAGAGTCACCAAACAACACAGCCAGGAGGACACCGGACTGACGCTCACGGCGCCGCGCAGGGAGGTGCTCCCGTGCCCTGGGGATGTTTGCTGTCCTTGCCCAAGGGCAGCAGCCATGCAGCTGCACAGATGATGGGCTCAGACCTGCAGCACGAGCTGTCTGCAGCACCAGCACCCTCGGGGGTTGTTCCACTGAACGCCGGATGCTAGAAATGCAAAGGTCCCGCTATCGTCGCGTGCACAGCACGCGCCCTGCTGACCCTCCTCGCTGATTTTCCATTGAGTTTTCTCCTGAAAAGCTCGCTGAAGTGAGGTCTCATGCACCTTACAAAAAAAGTCAAACTCAGCAGAGCATTCCAACACTGATGGACTGGGCCTGTGGTGAGAAAGTCCTGTCTGGGGGAAATTTCTGAATAGCAAAATGACTTTATAAACCTGATTTCATACTGCCAAACGGATGGCTCTGGCAAGAGCACTGCGAAGAGAAACAAAACCTCAAAATAACGTTTGAAGGGGTCACTTGATAGACTCTCTTCAGAGGGGAATTTCTCAGAATCCATCTGGCAGCACTTCACATCTGCGGGTTCCACAGATTTTATTCTTTTTTTAGTCAAAACAAACAGTTCCAAACACAGGGAATTTGCATAGTTGAGCAGAGGCCCCAACACTCACCTCTGCTTCACTGAAGAGTTCAGCCAAGATAGGGACACAACGGATGGGAGTTTGTGTTCTGTCTAATGGCAAGAACCATTCACACCAGATTAAATTGAATAACCTTTTTGAGTTAGCAGTTCAATCATTGTTAAAAGGCATGTAAAGAACCATTTCTCTGGTAAATATGGGGCAGCTTGTACCTTTTTCTTCTCTACTGTATCAGTTTTCCTTTACCAGCCCGAGTTGGACGGGACTTGCAGCAACCTGGTCTAGGGAAAGGTGTCCCTACCCATGGCAGGGGTTTGGAACTGGATGGGCTTTAAGGTCCCTTCCATCCCAAACTCTCCAGTGATTCTCTGGAAACTGTGGGGGTTTGCAGTGAGTTATCCTCACTTCTTTGCATCTCTAAGTTGAATGTAGCAAAATTAGGTGAGGAGGGAAGAGAGGATGAAACCAGCTGTAACTTGCACTGCTCAGCTCAAGGTTGTCAGATTTGGCCAGTGGAAGAGGTAGCTTTGAGCTGCAATCTCAGATTAAGGCCATGGACCCAGGTCTGCTTTCCTGTTAAACTGCAAGGACAGAGCTGTAGAAGTCAGCAAACCACTTGGATAAATCCCCCAAATCTCCCCAGCTCTTCAGCACTCCAGTGGCCCAGCAGACACTGTGGAAGGAGCTTATGATAAGTTCACTTTTTCTCCAGTTTTCTCCCACTGTCATGTCAAACCAAAAATAAACCTGCCAGTTTCTCCGCGCTGTGATCAAATATTCTGTAAGCTGCCAGTGTATCTCAGTAGTGAAGATCTAAACCAAGCATCTTATGTGAAACAACGAGTTTTGTACAGTGTTTCCTAAGATAATCAAGCACATTTCAGCAGGTTGGTGTTGAACAAGTGTAGTAAAAATGTTTAATATTTCAAAAGCAAAGGAGACATGCAGGGTGTTAAATTGCAATGGAAGTCAAAGCAATGCAGTTACAGCTTTTGTGGGAGGTTTCAGAAAGCCCCTCCCAGCTGCTGGCTGTATTTAGAGGTGAAGTAAAAAAATTGAGTCCTCCAGAAACATTTGGAGTGTCTTGTCTGGAAGGCCAATGTTAAATGTGTGACATCAAGACTCCTCTTCCTCTCAAGGCAGACCTTTCCCCTCTCCTGTTCATGGTACCTGGATTTTCCCACAAGGCAGGATGAGCAGGTCTTCTAGAGATTCTTCTGTCAACCTGCCCAAGCCATTTCACACACACCATACACAGAAAATATTTGCTGGTTTCTCACAGATTTCCTTCTGAAGAGATCAGTCTCCTTTACGCCTGTTTGTTTAATTTCATTTATTTGTGTACCTGTTTTCCTCGTCAAAGAGGAGTCAACAGTCCACGAGCAACAAAAGTGCTTGGTCAAATACAATCTCTGCCCTCTGCTTGGTACAACCAGGGCAAGAAATCACAAGAAGGCATGGCAGAACAGAGCTTGTAGTTTGGCTGAATCAGAAGAAACTAAACTGACTTTTATTTTGAGCCCTTTCTTTTGCTGGGGCTCTGTAGTAGGCATTAAAACCAGCTCCCATCCCTGGCAGGTGTGGTTGGAGGCTGTGGCTGATGGGCTGCCGTGGTAGCCAGCTGGGTACAGCTGCCAGGTTATAAATGCCCCAAAAGTAGTCAGTCACCACCACCAACTCACAGCAAACGCCCCCAAATGGGTGTTTCCTCTATCTGCTGAGCCCAACAGGACCTAAACCACAAGTCCAGGGAGTTGGACTCGGTGATTCTTGTGAGTCCCCTCTAACTTGGCATGTCCTGTGATTCTCTGATGCGACATCTGCAGCAGGAGATGTCACCCAGTGGTTCAGTAACTGGTCTCCATCACTGTGTGACCCTCACTGGGGTTAATCCACACCTCCAGCACTGTGGCTTCAGTTAGGGACCACAGGTGCTCATTAGCTGAAGAGTGACATGGGATGGGCAAAGCCCAGAAAGCCGAACCGAGCCAACTCTTCTACTTTGTCACCTTACAGAGCCAAGTCCTGCTGTCCTGATGACGTGTGGTGTGAAAGGGGACACAAGGTCACCACCAGAAGAGGTTGCACAGGATGATAGGTCAGGTTCCTGCAGGTCCCCATTTAGGGAAAAAGCCCTTTAGCTTGTCCCAGAGCCCTGTGATTTTGGTACTAAAGACTCTGGAGCAATTTGCTGTATCACACAGTGGGCTGTTAGAGGTGGAACCGTACGGGAGAAAAGCTCATGCTACCTCTCCTGACCAGCTGGGAAATTCCAAAGATAATTTTCAGGTCTTGTTTGTGTTCCTCTGGCTCGTTAAAAGAAAGTGGGTTTAGAGCCTAGACTCCCCAGTTTAGACCTCCTTATGCTCTGCATTTGAACTATCTGAATGTTTGGGTACAGATCAGTGTGCCAACATGTCTGGTAGCAAAAAGGAATAAAAGAAAAGGTAGAACAAGAGGACCTGCTGCCTACAACTGCTATAAACTGAGATGTTAGCCTCATGGAAAGGGTGATGAAACAAGTAAAACTGGAATAAGAATGGGAAAAATCTGAAGGTCCCACAGAATTGGGGCAGATTTCTCTTATCTCAGCAGCCTGGAGCCCTCATGAGCTCAGAGTTCTCTCACCTCTTAATGCAGGCCAGCAAACTGTTCTCTCTGGTAAAAAATAGGATTTGGCTGTATGGCAAAAGGAAGATTTTCCATTTCTGTTCATTTTCAGCACTCCATCTGGGCACAGCCTCTGCATTCTTGACTTTGCCAGAGGCTCTGCTGTTACTGGTGTAGTGGTACCAATGCCAGGCACTGTGGATGCCCTAACGCCAACGGTGACCCCACTCCCCAGGCCACAGCCACCCCAGCCTAGGTAAGGCATCGTCTGTTGTTATTTAGTTTCAAGGAGCCAGAGCAGCTCTCTTGAGCACCTCGGTCATATTACTCATAATGGAGATACATATTTCTAAAATAACCACCTGGCTCCCTGAGTTTTCACTCCTCGTTCATTGAACATCCCACAGACGAGCATGTCCATTCTCCAAAAACATCCCTTTCTGTTCAAAGCTTCTTTCTCCTCATCAAACTCTCTGCTCGGTGCCACCAGGAGACACGATCTCAAACCCTTGGACGTGAACATGGCATCTCTGCACTGAGAAAAGGATGAAATGCAGAACGGTTGTGCCTAAGTTGAACACATTTTGGCTTCCCAGTCAACACCACATCTGGATTTATGCCAGACTGAAGTTACAATACATGTAGACATTACTCACAAGAGGCAAGGCCAATGCTCGAAAATAACCTCAAAGTTACTGGCAGAACAAAGCCTATTTTCCCAACAAAAATGACTTTGCTAAACACATTTGTGTTACGTGAATTTGGAGACCATGCATGAAAGTCACAGAGGCCTCTCTCAAGTTTTGACTCCATGATGAATTGCGTTCCTCCTCCTCCTTTGGCTTCAGTACGTAGTTTCCCTTGTGACCTGGCTGGAAAATGTGTGGTTGCTGGAGATGCTGTTGGATTTCCTGGTGAAGGCCAGTCGTTTCTTCTTCTTCCTCCATGGCAGGCACAGGATCGTGAGCGTGGAGAGGAAGATCTGGCGGAAGTTTGCCGACACCAGGTTGTAGAGGATGGGGTTGATTGCTGAGCTGACGTAGAAGAGGACGTTTGTCAGCATGTAGAAATAGTGGTAGAAGTTGTAAAGGAAACTGGAAGAACAGATGAAAGACAAAAATCTTGAGTGTGAAGAACTCAAAGTCACAAGGGTGAGAAAAACATGAGCTGCTTTCCAGCTAACCTTTTTAGGCTGCAGACACGAGCTTACCAGTGGTACCTGAGCCACCAAAACCCATCTACATCTCCAACTGGAACTGGTCAAATATGGATCAGATGCCTCTGTGAAGATATTACCCCACTCACCAGCAATTAAGAGACTTATTTAAGCCCTGGGGCCAGATGCGATATTTACCTCGTGCATTCATTTTTTCCTTGGAAACAGGCATTCTGGAAACTGAGAAGCCAGATGGAAATTTGCTTCAGTGTCATACATATACATTAGCTTGACTTTTTTGGCTGCAGTTCTGAGCTACAGAGGTTGCAGAAGAGCCAAACTCCAGCAACAGATGCAGCTCTCTCCTCCCTCTGGCAGTGAGAGTGGCATCAGCTCATTCAATGGGTCCCTGGGTTGGGGTTTGTCCATAATGTGGGATAGCATTTCCTGTTCTGGGGGTAAGCTGATGATAACATGCTTCTGAAACACATCCTGACCACCACAATTTAATGTTTTCAACTAGAACTGGTTGAAAATGTTTTATTATCTTTTATACTTCTGGAAATATGTTTCCTTGGGCCAATTGAG
Source organism: Dicrurus megarhynchus (assembly GCA_013399195.1). Classification (NCBI taxonomy): domain Eukaryota; kingdom Metazoa; phylum Chordata; class Aves; order Passeriformes; family Dicruridae; genus Dicrurus; species Dicrurus megarhynchus. The sequence continues at coordinate 608,861 of VXAD01011617.1, read as the reverse complement.
AACAACGGCCCTGAGCTGGTAAAGCATTTATAAACACCACAGGTCTCATTTTCGGCAAGATGTTCCTCAGAATCATTTATCTTGGTGAAAATTGCAGACCTTTTTCCTAGTCTGAGCAGTGTCTAACAAAAGATAAATAGAGGAGTGCTGGGCTACATTGCCTGTCCCTCCACACCCCCTCAGTACTGCCAAGGACTGCAGGGTCCATCCAGCTCTTACAAGCAGAGTTTCTCTATGTAGTTGTGAAGAATTAATATCGGAAAAATTTCTCTTCTTCAGGGGCAAGGCACATGCGTTTATAAGTGAACATGCCAAGCTGCTGCAAGCTCTTGGTTAGCCACCAGACTGATAGTTCACTGTCATTCTGTGAATTCAGTGTTTTCCTAAAATCACTCATGGTTTTAAAAAGAAGAAAAGAATATTGTGTGAATGCAGCCACGATGCATAAATTCCCACTAACTGCAGACAGACTTCTCTGCCCCTCTTGCTCAAAGCAAATGCAGTCACTACATAATTGAACACTGCCTTAAGTGCTTTTCATATAGGAAAGCAAAGGAGAAACAAGAGTTTGTCCCTGTGTGTGCCTAGAGCTCTGCTTTCATGACTGAAGATAGATTTTGGATTTTACTATGGCTGGATCCACAGTCCCATTCAGTTGACTGCAATATCCTAATTTATTATATTTTCTGTTTGGAGTTAATGGAATTTTAGTCTTTTGTTGTTGTTCTGCTTTTTAGTATTGTAGATTTTCTTTCCCTTGAAGGAAACAGCCCTGATCTCAGGGAGAACAGGGATGTAACACCATGGGAGGAGACACACGAGTGCATCCCTTGGCATCTCAGGCTTCCTGGGTGTGTGTCCCCAGACAGCACTAGCTCTTAATGACATATTTAAAAATAATTATCAGTTTGGTGGTTGCTTTGCTGAGGAACCTGGCCTGGTGCATCAGAAAGGAGCAGGGAGCTCCTGGGCTGCCTTTGCACATCTGTGAGCAGCGCACATGTGTTCGTGCAATTATCCCCGAATTCTCTGACAATCTGGGCATTTCCCAATCAGCAGCAGCTGCTGGTGTTTCATTCTGATCCACTCCCTGCAAAACCCAGTAAATAACCCACCCCAGACTCAGTAAGTAGCACAGTTATTCCCTCACCTGTGTAACCTCCCCTGTCACTGAGGAAATGTGGCCTCGTGGAGCTAAATTGTGTGCTGGTGGGAGCTGGTGCATCTTAGGGCTGGGGATCAATATCTCTGGCACAGAGACTGAAATCCACTCTGGGTGTACCAACCCCTCTGTCCAAATGTCATTTTATCAAGGGCTGCCAGAGGTGAAGCCCCATGGCTGCAGCCCACAAGAGGAGGAGGAGGGGCTGATGATACATTTTGGTTCAAGATAATGCTTCCTCCACCGTGTCTGGGGGATTTAGGTAAAACAAAGACTCATAATTTGGCTGGCAAACACTGAGATATCAAAAAGAAACGAACCAAAACAGCAATTAGGAGTTTGAGGCTTTAACCCCTCGATTGGAGACCACCTTTGTTCCCAGATCCTCACCTCCATCTCCTCACCTGTGAGTGCCCAGCCCCGACCTGAGCCCCCACCCTGTCCTGGCATGGGGGGACCGTGTCCCCCACGTTGTGACTCACTCTGTCCAGTGGCTGGAGGGGACATAGCAGAACATGAGACGCCGTATGTGGTAAGGGAGCCAGCAGACCACGAAGGCGATCACCACAGCACCTGCAAGGCAGGAAAAAAACCCTTAACTTTGTGAGCAACTCTCGATCAGGGTGAAAAAGGGACCTTGTCTGCCTGGGTTTTATTGCTGTAACCTGTTTTCCTGCAGCCCCACTTGTTCTTGTATTGCTGTAGTGCAAAGAATTAATAACCCTGAGGGACAATCAGCCTGCAAATGTCTGTAAAAACAAGCAAAACAGAAGTAATAGCAAACAGCACTAAGCAGCAGGGCAGGGACATAGGAACAGCAGAAGGTACAGATGAAGGACTGGTGATGCCTAGTTCAGACACTGGCTTAAAGGAAACTCAGTTTGCATCTGTGTTTCATGCCCTTGTGGCACTGGGTATCTTGTCCAAGGTATTCACAGAGACAGTTGGTGTGTGTTTTTTGCCCAGGTAGACAGGGAGCCAGGGACACCATAATCCCGTTAGTGTGTTATGTGGAGCCACTGGCCACAGCCCCCACAGTGCTGAGCGTTGTTAAACTGCTCTTTCTGGTGGCAGGGCTCGTCCTTTTGTTCTACATTTGTGCAATACCTGAGATTACAGCGTGTTTGGGTCTGGACTTTGCCAGAATAAAAATGATCAATTAAAGGGCAAGCAGAGAAAGGCACTACAGCTTTTTTCCTTTCCAGATTCTGAGGGATGTCAAACAAAGGAAAATAAAATGCAGCAACTCTGAGGCATAAAAGTGCTGTTGATAGAGCGCATTTGTCGGTCTGGATTAAAAAGCAAATCTATCAGGCAATCAAGAGAAAGACTTCTTTCCTTTTAAAGACTTCTTTCCCCTTTAATATATGTTTCAACCTCTGTGTGGAACAGCAGGATTCTGGCAGAATCCTAGCAGGAAATAAAGAAATCTCAGTTAAAACGTAACACAATAAAAGGCAAGAAGAAAATAAAGACTAAATAAAATAATTAAGTTAATTTTTGGTCCCAAATTTGCTCTACAGACAACAAGGGCCGCATCACTCTTGTCCTTTATGTGACCTGTAAGGGGCTGGGAAGCAGCAAAGCTCTGCTCCGTAAGTGCAAGGTGGATGTGGCACGTGGACCCCAAGGCTGGGTTTTTTTCTGCCTTGGGATTGAAAATATTCATGTGGATATGTCCCAAACCCAGACACTGTCATCCCACAGGGACCATGTCCCAGCTCAAGGAGAAGATGTGCAGAAGATGTGTTTCCCTTGGAGAATGCCGTCTAGGAGGAACAAGTGTGGCTGAGGATGCATCTCCCCGTCACTGATGCTCACCCAACAGGTACAGGAGAGCAGAAATTAAATAATCCCTGGTGTCCAGCTCCATACTCACACCCTACTCCAACTCCATGAGCTCCCTCTCTCATTAAACACACAGCTAACAATGGAGAACGTTCTATTCCTTTAGCATCAGCCTGCATGATGCATGACAGCATCTTCCAGGAATGCTGCAAAAGCCATTTATCCAATAAAGATTTAAGCAACTGAAGGGACATGTTTTGGAAAGAAGGCTAGAGGGTCTGTTTTTATTCTCTTGTCTAAGTGAATTCATTTTTTCAAACTGTTTTTGGCTGCTCTCTGGCCAAAACCAGTTTGAAATTACACAGATGTAATTCATCACCAGACAGCCTGCAGCCCTTCAGATGGCAGCAAGTGAATGAATTTGACCTGTGTCTGATCCTTCCCTGGGGAACTTTGATGGGACTGTGATGGGAGAGCCCCTGCATGACGTGTGGCACAGGAGGAGTGGGAGATCCACCGGGGAGCTCTCTGGGAGCAGGGATGCCTGCCTTGCTCCTTCACATTTCTGAGCACCTGCTTTTGGCCACCTCCAGAAATTCATTTCTCCGTCAAACAGACCTTTCGTTTGCCCTGGATGGAGCAATCCGCTCATGATTCTCCCGGAGATCCCTCCCAGGGGCCACAGGAGAAGCAACACTCTCCAGCCTCTCCTCCTCCATCCGTCAGCCTCGGGCCAGCGGGAACGAGCCAACATCACAGCCCATCTGCTTTCCCAGCGCCTGCACAGGATTAGCTGCATTTTCAGGCTGCAAAAGCATCTTCCTAAATGGCTCCAAACACAGGTTCATTCAGGCACATCATAATTTCTGCAGAAACCTCCATGCACTGGCACTTCTCAGCTGCTCACCCCTGTGTGCAGCTCTTTAGGTACAGCAGGATCCAGATTCTTTCGACAGCCAATTATAAGAATCTCACACATCTGCTTGTTAAATTTACCAACATGTTAAAGGAAAGTGGTTTTCTCCTGGTAAACGATCTCTGCTTCTGCTGCTCAGGCAATGCTGTGCCAAATAATATGGATCTATAGTAACAAAAACACATATTGAGAGAAGTATCTGCTTAACATCAGCAATTATGTAATCTGTGATAATTCTGTAATATCACATGCAATCACTCTGCAATTAAAACTCCATTAAACATGTGAAGTGCACTGGTGACACTTACGGTCTGATTTGGAAGTCCCAGCTGGGTGACACATTGTGCAGTTCTGTGCTGCACAGATTAGGAGATCCCGACCTGAATTTGTCACCCTTAATCCATATGTTTTCATTTTATCATACAAGGGATCAAGCAGATTTAGGGTGGCAATCCTGCCCTCTTGGGTCCTCTCCCCTGGGACGAATATGAAACACAAGACTGTGTTAACTTTCATCTAATACAGAAGGAAAATATCCTTTTCTCCCAGATGCCTGTTGCCTTTTCCTGCTGTTTTGTTCTTCCCTGAGCACCTGCCTGTCAAAATGGTCGAGCTGTAAAAACAAATTCTGAGCAAACTGGCTGCCAAAATGATTTTTTTATTATTGTTACGAGCTCCTAGGATGTGTTCTTCACCATCAAAAGCTTGACTCATGGGTTCCTTTGGTGGAACAAGACGGAGCAGGTCAGCCAGCTGGAGCTGAGCACTGCAGGGGAAGGGTTTGACTCAATGTGTGATGGGGTGACTGTCCAGGATGGTGTTTGTGAGGTTGGAGATTTCCTGCCTTTATTTTTTGAACTAAAAATAAACCAGACACATCCCTCACTTCTAATTAATTCAATAAGGTTCTAATAGGAGCAGAGCTGCTCCTTGAGCTTCTGATATTTCCCATATCCGAGCAAACGAGGTGCCAAACCTCAGGGCTGGGGAGGGGAGGTGGGACCCCAGCAAGATGACCCCAGTGTGCAGGGGTGGCAGGGAATGATCCTTCCACCATTGTATGCCCTAATTTCCCTCCTAAATCAAACTCCCAATTTAAATGTGTATTAAACTCTGAATTATTACATCCTGTGTGTTTCTATTTTGTCTTATAATGGCTCTATTCTCTGCCCGTTTGAACTGCATGCCAAGGCAGAAGGGGAGAGGAAGGAGGAGTGGCAGAGGACGAGCCCCGGTTTGTTTTTCCTTCAGGAAGCCCTGCAGAGAGAAACATCAATTCTGAGTGACATCTTTTTCATTGCGCAGGAGATTTAAACCGTGCCAGCCTTGATTCTCAGACTAAACTGGCTGTGGGAGCAATCTTGGAAGTTAAATTCGATTAGATCACACTGGGTATTTTATTTTGCCTTGTGTGTCTCCTGGGCTGGGCTGGGGAAGCGCCCTCCCTCCAGGGCAGCCTCTGGGTTAGCATGTGCGCAGGGCAGGGCATCACGAGTAAGAACCCCACGTTTTTTCTGCTTTGCCTGAGTACAGGAGCGATGCTCAGGAGGGGTTTTCAGCCCCCATCCCTTTGTGGGGCCGTGTGAGGCTGGCAGTGACTCAGAGCCCCGGGACAGCGATGGGTGAGGAGCCACCGCCGCTGACTCACTCGGCACCGGGGAGCACAAAGCACACGGCTGCTGTTCTCCTCCTCAGCTCATCTCCTGCATCCCCTCTGCGAGAGCTGAGTCACAGCCCTGCAGCCCCGGGGTGCCCTCGGCGAGGGTATCCCTCTGTCCTGTCCTCCTTTCTCTCCAGGAGAGGCAGAAGAGGGATGCTGCTCCTTCTTGTAACCACCTCCGCTGCTGCTAGGGCCTCCAGACAAGCTCAGATCCTCCATTTGTCCAGACTATTTCAACCAATTTTTTATTTCTTTTTCTCTGCGTTCAAAGGGGAGCTGAGCCACATACAGATGTGGAACAGCACGGTGGAATTCCTGAGCAAAGGCAGGAGGTGTTTGGGGAGGTTTTGACCCACCTGAACAACGGCTCTCAGCCTTTTCTGTGCTTCAGACTCATCCCCGGCACTGCCCAAGGGGAGCACGCACACCAGCTGGTACTAATGAGGTGTACAACAGGTTATGGGGCTCGTGTCAAAGTAATGCTGATTTTTGGAGAAACAGTCCTTGTCTATCCCAAATCCTGGGTTTATATACTTGTTTAGGTGGTGCCATTACAGGAGAACCTCTCACAAAGTGCTATTTGATATGAGAGGTGGTGAAAGCCGGGCCAAGTGCAGGCACAGCTGGCACTGCCTTGTTAAACCTCGAGGTGCTGTTTATATTAACATGATGTTCTACCTGGCAGGCTGTTGGCAGTATTTATATCAGCAGGCCCCAAAGCAGGGATTGCAGGAGCTGCCAGCGTAGGTATGAGCCCAGTAAAATTAAAACTACTTGTGCTGGTATTTGGGTCATAAGGCTGTGGAATACAGGATTTCCATAAAAGTCAATAACAGTCGGCAGGGATTGGGGGCCACCAGCATGCACCAGGAGTACTCAGGAGAGCAAAGAAGAAACTGGGAGTGACAGTGAGCCTGGGAAGTCCTCAGCTCCTTTAGACACCACTGAAAACACACAGCATTTGCTGGATACAATCCCCTAATGCTCTTGAACATATTATTGAAAAACCCCTAAGTTCTTCTTTATTAGTGAAAGTGTGACAGCACAGTGAATGGAAAAGCCTTTTGGCATCCAAAATCAACATATTTGTCTCATACTATATTCTCCAGTCCTGATTTTTAAAGGCTTCAGATGACAGGTTTGAAAATAGATGTGGATTCCTGCCCCAGCTCACGCCAGTGGTTAAATCATCCCCTGGCACCAGTTTCATCCATAAGGAACAAGGCAAAAATGCAGATTAAAGCTGGCCCAAGGCTCTAGCAAGCAACACATCACTACTGTCCCAGTGCAAACTGGGGTCTCTTCCCAAGTTTCCTTCTAAGGTAATTATTCTTTTGGAAATTAGAGAAGAGGTTGCTTTATTCCATTTAAACTTCATCCATGCCATTTCCTCTGGGGATGTCTGGATGTTTGGAGGAGAAGGAAGGAGAAAGGAAGAAAATTTCTGCTTTGAAAGGTGGATAAGGGATCCCATCTTATCCTCACCAGGCTCAAGGCTCTGTCTATTTGGTGAGATCAGGTGTAACCTGAACTGGCTTCCTCTGCAGCTCTTTCTTCTTTCCCCTCCAGTTTTGAGCTTCACGAGTCCTTTGTTCCTCCCAGAAGGGTTTCTGCTCATCAAAGGGACCCTGGAGCTGTATTCACTGCATGCTTCTACAGTGACTAAAGCCCTGGCCAGCCTTCATGTTTAAAATCACATTAGTTAACTTTTTAAACACTCACATTGTCATGGCTTAACACCTGGAAAATCTGCTTTCAGGGCATGGCAAATCTCGGAGTTTTCTGCAGAGATGCAGCCATGAGAGCCTGCATGCCAGCAAAGGGACACATCTTGGGAGAGGGGAAAAAAGAGACTTTCTGCCCCAAGAGGTGCAGCCACCCCTGCTTTTTGCTCCTCTGAGGGTGTTTATAGAGCGCTCTGATTCTGCTCGTTTTATCTCACTTGGCAGACGGCAAAGTAAACCAACAACTACAGACATCTCTGGGAAATATATACAATTGTTAAATAGGTAATTCATCCTCCCAAATTTCAGTGTGACACTTCAGCTGTTAAAATCAGCTTCCACTCAAGCTTAATGCCACAGGGGTTTTGCTGAACTCCACTTGGAGTTGCTCAGACTTTTTATTAGAGATACAAACTGCCATGAATTTTGTTCCTTTCTTGAAAAGAAATGATTCATGAACAAATAAATCTGCTTGCCTTAGAATATAGGAATTATGAAATACAACTGTTTAAGGAGTTTTAGATTGGTGCTCTTCTGTGTATTGTGGCTGCAAAGTATGAGCTATTTACTATCAATGTCTGTAGGCTGGTTATACTAAATCTCATGGCAATATTCTCCTTCTGAAATGAATAACTCAGACTTGGAGCATTGGTGAGGAGAAATGAATGGATTCTTCAAAGTATTTTTTCAGAAGGGGAATTATTAATGCACAAGTTAATGAAATACATGGATACATCATTAATTCTTGGCCTTTGTCTTGTATCACTTGATAAAATGCAGAGGCCCCAGAATCATAATTTAAAAATTCACGGACGCTCAGTAAAAAATGCGGCTTGACTTCATCTGCAAGAAAGCATTTTACTGAGGCATCACCCAGCCAGCTGTGGGAGACTGAAGGATATTCTTTTAATTGGTTAAACCTCTAAGTGCTTTATAATTGCTTTCACTAAGCAGCTTCTGTAACAGAGCAAATGCTACCTGGAACTGATTACAGTTTAATAGGCTTAGCCAACGTCCATCCAGGGACACGCAAAGCCTCCCCTTGGTGTCCATCAATTTGTCTCAGCGTCGTTATCAGAGCTCAGCTGTGCCATTCAATGATTCCTGCCTTCCTTCCATCCACGTGGGAACTGATCTGACAGACAGCCAGGAGGTGCCGAGGGCTGCCTGGAGGGGAAGGGGCTGCGGGCAGGTGGATTGGTGGGGATGTCAGTCCATGTTGCAAAACTGTCCCATTTCAAGGAGACATTTTGGCTGAACAGAGCTTTCATCCTGAGCCAAGCTCAAATACACCCTGGTTTTTGAGCAGCAGAGAGAATTGGTGTTGTTCAGCCTGGAGAAGAGAAGGCTCCAGGAAGAAATTGCTGCAGCCTTCCAGTGCCTAAAGGAGCTCCAAGAAGGATGGACGGGGACTTTGGAACAAGGGCATGGAGTTACAGGACAAGGGGGAGTGGCTTTAAACAGAAAGAAGGAAGATTAGAGTGGAAAATAAGAGAAAATTCTTCCCTGTGAGGGTGTGAGGCCCTGGCACAGGGTGCCCAGAGAAGCTGTGGCTGCCCCATCCCTGGAAGTGTCCAAGGCCAGGTTGGATGCGACTTGGAGCAACCTGGGATAGTGGAAGGTGTCCCTGCCCATGGCTGGGGGTGCAATGGGATGAGCTTTAAGTTCCCTTCCAACCCAAACTATTCTGTGATTCTATAATTGTTCTGTTGTGAGAGTGTGTGTGTGTGTGTGTACATGCGAGTGTTTAAGGATTATTTAGACTTTTATCAAGTGATTGGCATATCAGGCTGTGCAATCAGAGGATGTTCACACTTCTGTGAAGCATCACACAGCTCTGGGACACTCGGCATTCCAGGGCTCCAACACAGCCAAGGAACAGCAATGCAAATTGGAGGTGGTTTAATGGGAGGAATTGGAAGGATGAAGGAGGGTATGAAATCTCTTGGTGGAAGGTATTTTTAACAACAGAACCGGTTGCCCTGTTATCCTCAGAAAAAAGCTGGGAAGCTGCCAGTGGCTGTAGCTCTTTGAATTTGTATCTTCACACCTGGTGAACGCTGACAGCAGAGAAGGAATTACAATCAGGAATCTCATGCTTACTGACTTAATGAGGTGGCTCCCAGGCAACAGGCCTGACACATTCCTTGATCCTGATCACTCTCATTATTTTGTACATGACCAAAGTCAGACAGAGCCAAGAAAATACACAAATGCTACCAAAGAGGAGGAAAACGCTGTTGTGGCTGATTTGAATAAGGCTGTTAGACTGGCCACTTTTAGCTCTTATCTAAGTGTAAACAAATACTTAATCTCAGTACATTTGGAGTAAGGAGGTTTTTGCTGCTCTGATCTTATCCAACAGCTCTGCACAACACGAACCACAAAAAATTCTTTTCTAAGCACTTCTTCTACAAGTTCTGAAACATTTCACCCTTAAACCTAAGTCAGGCTTCTCTGTACTTCAGGCCAAAGTTCACTTTTGGAAAAGGAAAATACTTTCACCCCCATGAAGCCCTGATTCTGTGCCAACAGTTTTATAAGGGGGCACAAGTGTCATTTTTCTTTTCCCACCCTCTTCCATAAATGAACCCAGAGTCTGTTGATGATTTTGGCTGTCATGGATGCCAGGATAAATCATGTGCATCCTTGTGTATTTTTTGCCACTTTTCAGACAGCTCAGAGACCTGGGTTATTAAAATATAAGTCATGAGGAACAGGTGACAAAAGTGAGTGTGAATCAAGCACCTCCAGTAATCAAGTGCACCTGAAAAACTGAAACACAGCAGGATTTCACTCCCACTTTCTAGATAAAGAGAGCAGTTCTGCATGGTGGAGTGAATCACAGACAGAAGTGAGGGAGGATTTTTGTGTTTGCTGGATCTTCCTCAGCACAGAAATGCAACAAGCAGCTGCCCTCTCCTTGCCTTCCCAGCAGGGAGGGGAGCTCAGTCCTGGTGCCAGGGTGGCCCTGAGGAGGTGCCTGGAATATCTGGGCATCACTGCCTGGGGGGCTCCATGGTGCTACATCTGACCCACTTTTGAACCATCTCAGGCTCCAGACTGAAACCCTCACTTTTGCCAAATATTCTCAGCTTTTGCAGTACACAGCAAACCCAAAAATTTGCCTGGAGAAGAAAAAGAGGAAGCAGAAGATGAAAAAGAAAATTATGCTTATTGTTCAGAAAGAGAAGGGCTGTTTCTCAGTGCCTCAGAGGAGATGTGGACCTGTGGGTGTGGGGTGCACTTCCTCCAGTGCCGAGGCATGCCAGGTGTAAATTTAGGTTTCTCTCTTATTATTCATGAAGAGCTCTCTCTTGTTGATGATCAAAGAGGATACAATACTAAAAGGAGAGATAGAGGTGTGAGGTGGTGTTGCACGAGTGAGAAAAGGCAGCTTCTCACTTAATGGCAGCGGGCAGAAGTGTTAAAAAACAGAAAAGGATAGCAAGGAGCAGAGTCCTTGTAGGCTCCGTGGGGAAGCAGGGCTCCCACCTCACCCACCCGTGGGTAATAGTTCATTGGGGTGCAGAGACAGTAAACAAACACAGTCCAACAAGATAATTGTAGGGAATTTAATGTCCTCAGGGCTTTTCTTTCCTTTTTGTGAGGATCTGTTTCCGAATGCGGTGTTGGAAGCCAGGATGCATGCGGAGGCTCACCTATGGCATGGGCAAGGAGTGCTGCACGGGATGCATTCCTCATGAAAAACAGCTGGAAAAATGTCATGGAAGTTCCTGGTGCCTTCTCTAGGGATTTCTCTCATTGTTGGAAACATGGGCTGGGCCAAAGCTCTTCAAATACCAAGATGCCCCACCCCTGAAAGTGTCCAAGGCCAGGTTGGACAGGGCTTGGAGCAACCTGGCTTAATGGAAGATGTCTCTGCCCATGGCAGGGGTTTGGGACTAGGTGAACTCTAAGGTCCCTTCTAACTCAAACCCTTCTAAAAACACCAGAACATCAGAAAGCTTTCTGCTAACAAACTCTCTCCCTCTCATGTTTAAAACCACTATGGGCACACTTTGTTAGCTGTTTTGGGTACTGTTTTGAACAGCTTTTGCTTTATCCTCTGTAAGTTTAAGCTACCAGATTCTTTGGTCTTTTCCTCAGCTTATTTAATCAATATACCCAGTGTTTTGCAGTCCAGCTCAATTCCTGAGTGCAGGAACTTTTATTTAAGCTCTGGCTGAACCAAAGCTCCTCAGAAAAGGGGAAGTAGTGACACAACACGTGCAAGGCTTAAATTGCCGTCGAAGAAATCATTAAAATACTGTGTTGGATTTGCTTTTCCAGAGCGAGCAGGTCTGCTCCTTAGCTTTGCAAACCAACAAGCAAAGACAAAAGGAGTTTTGGGTAAAAGCGTTGACCAATTTCAGCCTGTTACTCCTCAAGTCACGTTCACTCCGGCGTTCCCTGCCGAAGGGAGGGATACTCACGCAGGACCCTCACGCCGTGTTTCAGGGCTTGCACTCTGCTGGGCTCCATGGACATGCTGAGCATGGTCTGCTGCCCACCGATGGTGCACACCTGGTTCTCCTGGGCCGCCTGCTTGAACATCACCAGCAGCTGGTTGGCGATGATGGTGTTGAGCACGGAAATGACGACCATGGGGAACACAAAGGAGATGAAGGTGTTGACCTGCAGGGGAGAGATGGGGCACAGTCAGGGATCGGATCAGCGAAGCAGGAGGTTGGGTTTTATTTCTTAAAGCAACAGAGGAACAGCCTGCAGTGGAAATCTTTCCCTCCTCTTACTCAGCTGGTTTTGAAGGTTTATTGCTCGGAGGGAGAACTCAAGCACTGCTGACGCACGTTCATTCCCGTGGGTCAACACCCAAAAAGGGCAAAATCATTCATATCTAATTACATTCTTTTCCCCTTTTCAGTGCAGTTCGTTGCCAGAAATGTCTCGACTGAAACATGCCATTGATCTTTTCATCTCACAACCAGCAGGATGCTGCTTAGCTTTCATCATGCATAGCGTGACTTCTAAATAACACTGTGTTATTGTCTCTTTCCTGCATTATGAGCACTCCTCGGGATCTTTTTAACTATCTTTTTTTGTCTTCTGTCTTTTCCTTGTAGATTTAATGACAGCATTTTGTTACCTCATAACCAAGTTAAATAAACCTTGTGCCGTAAAGGATTAAAATTGATCAGAATAAACAAGTGGAAGTCGTAATGTTTATAGTACAAATTATTTGATTACTACAGTTTTGATAAAATTAAATGGAGGATCAAATTAAGCAGTGATTGAATCAAGTAGAAGTCACAGTTCATGTCAAATGCAGCAAAGCTTTTGGGCTGTTTAGAAACCTCAGTGGAACTGAGCTTGGCAAAGGGCAGCCCAGGGAAACAGAGGCACGTGTGGGGTTTGCCTGCACATCTGCAGGGCTGCTGTGGTGGGATGGGGAGCTGCTCTGCTAAGCCCGGGAGCTCTTCCTCTCTGCTGTATGGCTCAGGAGGAGACTCAGCACATCACCCATGTGAGTGTGGAACAAATAGAAAGCCCTTTAAGTTCTTAGAATTTCAAAATATTGGCAAGGATTAAACCGTGCTGCAAATCGCTGTGAAAGCAATTGTATTAAAAGTGATAAAATGACAAAAAGATGAAACTACGAAACTCAAGAGGGAATTTACCCAGTGGGAGAGCTCCAAGGCTGACTTCTCCCCCAGACAGCCACTTATCTTTCACCTCAATGATGTACAACACAGAACAGCCCTGCACTCCAAGCCAATGCCAGTTCCCTCTGCAGATTGCAAAACCACATCGAGAGACAGGATCTCCATCTGCTGGGATGGACACATCCCCTCTCCGCCCACCCACCTCCGCTGGACCATCACCAAGGTGGACCAGGTTTGCTGTACACCCTCTGTCTGGTGCAGATTTGTGGTCTCTCTGCTCTGGAGGGGTTCAGAAATGCTGGAGGTGAATGGGAATCACCCAACCACACCCCCAAGGTGCTACAGGGAAAGTGTAAAAGAAATGAGCGGCACATAAGCACATGGGAGCAGGTGCACTTCACTTTTATTGTCCATAAATCTGAAGCAGGAAGTCCTCTTTTGGTGAAGACAGGCGCTGTTGTTGCCCAGGTTTTCTTTGGATGGAGCAAGTCTCCGTACAGCTTTGTGCTCCGGAGCTCCGTGTGTTAAGCAAAAGTACCAGCTGGGTTTTGCCTCTCGCCCACATGGTGAGAACATCGTCTCCCGTTTGTGCTGGTAATAATAACAGAGCTCCTCTTCGGGATGAGTGAATTCCTAGATACACCCCACCATTATAAGCTGCTAATGACCTCTTTTGCTAAGTGTAAAGCAGTTTTCTACGCTTCTAAAAGATCTCACAGGCTCCTGCATATAAGGAAGAGTTATCTTTCGGAGTTGCCTCCGCAGGCTAAGAGAGGTCATTAAGCAGTAAAGACCAACTATTTAACCTTCACAGTGCAGCCGGGCTGAGCTGGTGCACACAGGGGTGAAACGATTGCTCAGATTTACCAGGTCAGACTAAGAAATGAACCCTGCAGCTCCTCACTCCAATTTCTGTGGCTTTAGCTGCAGAATGCCCTTCTTCCCCACTGCTGAGCAATGGCTGCACATCAGCAAAACGCAGCACTGAACTCTGGAAATGTTTCACTCTGTCACCTGAGATTCAGGATTTATTGGTTTTCGTTCTAAAATTTTGCCCTAGTTATAAATTAGACTTGCTTGATATAATTTTGAAGAACTCTAAAAGTCTTTTCCGAGCTTTCTTAAAAGCCTTGATTCACTCCATAATTGCATTGTGAAGTCATTTAAAGAGCTTGGGAAATCGACTAGAATAGCATTGAGCTTCCCTTTTAGGAGTTGTTATGGTAAAAGTGGGAATATTGCATATTTTCTATCAAAGGCTATAGTTAAAGATATTTTCCCCTGTCTTGATTTGTAGCAAAACTCTCATATAGTAAAAAAGAAAAATAAAATCAATATTTTCCCCAGTAGCAGAATGCTTTAATTTGTTGAAAGAATTATTTGCAAACACAAAGTCCCAAAGCACATAAAGGATAGAAAAGCCAATCTACCTAAGCAAACCCTTTATATTCCCTGCTTGCTGGGAGCCCAGCTCACTGTGCACATCAGTGCAGCAACACTTCATTTTCAGGTGACTTTGCACCCTGCTGGAGCTGGTGCCTCCAACAACTCTTCAAAGTCAGTGAAAAATTTCCCACTTTCTCAAGAGGAGCTGGTCTGGGATCCCAGGACTACATATTCAAAAGTTCAGGAGCAGGAAGACTTGTAGAGGTGTTTAATGGGATTTTTTACTGTGTCTCCTAACATCAGTGGACTAAAGCGGCTACAGCTGTCAGTGAAAACCCATGGGAGCCTTTGGAGCTTTACAGATCTTTACAGACTACTCTGGCCCCAGGAGGGAAGGTTTAGAGGGTGTGCAGGCTCATTTTTGACCTGAAAGTCTCAGATTTATGTTGGCTCACCATGGGAAGCACAGCCTGTGTGATGCTGGATCTACACTAATCCTGTATTCAAGGTTGTTTGGATGCACAAGCACAGGGGTCTGGTCTCATCTCTGCTCTCACCAAGATGGTTCAGCCTGATTCTCCTCTCCATCAAAACTGATGTGTTTGCACCAGAGTGAACCCACCAGAGCCCAGCACCACAATGGGCAGAATGAGCTCAGTGCAGGGGCCCAAAGCTGCTGAGCATGGAAAGGCTTAGCCCTGGCTGCTCTCTAGGCTAAAAAGCCCACACAGACACAACACCACAAACCCCGTGACTGTGTGCTAAATCCTCATCAAACAAACAAACAAAAAAAGAGTACCCGAAAATCCAATGCTGCAGTGTTTGCCAGTGGCAGGACAGAGTGGAACACTAACCCAGTTCCGTGCTGCTGTCACTCCCGGAGTCTGCGCAATCCTAAATGCTGCTCAAGCACCAGGCTGGCAACATCTGTGGGATGGGATTAGTCCTCAGGACCAAATCGTGCTTTGTCTCACACAGAACAACAGCCTTCCCTCCCAGCACTGCCTGAGCAGTGACAGCCACAGACCCAAATCACTCTGCTCTGGCTGTGCTGAGCAGGGCAGTGACAGCACAGACGTCACCTGAGGGTCACTTCCCAGCAGAAACCTCTGCTGAGACCCTGAACCCCCACAGGCACTTGATGGATGCCAAGACATGGCAGAGACACCCCTGGGTGAGTGACCCAGTCCTCAGAGGTACAACACCTTCATTGTCCCCAGGGCTGTGACAATGACCTTCGCAGCTCCATCTTGGTGGCCTTGGGGTCCTGCCCTGCCCCAGCAGGGAGCCTCCCTGGCTCTCTAATGATGATGTTCATCCCACCCTTCTCTTGGCTCTCTACTGCCAAAGGTGAGTTAATATGAAATAGGAATCAATAAACTTCTGCAGGGTTTTGCGGGACATGGACGATGGAGCAAGCTGGGGATGGGGCTTCATAAGCTCATGGGAAGATAAATGGAAATTGATGGGAATTAAATCGAACTAATTGAAGGGAAAATGATGCAGCTATCAGCCTCACATTTAGCTCAACAAAAATCAGACTTTGTGTGAGACAGAGAATTCAGCCTTTTGTGAGCTTGCTTCTTCCTTCCAAACAAGACTGTGGGAGAGACATGGCGGAAGGGACCAGAAAAACCAAGGGACACAAAAGCAGAACCCAGTTCTCGGGTTTGTGACTCTTCCTAAATCTTTTGCATGGAAAACTGCTCCCCTGGCTCTGCTGAGCTTCCTGCTGACGTGATTCACTTTTGCCAAGGCGTCCCTCAAATTATTTGACTGTGTGGTTTCCCTGGGTTACCACCAAAAGCAGCCATCAGCTCCCTCGCAGCCGTGATGGAGAAGATGAGAGCAGAACTTCATACAGGGACTCCCCACAGGGCTTCAACAAAGTCTTGTAAATCAGAGGGTTTGCAAAGATTTATTATTTTGTGCTCCAAGGTGACTGTTGGAGGAACACAGCTTCAAAGGCCACTTCGGAAAAAGATGGGTTTTGGATCCCTCCTACAAGCCAAAACTTTTTTTCTTAGATATATCTGAAGGCAAGGAGGGTAAAATTTATGAAAATTACACTTGTTTATGGGTCACCTTTGCTCCCAGCAAAACTCCATCACCTGAGCCACCTGCAGGTGGCTGTTCCCATGGTCTGTCAGCACACAATTTTGGAGAGGCACAGAAAAAATGAGTGAGGTCTTGGAGAACTTAAGTAGTTAAAAGTAAAAAAAGTTAGGCTAAAGGCTCTTCTGGAGATACAGTAGCAAATTTGACACTGGAAATATTTATGATGAAAACAGCCAAGAATCAGAACTACTCACAACATTTTAATTGAAAAGAGTTTTGACGAGGAAATAGAAAATGTTCCAATACTGAGAACATAAAAGATTTTTGAACGCGGCCCTTGTGTTTTCCCTCATGCCTTTTTTCCAGATAAGTAAATAAAGTCCCCCAAAGCCAATGGAGCATGGAATGCTGGTCACAGCAGCAGCCCAGTGTGGTGCATCCCACGGAGCAGCAGCTGGGATGCTCTGCCAGCAGGAGCAAGGCCCCTGGAGTGGACATGGGGGGCATCTGAGATGAAGGGATAATTTTAAGCCTGGGTTATGAGAGGGGTTTTGTGGCAGAGACCAGAGGTGTTCCCTTGTTGCCTGATAAATGAGGTGATGACAGAGCCAGGTCTCTGTCAGCACAGCCTCCCCAAGGACACAGCCCCTTCCAGCGCTGAGCTGGGATGCTCAGAGCGATTTTTCTCCCTTCTTTTTCAGGGCTGTGGGAAGGACAATTAAAATGGAGAGAAGTGTGGATGCTGATGAGCTGGTAAAACCTCATCTGTACCCACTGAGCTTCCGTCGTAGCTCGTTTCCCTGTGCACACCTGGGGAATGCTGTGAGACGGCTGCAGCCTTTCTGTTTTCTGCTGGGGAGGATTCTCAGTGCAGAGACTCCTGGGGACAAACCTGGGGAAATGGGTGAGAAACCCCAAAGGAGCTGAAAACTGTCTCAGGAGGAGAGGGATCCTTGCTGGTTTCCTGGAAGTGACGAGGGAGAGGACTGAGGATACAGCGCATCGTTTGATTTGTTGTTTTGAGCAAATCTATTAAACCACAGAGCTACATTTTAACAATCTACCACATTCTGGTTCACCTCATTTCCAATGGAAATGGAAAGTAAATTATCCTCCCCCTGACTGTGGAGGCAGTATTGTTAGCATATGTCAATCAGAGAAGCACATTCTGCTACAACAACATTTGGCTGCCAAAAAATCTTATTTGACTAAATGTACTTTACAAAATTACTGGTTATCTCACTCAGTAGCCAGAATTAGCATTTTTTTAACCAGCCAGTGGATAATTTCAGCCGTTAATAAGCACAGTACTGCATTCCAGGATACAGCAATCTGTGCAAGACAAAGCAGGAAAGGGGAAGGTACATACTGTTGGGATGCCAAAGGAAAAATTTGGCAAATGAACTCTTGTTTGATGTTCACAGGATGTGTCTGATGAAAAAAAACATCCACAGGTTTTTTCCCCCACAGTAAATAAATTAATGGCTAATTAACCCCACCTTTCCATAGCTCTCCAGCTTTCCATGCCAAGTATCTCATGATTATCAGGTAAATGCCATTCCTTAGCTACAGCAGGGCAGGAGAGGTTTGTGTTTGTGAGTGAGAGAAGAAAATAACCCCTGCTTTTGGAGTCAGTAACTGGCACAGGGAAAAACGTGGAAACTGGACAACTACAGCCTAGTAAGGCAATTTATCTCTTCCAGAATTTTTTGAGGGGACCTTTACTGCAGGGTGTTGGCTCTGGTCCTTACCTTGGATAAGTGCATGCTGGTACGGGAGCACAAATCCCGGGTAAACAGGAATATGTGGCTGAGTGCCAAAGCCTGTGTGTGGATCTGGAGCTCCACCAGTGCATTTGAGCAGGAGCTCGACCTTTGCACGCTGCCAGGTTTAGCTGGGGCAGGTTTGCCGGTCACGCTTCGTTTCGGGCGGCTGCTCTCTCCAGCAGCCCTGGCAGCGTGGCCGGGCGGGACAGAGCTGCCACCCTCAGGCAGAGGCTGGCTGGTGATGTGGGTGGCACTCTGTGCCCTGTGCAGACTCTTCTGGAGGGTGCACGAGGGTATGGTGGAATCCTGCATGGCTGCAGGGTCCCCTCACAGCACCAGAGTGACACAAACCCCACTGATCTCAGCTGAGTGAAACAACCCTCCCCTTTTCTCCTAAAGAGGGACAGGATGCAAATATCCGTGTGGATGCAGGATGTAATACCCCACCATTAGCTTAATGAATAATCAAACACAAGATACCAAATCCAGCTATTATTTTTCTCTTTGAAACACCCTGAGGAATGGCCACAAAAGCTCTGATTGTTATCTCCTGGTATACTCTGTACCTCTTCTGCCCAGCTAGAGGTGAGTACACATTCCATACACATTATCCGAGGTAACAGAGGGTGGCCATGTGAATTGCTTTGATCTCATCCCAAAGAGCTCCCCTGTTCAGCCCCTGGAGCTGCAGGAGCTCAGAGAGACTGAGGAGCACCTTCCCTCTGCCTCAGGGAGACCTTTTCAAAAGTGCTGAATATCAAGCCCAGACATTTCAAAGAAAGGTTACGATGATGTGAAATGCTGCTCGCAGTCACAGGTATTGTTGTCAAAATGTATGACCAGCTCTGAGTTACAGAGGCAAAGCCTGAAGCCAGGACACAGCTGCGTGGGGACACGGGGATGGGTGCAGTCACAACCAGGAGCTGGGGCAGTGACGAGGGTGTGAGGCTGATCTAAACGCAGACACGAGCAGGACAGCCAGAGTTTTTCATCCAGGGGGACCAAAATTCCAAACAAAAGCCTGGAACACAGGCTCATCCTGTCCAATCCATTGTTGTTTGGGTAACTCAGCAGGTTTTGGTGACCTCAGCTGGCATCAGCCACAGGAGCTGGAATTGGTCAAAACTCTGTATTTCAGACCTCTGCAGTAGTGCCAGTTTTATCTTTGTTTGGATGTGGTCTGGGAACAGGTGACTGCAGGTACTGTTGCTGAGGTGAAGAAAGAGAACAGGTAAGTCTGAAGATAAATTATCAGATGGAGCTGATGGATGCTCCCAAGTCACTGGGCTGGTTCCTGTCCCCATGCTGCTGCTGCCCTGCAGCCATGAGTGTCAGTGGGGCTGGAGCTCAATTAATTGCACGGCAAGGACATGTGAGCATCTGCTCCTGACACATCCACTTACTTGCTTTACTCACTGAGGGAAAACCCCTCCAAAGACAACTCAGAGGATAATGTAAAAGACTTGTTCTTGAGCTCTGGCTGCTCGATGCTGTGGAGGAGTTTCAGGTTTTGTATTGGTAGATATTTATATCAGAAGAAAATTTGTGTTACTACAAGGCTCGGGGTGGCAGCGTGCACTGACTGCAGTCTGTGCTGTACTTGAAGATCTACAAGGTGTGAGTGCCTACAACCTGGTGCACAGCAGGAGGATGTGGCCATGCACAGGGCAGTGCAGAGCTCCTCTCCTTTCTCTGTGCTGGCTGGATGCCTCCAGAGCTGTGTCCAGCTGGATAACATCAGCCACAAACTCTTCCAAAGGGCTTAATTTAGCTCTAGCATTGAGATCAGAAAGAGGATCTGCTTAAACTCTGTTTTCATTAGCATTTTGTGTCTGCTCCACAGTAGTGAGGTTTTCCTGGCTTCTCTCTGAAGATCTGTGGCCATCACAGAGAATAACCAGGCAGTGTGGATGAAGGTTTTAAGAATAACCAACATGTACCATTTTCAAGCCTGTGTGTGGTCCCACACTTATGAACTATAATGGGAATGCAGAGCAGCTAATGATGTTGAGAAGTTGAGTTAATCACATACTCTGCAGGAGTTAATCAGATACAGAACAGATGGAAATAAATTGCGTACTGACAAAAAACATCCATCATATCTATGGCAAAAACATTCCCATTCATAAACTTCCCTCCTTGGAGAAAACATTTGTACATAAAAAACAACATCTGATGCAGAACAACTTAAATGGGTCCCTTGCTCATGATGGGTTGGGAAAGATGTCAGAGCACTGAATAATGGTGGCATTCCCGAGCTTGACTGGACACCTGAAGGATCTTTTAACCTCATTTCTATGCATGGTTACGATGCTGTGGCCTGAAGTGCTTTCAGATTTATTGTGAGCAACAGCAAAAGGTGTGATTCATCCATAAATGTTTGATATAAATCTTATTATTCCTAATTGTACACAAGGGTAATATCTAGATATTGAACTCCCTGGGGACCTCTGAGCTTTTCATTACCTCCATAAATGCCAGGGAACCTACTCCATTGTAACTGTTCTTAAGAGAAAAATTCCTCCTTTCCTGGTCTTTGCCCTCCAAACTCAAACTGGAATGGTTTGGCTGATTCCAGCTTCCAAAGAGAACAGACAAATTGGGAGGTTCTAAGGTTTATCACCATGCACTGGGAATGCCTTGTGTATCATGGATGTCATGGATATTCAGCTTTTTCACTGAAGGCTAAATGTTTATTTAGAAAAATAGAAGAGTAAACCAGTAACCAAAAAAGCCCAACCCCAAACAAAAAACCCAAACAAATAACCCAATCTGTCTCTAGGATTGAGCTTGATGAAGATGATGAATCTGGGGCCTTGTACATCTCACTTCAGTTAATTTAGGGCCTCCTGCCACTGATTTAAGAGAGTTATGTGGAACTTATAAAGGAAGGGTTTTGTCATGGGGCAGCTGCTGCCTTCCTGCACCTGGTAAGGGAGGACAGAAGAAGTGACAGAGCAGCAGGGATGATCCTCCATCACATCATCATCAACCCAAAAGCTACAAATCCTCCCCCCCTTCCTCCTTCAGGAAATCACAGAATGTTCTGAGCTGCAAGGGCCCCACAAGGATCATCGAGTCCAGCTCCTTCCTTCTTCATTTCCTGTGGTTGGTACAGTGAGCTACAAGGTAAATTAATTCAATTTGCCCAATTTTGCTTGCAAACAAGAATAAAGTCAATTCATATGCTGTCAGTTTGCTGGCCTCAGCCTTGCTCCTCAGATCCATTCCACTATTTAGGGCAATATTTTTGGTTGAACAAAAACTCAGTGAATAATGTTCTTGCTTTTCCCTTTGAACACACAGGTCTTTGTTAATATTTCCCCCTCACCCTTCCCAGCAGCTCTCTTCTACTGGAGGGGAAATAATACTTCAACTTCAAATGACAGATTGGAAATACACTTTAAATAATTTACCAGTGCAGTTGGATTTCAGTTCTCACTATCTGCTGGTATTTTGGTTCCTGCTTGTTTTCGCCAAAGGGATATTGCCCATCGCCTTTCACAAGGTATTTGGGTTTCTCCAGCTCTGCTGCTTGTCAGCCCTCTAAATAATTTAATAAATGTTCATACAGTGCCTAATGCTCCTGACGGCTGAGTAATCCTAATCCCGATTTTGCAGTTATTTTCTGTCTATCCTCTTTTGGCTCTTCTTTCCCACTGGGTTGCACAAGTTGTGGGGGCTCACGTGGTGGACATTCACCCAAAGAAAACGACTCCATGGTGCTCCCCGTGGAGCAGACTGATGCTCTCTGTTGAGGGTGGCTGATGATGTCCTTGTCAAACCCCAGGAACTCATCCTCTTCCCTGTGCTGTTGGCCACCCCTGCAAGTGCTCAGCACATCTGACACTCCTGTGTGGCTTTGGCAGCCTGGGTTGCTGCAGGAGGGGCGGCCACCACAGCCTTCAGGAGAACACAGACTGCATGTGTGTCTGAGGGCTCTATCACCACATAAATAACTCACAGCAGCTGATTTTGTGAGCGAATACCCAGATCCTTGCTTCTCTAACCTCTGCCTGTTATTCCATTCTTCTTTGCTTCATGCTTGGGGTGGCTGTTGTCATGAATGAGGCTGTTATGCTTGGCTATTTACTCACAGACAACATCAAGAAAAATAATCAAACCCTGGTGACAGTCAATTATCCCCCAACTTTTCTTGTTCTGGCAATACTGAGTCATTTCGTCCCTCATAATCAAAATGGATGGCTTTTGCCCACATGGATATGAAGTCACTTGCAGTGACTGTTTCAGGATTCTAACTAGCAGGGAAATAATGCCAAAGACACAAGCATGGGAGCATAATAAGCAAAGATTTCTGACTGTGAAGAGCAGCAAACAGTTGAATCGAGTGGTGCTTTCTTTCTTCCCACACTCTCTTGGTAGGTGGATCATGACAGAGAAAAATGTGGGTTTGTTTGGCTCACGTGGTGCCTGTCAGACTCCAGCTTTACACTTGGAATGTGCCTGGGTGTGGAGCCCTCGGGTGCTGGGCTCCCCTCTGCCACCCGTGTCCAAGCCAAGTCCCTCCCTGGGGACAGGGGCTGGGTGGGCAAAGCTGCAGTGGCCCCTCTGTCCTGCCCTTTGTGGGGAAAAAACGAGGATGCAACCAGCAGCTGGCCGACAGGAGAGCAGAAACTCATTAGAGCCCAGGGTAATTAATAAATCAGCTCCATTCCCCAGGATGATGGTGAAGATTTAAGATAAAGACTTTGTTATAAACCAGCCTTCAGTCTGATGCACGAGGCACACGCTGCTGGAAGGGAAAGTTAATTTAAACAAAAACCCAAGGAAATGGAAAGAACAAATCATTCTCCTATTGAAAAACACATTAGACCCAATTTGGAAGAATTCAAAGGAAAGTTAAGCTAAACAAAACCCCAAACAAATGGAAAGAAAAGATCATTTTCCTATTGAAAAATACACTAGACCCGATTCTGGTTTTGCATTTCTGCCAGGTGAGGTGGAGGTAGAGGAGGGTAAGAGGTGCTGTAGTGTCTGAGAGACAAGTAACATCATGACAAAAAAAAATTGTATCTGTTGAATTACATTTCAGGATCAAATTTTCTGAAGCTTTTTGTAATATTTCACATATGCTGAAAAGTCTCATTAATATAGCTGGTAAAATAACAGCTTGTCTGCTTAAAGTAATTAGTAGTTGACAATTGGGCTGAATTTTAAATCCATGAGGAGCTTTGGTTAGCACTAATAAATGTTGATTAAGGTAGCAATTAAAATCTAACAATCTCTCTGGGGGTCTGAACTTTAAAGCTGAAGTTTGGAACCTACCTCAATTTACAGAAAAAATGCTACAGTTCCTCCCCAAGCTGCTTTATTAAGCTGTGGCAGTGTGGATTTTTTTTCCTTTGTGTGTTTTTTTTTTTTCCTTTGTTTTTTTGTTCTTTCTCTATTTTTTTTTCCCCCCAGTTTACACAAATTAATTGCAGTCTCAAGTAGTGCCCCACAGCTTGGGCAGCCACCAGCACCTCTCCCAGTCCTCCCAGTCTAACACCCGATCGACACAAAGACCTCGGGACGGCGGTGACATTTAGCAGAGTGAGGTTTGAGCTTTCTCTCAGGAGATGCTGTAGGACCCTCTTCACATCCCTATTCCCATGGCAGTCCTTCCCAGGAGGCAGCACCTGTCTGTCCCTCTCCTCATTAGGCTCTGAAGTGGGCTGGAGAGATCTCCAGCTCTCCTTGGAGATGTTCTGCCTTGCACACGCAGCCGACCTCTCGCAGAGAGGCGAGGTCAAGCAGTGCTGGCTGTGCTCATCTCTCCTGATTCCCTCTCCCGCCGCTCCCCATCGCATCCCATAATCAGGGTGATTGGATGAGCTACCAGGGAAAGGTATTGACTAGGCAGTGTCTTGAGGAAGACTAAAATTATCTCTCTTTGTTGCACTTGAGCCATGTGACCAAGGCAAATCACGAAGCACATTTTGTTTATAGACTTCTTCTACTGATTTATCATCAAGGCACTATTCATGGAGGCCTCAGGTTCTTTGTGATCTTACTTCCCTCCATTTTTTCTATTTCGGAAGTCAGAAAGTGCATTTGTGTTCCATGGAGCACCCCCTTTGTTCTGGCCAAATCCTTTTGTGTTTTTTCACTCCTGCTGTGGGTAAGACATAAACTGAACACAAACCCAGATTTGTCTTTAACACACGTTAGCTCTGTATCACCCATTAATTACATTGCATCCCCTGGTTTTGAGATGAATGTCAGTGGGGGAAAAAATAGGAATACAATGTGAAATGGGAGGAACTTGTTCCTCTGGTGCTCCCGGGAGCGTGTTGGTACTTCTGCTCTGGTCATGCCACTTAAATCAACAGACTTGTCATTATATTGTTTTCCAGGTCTGTTCCTGCTGACTCTGGGAGCTGCTGAAATGAGAAGCTTTTCCTTTTCTTGCAGGGTACTTGCCATGGCTGTTATGGAAACAATAGACCAGCAGAAAATTTGTGCACATTGTGATCAAATCCAGGGAGTACTCCTGGGGCAAGGCAGGGAGGTCAGGAGGAAACTGTGTCCCTTTGACTTCCCAGGGCTCCTGCTGAAGGTGGTGGCTGCTGCTCGGTCCTGCTCCTGGCCCCAGCACCCTCAGGAGGTGAAACAGCCTCCATCCTGAACAGCCTCTCATTCTGGGAAGGACCTTTAATAATCAGCATCATTTTAGGTGCTTTCTTCACCCAGCCTATATGATCTGAGCGTGGCTGTTGGCTTCTCCACAGCACTGCATGTTCCTGAGTACATTTTCTGAGTCCATGCATTGTTAGGATATTTACAGAAAAAGAGAGCTGGAGAACTGAGGTTGTGAAGAGCTGGAGGAGGAGAAGGAATAAATCCAGAGGGTGGAAAAAAAAGCCCATTCACTATCAGTCAATGTGTCTATCACATTTCTTCCCCTTCTGTTTCTTCTGTGTTGTGAGGATGAAATACAAATGGCTCAGATGAATGCAGAAAGGGATGCAAATGAAAGCTTCACAGCCAGAGACATTCAGAGCTTTTTTTTTTTTTCAAAGGAGGCTTAAGAACTGGATGAAATTGTGCATTTCCACTTGAGTGAACAATTTCCATGCCTGAAGCTTTGGGACAGGTCGTTCTCTCTGCAAGATGGACCCAAGGGTTGGACCAGCTGGGAACTGGAGCCACAGAGGGGCACGAGTGTGAGCAATGGTTTGGATATCTTGGCACTGCGGTTTTGGGGTTTTCAGGGAAAACAGCTGCCCTGAGAGGGTCCCCAGTGGACACAAGTCATCCTGGACATCTCCACCCACAGCCAATACCACCCTCCACGTGGATCTACCTGTGCTGCAATGGGCACTCAGGGCTGCTGTGGAGACATCACCTGGGGTCTGCAAACGTTATTGCATGGAAAGCCATGAGCTCCTGAGGAGAAACCAGGGTGATTATTCATGCACAGGCTTTCAGACTACTTGAAAGGGCCTATTTAATATTTTTACAGTAATACTATGCACTCTGCTGCTCTTACAGTAGAATTACAGGTGTCATCCTGAGGAGGTGTGTGTGGGGGGCAGGTTTTTGGAGAAAAGCCATATTGCCAGGGAGACGAGACAAGCAGAGGGGCTGCAGAGAAACCTGGCATCAACAAGGAGCTCAGAGGATCTCCTGGCTTCAGGTTGCTGCCCTGCCCCCTCCCAGAGCCACGAGGGTAAATCAGCAGGGAAATACTCAAACAGTGGGGACAGTATGGAAGGACTCATTGGATCAAATGACAAGCAGAGAGAGAAATCCTAAATCTAGAATAGGTAGAGAGGAAAGCAGATATGAGCCACCTGTCCCTGGTGACAATGTCTCTGTTGGCCAATTAAAAGTCACTGCAATGAACAGGTCAGCTCCTAATGAGCTGTGGGTCCACAGCCTGACTGGGCAGCTGGAAGGCCACGTAACCCCAAACCCACACGGTCTTTCAGAAAATAAACCCAAGGCGAAACAGATCGAGAAGGTCACGGCTCTCCCCTGCAAACCACAGCACAGGCAAGCCCCTAATGCTTCCCCATTTCTCAAAATTGATTTCTCTTTTCCAAATTAAAGTACAAAATGAACATGTGAGACCAAATGCTATCGGAGCAGACTGCAAATGAGGCTAATAGGCCAAATGTCAGATTTGTTTCTGCTGAGGAGTCATTACTGAGTACAGACTTTATGTAACCTGCTTTGCTCTAAAGCATAATCCAGCCAGCAAATGACTGGCATGAGGAAGATGTTTTGCCTGTGGAATGGCTTCTTTCCTGTTATAAATTTCTCTGGGCTTTACCCCAAAGGGTAGGGGTACCCACCTGGCTGTAGCCTGCATTTGGGGTTGGCTAAAAATCTGATGGATAAGGGAAGCCTGAGGTGCTGGGGTAAATAACTCCATGGATTTTGTATGGAGCAAAGGTATAAATTCCTATTCCTCAAATCAAGATTCTCACTGCAAGTTTAGGAGACTCTCCAACCATCTCCCCATGGCAGCTCAAACTCCTGGAGCACAATTCTCAGACTCTTAACAGGAGGGTTGTTTTTCAGGTTTACTTTTCTCAAAACCCCAGAGCTCCATGGAGGAATGGCTGAGAATGCTGACCTGGAGCAGGTGTCAGCTCCCAATGTCCTGACTTGTGCGCTGCAGGAATCAGGAGCTGGGGCTCTGCAGGCACCCAGTAACTCAGGGTTCTGCGCAAGGATCTGAGCGTGGCTGTTGGTCACATCCCCCTCTGCTCACAGAGATGTTGCAGCTGCTGTTGCTGGCACTTACTTACACTGGCCTTTGCTATGCGTTAACCAAAATAATTTCCTTTGCGAAGCACAAAAATTTCAGTGCAAAAATTGCTGCTTTTGTCCCTAAGGCAGGCTGCCCAGACAGCAGACTGTCTCAGGTAGGAACCATTCCTGTCCAAACAGCTGTGGAGGCAGGTTCCTCCCAAAAGGGGAAGTGATTTAGCAAGATGAAGTAATCACAGTGTCGTGAATGCAACCAGGATTTCCCTGTTAATTACCTCACTGTTAATTAAGGGACCATTTTTTTATTAAAATTAATTCTCATTTTTAAAAATATATTACTTAAAAAGGGGATGTACAGAAGTGTTTATCATTGATACCCTAAGATGCTAATTTCCAAATGTTATGGCTTGTAATCAAGTTTAATTTTTCTGACTTACCCTCCAAAGGAGAGACTTTACACCAGTTTTGACATTTAAATTACCTTCGATTTGCAAGTCCAATACTGCCATAAATATTCATAGCCAAGAATTGAGTATTTAGTTGTTAATTTCTTTAAATTTTTAATTCACTACTAAAAACCAGCTCCAGAGCAAGCTGAAGGAATGAAATGAAGCACATTTTATCTGCAGCACTGGGAGCATCTGGCTTTGCTACCTAACAGTGAGCCGACACATCACGCTTCTGTTTGATGCTGCCGAACAAAATTTGACAGCGAAATCATCCTTTGATCCTTTCCCTTACATCTCCTTGCAAAAAGCTGCTCTAAGGCTGGAGCTGTTGCCCAGCACTGCCTCTGTTTTGGCGTGTGCCACGTCCAGCCCTGCGTGGGGACAAGGCAAGGGCAGCCCAAGGCAGAGGCAGCTGCTGGCACAGCCCGGTGCCACGTGCCGGGGCTGGCATGGCTGTGCCAGCCCTGTCCTCTCGGGCAGCCAGAGCATTTCGGGTTCACAGCCACACAAACACAACAGCTTCGCTTGCCCTGAGCGTGGCCCCTGTGAAGACAAAGCCCAGCTTGGCGTGGGAGATGCCTGCTGAAAGAATGCCCAGGGTTGGGGGAAAAGAGCCTTTTTGGTGCTGCCTCCCTGTGACCCTTCCCTGCCCAGGGTGACAGCGAGCCAGCCCTGAGCATGCTGGCCACAGCTGTCCCAGGTAAAGGCAGCAGGCTCCAGGCTCTGGGGGGATCCCCATCCCCTCTGGCAGTGGCCCCAAGGTGTCCTGTTGCTGCCCTGCTCCAGCCCCCACATCCATTCAGGCTTTGACACAGCTGCAGTGACCAAGGAGCAAGCCCTGCTGGGGACTGGCGGCTCTCAGGGGTGATGTGCCCAACTCCCTTCCCCTTCCCTGAGCAGAAACCCAGGTGAGAGGCAGAAGAGCTGAGATGCTCCAGCCCCTGCCCTTGCTGGTGCAGGTCTCTCTGGTGGCCGATTTCTGTCTCAAGGTGTTTTAAAGATGCTCCATTTTTCTCCAGATTATTGTGAGAATGTGGGTCAGTGTGGGATGGGAAGAGAGACAGGATCATTGAAGAGGGCTCAGAGTCCATCTCTGAGGCATAGAGCAGGCAAACACCTGCACACATCACTCACAGTAAAGGGCAAATCAGCTTCATAATGAAACATTCTCCTCTTTTCAGTGACTGATGACTTCTTCAAATTTTTTTTTATATCAGATACCCTTCAAGTGTAATTAATTTCTCCGGTCTTTTTTCTTCTGTCAAAAATAAGGCAGGGACAGAGAACCAGCACTATCACCATCCATTTCTCAAAATCATTTCTATTTACAAAAGACTAATAAAAAATCCAGATACACTGCGACCCTTTCTACCCTTAAAACATGGAATGTATTTTAAGCATAAACATCTGCTTCTGGGATGAGCTGCTGCCAAGGCTTTAACTAACACAGGATGGAATATGACACTGCTTCTATGGCATGTTAGATACCCCCAGCTCACCCCCACCCCAGGGACAGTAAATATGTACCTCATATGTGCCTCTGCTGCTGCCAGGAGTGTCCTTGGCTTCTTGTGTGGGCATCTTTGCACCACGGTTACACTGAGAGATTGATTTTCTGATACATAACTGAGGTGTCTGCTCCTACCTGAGAACAAAGAAGGACCTGCTTTCCCAGGAACTCACCCAGATCTTTACTTTGCCTGCTTGCTTTCCATTTCAGTTCATTATTTTAATTAAAGGTATTTTCTCTGCCTACAAAATAAGAGTTCACAATGGATGGCAGACTCATTTCTAATATTATTTACTTCTTGCATTTGTAAAGAAATTGCTTACAGTAAAGCCCCCTTCAGTTGGGATCTGAGTGTGGCCTTAGAAACGTCGAGCTTTGAAAATGTGAGAGGGACCATAAAAGATCAGGGATGCCAATTTCAGGTCTGTTTCTGCCAGGAAACCTGAAAAATGTCCTTATTTGGTGGGGCGATGTTCCCTCCGGTCAGTGCCTAGGACTAAATTTAATCCAGGACAACAAAGCCCTTCCAGATTCACTTTCCACGAAGGACCAGACATGAGAAGGATGAGCATCAAAACTGGTGAAATGAAGCTATTCAGCTCCAAATTATTCAGAAAGACTCCAAAATGGTTAGAGAAGACTCGTAAGAAAACCTGGACTTTGTTCTCCCAAAGAACTCACGGCAATGTAGAAGAGATGATCCCGTGTCACGTTGGTAGAAAAAAAGACGTGAAAATGCCCTGTAACTTCTTGATTTTTGATTCAGTAAAATCTGAGAGCCTTTTAAGTGACAAGTTCTCATAAATAATTCCATCTAATGGAAGATACTTTGGTAATTGCGGTATTTTAATTTCAGCCCTTTAAGTGCAGAGAATTCTCATTAGCACTCAGCATTCAGGTACTGCAATGAATTTTCATGGAGAGAGAATAGCATACACAGCGCTGAAATGGTGGAAGTATGATGAATTTATGCATCACTTTATGGACAAAGATATTAAGTGATTCATTAAGCAAAACCATTCATTCTCTTTTGGGTACAAGAAAGTTTTCATTAT
This sequence comes from Dicrurus megarhynchus, assembly GCA_013399195.1. Classification (NCBI taxonomy): domain Eukaryota; kingdom Metazoa; phylum Chordata; class Aves; order Passeriformes; family Dicruridae; genus Dicrurus; species Dicrurus megarhynchus. Next base: position 579,042 of record VXAD01011617.1, on the reverse strand, counting down.
TCCTGTTTTTCAGGTAAATAGACGGAGGCAGAAAATTACCAGGTCTGGCCTAAACCTCTTCTTCCCAAGCATTTCCACAGTGACTTTCTCTGTTTTCTAGCAAGGTTTATTTTTAAATGAAGCCTTCAAGTGACCCTGGAGAGCCTGACTTTCCATGCCTCAATCTAACTCCTGTGCAATATTGCCTTGACTAAAGGCAACAAAAACATCCACAGGGGAGCTGAAATGCCAGGCTGGCAGACTGAGTGCATGAATATTATAAATGAATGAAGCAAAATTTGGATTTCAGGACAAAAGCTCGCCTTTACACCAATGCAGAGAGAATTGGGCCTTGTCATGGTTGTTCAAAGGAATTTGCAGTACCTTGGAGAAGTGACTCCTCTGTTGCCATGTGCTGCCAACTTGGAAACCGAGTCATGGAAATGAAAACATCCATGGTCTCAATTATTCCACTGGCACTGGAAGTGCTGAAGGAGGAGGAGGGACATTAAATGAGAGTGTGCAAGAACAAAAGTGCTGGTTTAACACTGAACTCCGAGCTCTCTCGTGTAGCAATGAGTCACAAAGTCTCGGGCAAGCAGCGCTCAGCAAAGGCGGTACCGAGGGCAAAGAAAGAAGAGTCATGGCACATTTTCCTTCTAATTGTCTCCTACCTTTTACTTGGTTTCAAAACTAGATGTTAGCAAGGAGGCAAATGCTGCTTCCTTCATGTCTAGTGCAGTTAAATGGTGGGAAAGGTAAAGCACTGCAGGTAAAGCTGCTGGGAATCACAGACTCACAGAATAGCTTGGGTTGGAAGGGAACTTAAAGCTCATCCCATTCCACCCCCTGCCATGGGCAGGGACGCCTTCCACTGTCCCAGGGTGCTCCAAGCCCCGTCCAACCTGGCCTTGGACACTTCCAGGGATGGGGCAGCCACAGCTTCTCTGGGCACCCTGTGCCAGGGCCTCCCCATGTGAGCCGCTCCCTCCATTTAGGCTGTATTGAGTTCCCAGCTCAGAGAGGCATCACTGGATTTTGTTCAAGATAGAAATTAAACGTTCCCAAAACTCAACGCCCTGCTGAGCTGCTGTTTACAATCAGCAGGTGAGTGATGGAGACAAGGACAGTGACCAAAGCCAGGTCTCAGCCAGCCCAGGGGAATTGCATCACTCTGTCACTGCTGCGGATGTTTTCCTTTGGGGTTGGTTAACACACATTGCTGCTTCTTGCTCCATTACTTACAGCTCTCATTCATGTTACCTTCTATTCCCTGGCACTGCTTAATTTGGGAAAAAATGCTACAATGACAGGTCTGTGGCAACTCTGACCACTTTTTCGGGTTCACAGCTCACACAAAGGAGGTGAGGAGTGCAGGTCCCTCCTCACTCAGCCCAAGCCCGTGGGCATCCAGCAACACCCAGGCCTCTGCAGCTGCAGTTGTTACAAGCAGATAAAGCTGTTGGCTCTGCAGAAAGCCCTTCCAGCGTAATTATAAAGCCATTTTTGCGTGAAAAATGATGGTTGTATGAATACATGCATGGACCAGCTTTAATTCTAGAGGCAGAGTTCAAACCTAATTCGAGTGTGTCAAAACTTCACAGGTGAGGACCTCCCTGTTGTTGCAAAGGCATTCAGAAATTCTGCTTTGCTGCACAGCCTTTGGTAAAGCAGAGATCATATGGATGAAGAAGAGGCATTAGTTTGATCTTTAATGATACAGCCAGTCTCACAACCTGAAAACCAAAATAAAAAGCACAAACCAAACATAAAGAGGGAGACGTACCAGCCACTTGAGTGCTATTTGGATTAATATATTTAGAACCAATTAGAGACCTTATTAAACACTCTTCCTCCAAGGCCTCTCTGGCATATACCTGACACAGACAAGGAAAAGCATTTGATCTTTAGCAGTGAAGGAGCAAAAGCAAAATAAATTAAAAAAAAAAAAAGACACACTAGAGAGAGATACTTCAAACAAAATGTATCAAGAGAGAATGCCAAGAAGACTGTGCCTAACTTCTAGGGGACAACTTAAGTATCAGTTTACTTATTTATTATGCACTAATTAAAATGCTTAAAAGAAGTGGAACCTGGCTCAGGGAGTGATGAAGCCAAATCAGATGTGCTTTGACTCATCACAGTGACACAGTGAAAGCTGTACAAAAATATTACCAGGGAGATCTGTTTGGAGAATTTAAGAGCTTTGTGCATTTAAGGAGTCATGACATGCTGTTGTAAGGCAATGAAAAGTACAGGGACTGAGGAGATGTGAGAATACAAGTTATAAAAACAACTGAAAAATGTTTTTGTCCTGTAAGGGGTTTATAATAGATGAAGCAGTTCTAATTGCCATGGAAAACCAAAAGCAAATCTTGTGGTCCTTGAAGCCTCCTGTACCTGTGTTACGAGCTTTGAATATCTGCTCTAACTTAGAGCTGCTCTAACAGCTTTTGCAGTGTGTTTTTGGACCCCTCCTGCAGAATGAAGCCTCTGAATTGAGGGTAGAACCCCGTGCTTGTACTTGTGGAGGTTCCTGGTCCAAGCTCCAGAAGCTCCCACAGGTCAGCCTGTGAAGGCTGAGGCAGAAGGATGGGGAGTTACAAACCTGGAGGCCCAGGACACAGCCCTTGCTTAGGAATGCAGCAGTTACAGACAAATAATCTTCTCAAGAGAGCGGTGAATTTGATGCAAAATGGATTTTTGGAAGGAAACCAAAAGCTATTTGTCATAATTCAATATACAGAACTGACAAAAAAGGGGGAAATGTTGAACTATTTCAGTGTTTTCAAATAAACACTTGTTTTCTCCCTGGAAACACTAACACATTTCGTTTCAAAATACTAAATAAGAAAATATGCTGAACTTCTGCTTTATTTCAGAATTGTCATAAGCTAAAAAAGAAATAAGAAGAAGATGGGTTATAAGCCCAAAATGAAGCAAAGTGATCCACCTCAGCTCGAACTAGAAGTTTAACTTGCAGACAAAGTGCTGTAGGCCAACCCCGAATTAATTAATTGTTTTGTTTAACTCATCCCGATAAATTTCTTAATTCAGTCTTGGTTTGACCCAAGCATCTTTCTCCTTTGAAAATGAATTATTTCATCATGAAACCACAAATGCCATCATTCTCCCATGTGCAGAAGGAACATCTCCAGTGGAAAGGGAGGAGGAAGGAGAAACAGTGACTCCACCCTATGAGCACTGGAAGCAAGGCGCCCTGGGGAATCACCCACCTGCTCTGATCTCATCTGGAACCTGCTCACCAACATTTCTCTGGGTTCCTGCCATGGCAGAGAAGGTCAAGATTTCTCCCAAAGCATCAGTGCTTTTGTGAGGCTCAGCATCAGAGGTTATGACAGCGAGACAACTTTGCTTTCAAGTGTGAACCACCAGTGCCTTCAGAGTATTTTGCCTCTCCTGCCTCCATCAAAAAAAAAAAAAGCATAGAAATGAAGAAAGTTCATCTGGACTGAAACAAAGGAGGAGGAAGTAGTCTGTCCTTTCATTTTGATGGATCTTTCTCTGCAGGGAGCATTGGATATCTTTGTTTTCCAGGTATCATTTTGGTTTCCGATTAGTCATTCTTGACACGGGCATTTTCCAGCTAACAGATTAAGCTTCTCCTACTGGGCGCAAAGTATTTGGATGTTGTTTTGTAAAATGAGTAATTTTGTCCTCCTCCTTTTGGCCAGAGGAGTGATTACTGCTCACGGGTTTAGACAGTGAAAGAGTGGGTTATTTTGGAGAGAACGAAAAAAGAAATAAAATAATATCTGGGAAAATTTCCATTTCCCTCAAAGCTTGCTTAACTTGTTTTAAGGTTTTATTAAGGGCGTAGAATGGTTGACAATAAAATTATTTCTCTGAGCTGGGAGAGGTAAAGCAGATTGTTACACACAGGGAGAGGGGAGCTGACTGCTCTCATAAATAAGTCAATGTGTTACTCCTGCAAGACTGGAAGCGGAATGACAGCTCCTCCAGATGCTGATGCTCTACTTCTCCGTGACCCTCAGTAAACTGAGGTTTGCTAAAAATACCCTCCAAAAGCACACGTGCTCCAGGGCTGCAGAAAAACCTTGGAGCAGGGGAGGTTTCAAATGGCCACATTCCAGCTCAATCCCACCTCCATCCCCAGCTGGGCTGGGTATCCCGCCTCTGCTCCCAGCTCGTGTGCCCAAACCTCCACCGAGCATCGTCGCCCTGGCTGAGGGGCTTTGTGGCCAAGAAGTGGGGAAGGCTGGTGGAGCCTGAGCTGCTGAGCCTCCCCAGGGTGGTGGGGATGGTGCCTGCTGCATCCTGGTTGCTTTGGGAGCAAATCATGGCCACACCACGTTTCAATGGAGATTATTTCAAGTTATGTTTCCAATAGGGATGTTTCTGTACGTGCCCAGCCTCGCTCTCCTCCCTGCCTTCCCTTGACACGACGAAGAGGCAGGTGATAAAACACAGCAAAAATTAAAGGCAAGAGGAGATGGAAGCCCATTAAATTCCAAAGCAGAGCTTTGTTTTGGGATGAACATTCCTTCATTCCTCAAAATGCAACTTGTGAAGACAGTGACTGCTCAGGCAGTGGGCCAAGGGCATGTCACCTTCCCCTCCTGACAGCCAACAGAGGAAATAAATCAATGTCATCAAACCTCAGCTTGTTGCTCCCCTTCTTTTGCAATTTGATGTCTGAGATGCATAAGGAAAAGGAAAGCAGGAGTATGACAGGGTGATTAGTGCCTATCTTTACTCACACAGAGAATAAGTTACCAATCAGCCACTCTGTCCCTATCTCCTTTTTTAAAATGCAAACTAACATGAATGAAACAATAACATTTTAATTAGATGGAAATAGAAAAGCTACAGGAGGATGCCATTGTTGAAGCAGTCTGAGGTTCCTGAGCTGCATGTAATTACTTTGATGGATCACACACTAAAGGGAGAGTTAAACAGCACGGTTTCCACAACACTTTTTGCACCATTCCATCTCTTCTCACTTGCAGTGATGGAAGCCAGGGACAGCTAGAGTGGGAAATGATTTTCCTTCCAGTGCAGCAAGGACAGCCTCTGGGAAGCAGACCCAGCCCCCACTCCAACCCTGCCTGTTTTGCTTTTAAAAAAAAGAAGAAAAAAAAGCCCCACAGATCCAAACCAAAGGATGCCCAGAAAGCATCAAAAATGGAGGAGAACACGTAAACCATGATGGAAAGTAAGGAAAAGCTGGGAGTAAAATAACTCATGAAACCTTTCACAAGTATGAGGATGTACTCTAAAAAGAAAGGCTGCCACAGACCAGCCCTGATGCCAACTTGCACTCTGGTGTGGTCCAGGGATCAGCCTGGCTCCCCCAGACTCAGTGCAGCTTCAAGCCCAAATTTTGGAGAGGCACAGCCCAGACCACAGGGTGCATCGAGGCTTTCGAGGCAGGGCCTGCTGCCAACACAAAATGTGTCACTGTGAATCATCCACACACCAGTTTCAGACTAAAAAACTGTTCCCTGAATCATGGTGAAAAGCACAAATGTTCTGCTCTGAAACAGAAAATTCACTGACTCCTTCTTGAGCCAAAAATAGGGAAAAGGGTTATGTAATTCATTTACTTTGAAAAATAAGCATTTCAAAGTTATCTAAACAGCACTAATAACAGGGAAATCTCTGTTTATTTAACCAGTCCATTTTTTGCTGGGCTTGGTGCTGGTGCTCCAGGCAAGTTTGTCTCGTTCACCTTACAACAATTTAAACACAAAACTTCACCCAACAGCTGTGAGAGGCTGGCAGGGCAGCAGCTCCACTTCACATCCACGTTACCACCTTAAGCACGTGTTCCTAAAAACATCCCAGGTTTTGCTGCACACCACGTTGTGAGCAGAAGGAGAAGCTGGGAGCATTTTGTGAGTAAGCCTTGGAACAAGCTGTTTTCTTGGGGGTGACCAGTGCACATTTTATCACTGGTTTGCCCATTTCCAGCCCCATCACCTTGGATGGAGGCAGATTCCTGATAAGTTGCAGCTGGAATTATAAATGAAAAAGCCATGATTATTTTCAGCTGAAATCCTTGTCTCCCTGGATAAGTACTCTACTTCCCTCAGCAGTCTTTTCAATTCATTCTTTGTGACCAGGCACAAAAACCCTGTTTTCTATGAGATCACTTATCTCCAGCAAAGCTTCAATGGAATATCGAATAAAGGCATCAAAACTCTGGTAAAACAACCACTGCCACAGCCTGGAAAGTAATTTTTCAAGGCTTCTTTCTCGATGTTTGCTGGTAATAATTTTCAACAAGTTCATTCACAGAAAGGGTTGGGACATTTGACATTTTCTCCCCGTCAACCCCTTGGGCTGCTGGGCACGGCAGTGTCCAAGGCCAGGTTGGATGGGGTTTGGAGCAACTTGGTCTAGTGGAAGTTGTCCCTGTCCAGAACAGGGGGTTGGAATGAGATGGTCTGTAAGGTCCCTTCCAACTAAAACCATCCTGTGAGTCTGTGATTCACCGTTGGTGAAGAGGCCTTTGATTGCCAAACCCATTCCTGGGCGATTCCCAAGCATTGGGATCACCCAGCTCCGAGGAAGGAAATCAGCTTCACCCCACCACAACACCACCCCGTCCTTGGGACTGGTATCTGTTTATAAGTGAAGGCAGCCAGGCAGAAAGACTCTTTGTCCACCTGAGTGGTTTCCCTGCTGCTGAGATGCTGACCTGAGAGGCCCCAGCCACGGGCTGGGTCTTGGCAGGAGAGCAGCACTGCTCCTGAGGGATGCTGGGTCTGGAGAGGAGGATGCAGTTGGTCCATGCCATGGCTCCATGGAGCATGAGCAGGTTTTCCAAGAGTGCTTGTGTGAAATTTGTAGAAATAGAGGGAACTCTGCTAACTATTAATGTTTTCATAGAATCATCATTGCTTAGCCACTCAGTAGGGAAATTCCTCCTAACGTCCAAGCTGACCCTCCCCTGGTGCAATTTGAGGCCATTTCCCCACGTCCCATCACTAATTGCCTGGGAGCAGAGGCTGACCCTCAAAAGTGTAAGGACATGAGGTGTGGACCAGCCTCCCAAAAAGGAAAGAAGCCCAGTGCTGGAAAGGAATTAATGCCCAGAAGATTTTCAGCTGTGCTTCAATCTTGTCTCAACAGCACCCACAGGTCACAAGTCAAGATAACCTCTGCAGCCCGATCGATACACGTGGCCTTTTAAGCAGTCTCCTCTCCGCTGCCGTGAGGCTGGCTGAGGAAAGGTGTTACTGCAAATCCACACGGAAAACCAGGCATTGCACCCTGACAGACACAGCCCCAGCAAAAGGCTGCAGCCCTGTAAAACTGGAAAAAAAAAAAGGAAAGGCCTCGCAAATCACCTGAACCAACTCCTTCTCCTGAAAAATCACCTGGAATGTGGGGGTTTCTCTTCCTGAATTTGAAAGCACAGCTCTGGTTTAGAGCACTGAGGGAAAGCATTGCCTGTCTCTTCTGAATTCAGTGGGGAGGAAGTCAGTGTGTTTGCAGGCGTGTGGCTGCTGTGCACAGCTCCAGCTGCAGTTGTAGAGCTCCAGTCAATAGCTGCTTTACAGAAAAAACAGTTTTGTTTTGCAGGCACAAAGACCTCTTCTGTCCCTACCCAGCAGGAGGTTTATAAAACTGTCATTTCTTACCCTGTTTCTGCCCTTGCCTCTTTGCTTCTACTTCTTACAGGCTGCCAGTGGGTTTTTTATTGCTTTGGGTGTTTTCTTTTAATTGAAACTGAGTAAATTGCATTTTCCCCTAAATAGTTGGTAAGTTTAACAAAGTTTTCCATTATTTCAAGGGGGGAAAAGAACAGCAACCTTTGGAGCAGAAAACAGAAACATTATTTGAACTCGGTTTATGGAAGAGTACAGAGACATTACCTTGCAATGAGGGGGGCAGCTCCTGAGGGCCCTTAAAAGCAACTTTTGCCTGGGCAATATTTAAGGGATGAAGTTTAGCACAGAACTACATGATATGAGAAAACCTCTAGGGTCTGACCAGAGATTTTCCCTTTCCCAAACACACTCTTTTTAAATTAATGAAGACACCAGCAAGCTTTATTTCTGGCTGTTCACTATATTTGTAACAGTCTTTCTTGCAATATCTCCACTGATAACAGGGGGAAGAGGGAAGATAAAAGCAATCATGAAAGGGAAAGACCTTCTGCCTCATGTCCCTCTGATAAAACCATTCCCTGCAGATCAAATCTCTAGCCCTTTTTAGAGGCACTCGGGCTAGGCGGGGAGGGACAGGGCTTGGAGACTCATTTGCTGGGAAGAGATAGAGCTGGAAAGCAGTAATGCAGCTGGCGTCTCATTCTCAAAAATAAATAGCTCCTGCCATGCTTCATCTTCCTTCTCTTTCCCTACAGGACCCCAAACATTAATATCACTGGTGAGCAAGAGGCCTGTTCTTTCTCATAAAGAAGCAGAGCAGCTCCCTCAGGCGCAGCTCTATCCTAAAGCCCCATCCCTGTTTTGAACCTGAAACACTTCTCTTCCTTCCAAGCATCTCCTTGAGCTCTTAGCCTGCCCCTCATGCAGTGGGAACCAGCCCACAGAGGGGGAACTGCAAGAGCAGGCTGGCAAGGGATTGCACCACGCTGAAACCTTGCTGGAACAGAGACCGTGGGAAGCAGCAGTGGGACATGATGGGATCTGGGAGGAGCAGGGAGGATTTGTGGCTGGGAGCTGAGCCTGGGCACTGGGTGCTGGGAGCTACAGCCTCTCTGTGTTTGCTGTTATTATCCCCTCTCTGCCCTGGCACCTTGGAAAAGCCCCTTTCTTTGGGTAATTGTGGTTTTGTTCTCACTGGAAGCGCTGCCCTGGGACACGGTGTCTGTGGCATCCCCATACTTTGGCTTGTGATCAGCTGAGGGAAAATGCATCCATAATGGAGCTCAGCTGGAAATTCCCTGAGCTTTTTGCTGCTCCCAAGCAGAGTATTCAGCAGTGACACAAGGTCTAATAGGCTTCTGCTGTTTCCTTTGACTCAGAAAAATGGCTATGGCAGCTGCTAGTGCTCTGTCTTCAAACAAGCTCCCTTTCTTGCCAGGTACTAAAGAATAAATGGTATTTCCTTGGCTCCAGGATGCTCTTGGAAAACAACCATCAGATCAGGCAGTGCTTCTGGCCATGTTGCCAATGCACTGACCTCTCTCCAGCTAAAGCTGGGCTGGTTATTCCCTTCTGATACTCCAGTGCTGCCCTCAAGCAACAGCTGCCCCTGGGAGTTTCACCACTGCTTGAGTCCCTCTTGGAGAAAGGAGGGACTTTTCCCTTCCCCTTTGCCACAAGAGACAAGCTCCTAGCAAGCAACAAGTGCAGCAGTGACAGAGCCAGAACCTGTACGATGACACGGGGAACAAGTGGCATCACTCTGGTGGGGCAACAAACAGCTTTGGCCACATTTTGCAGTGTGATGTTGGTCACATTTCTCCTCCATGAAAGAACAGAGGGAGGGACAGAGAATGACCCAAAACAGACACAAACCCATGCAAACCTCCTAGGAAATTCCACAATGAGCTGCTGGGCCCATGGCATTACACCTGACAAATTGACCAGGTGAAGATCCAAAGGAATAAAACAGCTCCGCACAATTTTGGGGCATGGGAATATGTTCAGTATCATCTTAAGCTTGGCGAGATTAATTTTCCTGACAGCCTGTTTAAAAGAAAAGTGGGTTATATGATTAAAAGAAATAAACCCCTCTCCAGTGCCTTTCCAGTAGAAACAGCCTTTCTGGGTTCTCACCTACCTGGATGTCAGCATTTCCCAGAGGTTTTCATGCCTCCAGCCCTTTTCTTTGGCTGTGGAATCACAAGCAGGCTCTCAGGCACTGATTTTTGCAAAACAGCAGGCTTAGATATAGATTTCTGGATTCAAAGATTGCCGATGCCTGCCTACAAAGCACAGGGCACAAATCAACAGTGTATAAACCAGAGTAAGAGAAAAGCCAGGCTGTTAATCTTCATAATGTGCCTCTCAGTGGGGATTTCACTTGAATGTTATTTGCATTAAATATGATACTGAGTGGTGGATATGCAGTTATAAATAAATTACAGGCCATATTTAAGTCAAACACTGTCCCCCTGTTGACTGCAGACCCAAGTGTGAGAGCTGCTGACAGTGGACTGTGCAGCTCTGCTCATCTGCATGACTCGCTGAAGGGAAAAGCGGTGGCAAGTTCCACCACTGGTGCCCTGAGAAACTCATTTTGGGAGAAAATTAACCTGTTTAGTGAGGTTTATGGTGTCAGCCGGAGCTCTGTGACTGCTGGAAGTATTGTGGACACTTTTGCTTCCCTCTCCCCCTCCCCTCACCCTGCTTATGGATTTTCTCCATAAAGGTTGAGCAGGCAGGAGGCTGTGCTGGAGCCTCCCCTCGGGCTGCTGAGGATGGGAGCAAAGAAAATTCAATTAGACTTTCAAGGGAGAAAAAAAGGACTTATCCCAAAGGAGAAGTGAACTTCTTGGTTACTTTATTGCTGCTTTTCTTCGGTGTTTTTCTCTGCTGCAGCTCTTCTCGGCCTCGTGGAGCCTCAGGTATTACAGGGTTTGTTTCCTGGCATGGTTTGACCTCCAGGCTGGGTTCAGAGTGCCAGGCTGGCCATGTGCCCTGCTCCTCTGGACTGCTGCACTCTGAGATACTTTCTGACCAAATTCCTGCCTTTTTTTTCCCTTTCAAGGGATTTCCCATCCTTCATTGGCCAGGAAACACCTGCAAGCTGTGAGGGAGACAAGCCTGAGGTAGAGTTTGCTCCTTGGGTTAGGAAATGCAGTCTATTAAGTGTTTGGGGCATAGACAGCTCCCCATCATTGTACCTTGAGGTCAAATAATCTCTTTATTAGTCTAAACCTATCCTTCTCCTTCTGCTTACAGTGCTTTATCAAACTTGACACACTTGGATTTAAGGAACAAGTGTGACAGTGTCACAAGCCCATGACTGACAGCAACAAAAAATGAAACATGGGAAACTCAAAGGATTGAGTTTCTTTTTTTGAATTAAATGAGTATATTAAAATGTATAAATTACCCCCGTGGGGATAAAATATAAGGTCTTTGCAGGAGGAATCAATGGTGGTGCGAGTAATGAGTTAAACTTTCCCAACAGCTGTGTGAGCTGCATTTTTATAAGATGGTTTTGAAAAAATCATTGAATCGGAGGGGGAAGTGGGTTAATTTCTTATTGAACATACTCAAACAGTTATGGACTTATTAAACAAATTCTCCAGGGGAACAAGGTGGTACGACAGTCCTACCACGTATTAAGACCACATTTGCTCAGTTCAGCAGTGCAGACGTCCTTTGTTCCTGATTAAGTTAAAATTAATAGCATGTGGCATTGCAATGACTATATTAATTAGCTCCTTGGAGTCCTGATCAAAAATAGGGGTCTGCTGAGCCAAATGTCATCCTGCAGCAAAGTGCTCGTGGCGGATCTGCAGCAGGTCCCTGCTCCCGGGTCTGGGTGAGGCTGGTAAGGGGAGGAACCCCTCTTTTCAAGGTTAAAGGAGGAAGAAAACGAGACGGTTAAGGGGTGGGATTGCTCCTACTCTGGCTACTGACACCTCACAAAGCCCTGAGAGCAGAGCCAAGGCAGCAGGGAGCACCCTCAGGCTGAGCCTGACCGGCAGCAGGGCTGAGCTGCCCAGGAGGAGAGGGCAGCAGGGACATCCATGGATGAACCTGACACAGGACAGCAAGGGCCGCTCCCCTTCAGGAGACAACACAGCCATGAGCAATGCCACCCAACCCAGGGCACGGCCTGTGGCACAGCTGCCCCTCCAATGCCCCCCTGATTTACTGGTACTGAACGTTCTTTCTGCTCTGCCCGTGACTCTCCAGTTCAGAGGTGCTCCCAGCTTTTTCATGAGCATTTTGCATAAAATAGATGCTTCTTCTCCCTTTTCAAATACTAGGCTTTATGAAAGTTTACATTTTTTTTCCTTGTTATTTTTTTCCATTTTTACTAGAAAATCTCATCTCTTTGATTTCTGTCTTCAGCAGACAATTGCCCCTAGCCCATGAAAACTCAAAAGCTTCAAAGAAACCTCAGTGAACTTTTCCTCAAAAGAAAAAGTTCAGCTAAAAAGACCTTGTCCATTCTATCATTTTTTTTCCTGGGAGAGGAAAGGCCCCCATGGAGCCGTGCCTAGCACTGCACTCTGCCCTGAGAATTACTGAAGTGGAAAAGCCACAGGAGATGAAGAGCAAATCTCACATGCTGAAACCACCTGCAGGTGAGCAGCTCCTCCAGCCCACCAGATGCATCCTCTCCAAAGGCCAAGCGTGAGAGTCACACAGTACAGCCCTGTGCCACAGCATCCTGTGTCCTGGCAGGAGCAGGGGTGAAGATGAGTTTCTGGTACCCCAGGGAGGGAGGAGGAAGATGGACCTCCACAGACAAGGCACTTGAGTAATGGGATACAAATTTGTCTTGCTAATATCTTCTTCCCATACATGGAAAACTTAACAAGTGAATGCAGAAAAATACTGGGAATGAAGCATCAGCTCAGAAATTTGCTCCCCAGTCAAGGTTAGTGCTCCCCTATCACCACCTTTGCTATACCCAAGCGCTTGTTTCCCGAATAACTCATTAGCTCGACTGATTTATCATCATTATATGTTTGGGGTGTTTTTTAAAACTTACACCTAAGAGACTTTGCAGTTGGATAGAAGAAATGGTATCCATGGGAGGGGGAGATGTTACTGGAGCACAATGAGTGAGCTGGGCGTTGAAGGCATCTCCAGCTTCACACGGGGAGAGTGGCTTGTACCAGAGGGCAAAGAGCAACCAGAGAGATTGGGGATGTAATAACCCAGATTTATCTGCTTAATGGGAGGGAAAGGAGGGGTGTCAGCACTGGGACTGATGGGTTTGGCATTTAATGTTCTCTGCTTTAGGGCTCACACTTCCCACCTCGTCAGCCCAGCACCCCTCAGACACCTTTGCTCACCCACTGTCCCATGACCCTCAGCAAAGAGCAATTTCACAGCAGGGAAAAGGCAGTGGGGACACCATGGGAGCCCAAATTCCCCTCTGTCCCCCACCCAGGCACCCCTGTGTCCCACAGGGGGATGCTGCCCATCCTGCCTGCCTCGGGCAGGACACAGAAGCGTTTCTAAACGCCAGGAAGCAAAAGTGCCATCTGTGAGTCTCGAGCAGATGCTGCACAGAGACGAGAGTGAAAGTCTTTAAGGCAAAGGAGGGGGGAAGCAGGGAGATGACAATTAAATAGCTGTTTTAAATTATCTGAAAGATTAAAGGCAGATGAAGGTTTTGGATATTTTTTTTCTCTGGGAAAAGCAACTACGAGATTACCTTCATCTCTTCTGCCTCCACAAACTGCTGGTAAGAGGGAAACCTAAGAGCTAAATCGATCGGCCACATTTCCTCGTTTTTTATTATCTCTCCAGCTGCCATCTCGGGAAGGGGGAGGGAAAAAGAAATCAAGTGAATTAAAACCAATTGGGAGGGAAAAAAGAGAAGAAATTATGTAAGAACTGGCAAAACACAGCAGGCCAAGTGGTTATGTAAAGCAACGAACACAAGAGCTTATTTAAATTAGATCTAGCTGCGAGACAGAGCAGAGTGTAAACGGGCTGGGATTAGGCAGGCTGGGCTGTCGTGCATATGCTGAGTTAAAGCCCTGGGTTCCCTGAATAGCCCATGAAAAAAAGGCAGATTTTTAGGGATGCTCCCACCACAACAGATGGGCATCGCTGCTGGGGCGGGGGTCCCTCTCCATGGCTGTGGGGATGGATCCAGACACATTTACACACCAATATCTTCATTTTCTTCTCTACCTGAGGGTGTGGCAGCACCGTGACCTGGTGGGAACCAGTCCTGCCACAAAGGAGCCATTTGTGGTGCCATCAGAGGGGTGAGTGACACCCAGGACTTCTCTGGTGTAGTGAGTGATTTAGAACAGCACCGTTACTAAAAGCCACAGTAGGAATTTGGCTGTGACTTTAGGAAAAGAAATCAACTTCAATTCCTCTAGTCAATACCAGTATAAACACAGGATTCCTGAACCATTGACTAATCCTGGATAGGATTTGCCAGCAAACCTGGAGAGAATTCAGCCACTTGGTTTTACGGCTTGCTATTTTCACATAATATGGAGAAATGCTTCTCATGTTTATTTACTTGGCACCACAGATCTGATGGCGGGCAGGGCCCTGCCTTCCACAGCACCAGAGCGGTGAGCACATCCCACCACCCTGCCAAGGTGCTCCTCACCAGAGGAAAGTGTAAGGGCATGTTTGCAAATTCATACGTGGAATTTATAACTCTGTGAGCCTCTCAGACTGATGGGAATTAAATAGATGACCTTGGAAGAGTGTGTAGAGAGCATGGTAATGGATGTCAAGACTCCTGGTCCTTCCTTTCCATCCCCTTCACACCTGAGGCTCTTTGGCAGGTGCCTTCAAAGGCACTGCATGAAGAAATGCAGGCAGAAATAAATTAGCTGAGGAGCCCCTTGGGCAAGCAGTTGTTTTATGTGCAGAGTAATTTACTCTACAAATCATCCAAACTGTGAGCAGGCTTCATAAAACACAATAAACGAGGGCTCTGGAGGGATGGGTGAGCTGCAGCCACGCAGGGTGGGCTGAGGCAGAGCAGATCCACAGCATCCTTCAGAAGGGTGAGGAGGTCCAGAGGAGTTCCCCAAGTGCTGCCCTAACAAATGAGCAACTTGGAGCTGCTGGAGCTGTGGCAGTTTATGGAGGAGCAGGGCCTGCTGCCATGTGTTTTAATAAATGGGATCACACCAGCTGTCCGTGCAAATAAAACATTAGCATGTGTCAGACACTCTACCCAGGCACTTGCTGTAACTTAGGGGACATTTTGAAGCAGAGCCATCCAAGCACAGGCTGTGCCATGTCAGTGGGAAAACATCTTCCCTCTGTGAATTTTGGGGTGCCAGGAGCTGCCCACACCCAGCTCCCCTTTTACATGTGTCCAGGCTCAGAAAAAATCCTGGGATTTTAGGTTGAGGAGCTGCTGACTCCATGTGTAGGGACTGATGGTGCACCAGGATTCCAGGTATTTCTTTCAGCTTCCCCTCTTTCCCCAGGTTCTGCTGTGAACCTCTCCAGAAAATGGGTATGAAGGTAAAAAAGTAATAAGTAGGAAAATCTGCTCAGTATCTGGCCAGTAAAATTCAGAGCTTTTTTGAAAATCAGGGTTGAGAGTGTGCAGTGTTAATGGCACACAGGGCTGCACATGGTAGATCAGGACACTAAGTGGGATCCTGTTTTGGGGAAGCTGGTGCCAGAGCCAACCCCACAGGCACAGACCCACAAGTGAACAGGGGAAACCTCTCATCCTGCCTCAGAACTCTTGTTATTGCTGCCACAGCAAGGAGCTTTAAAACCTCCTCCAGCTGAAGTGCCATGAAAATACGAATTTACTTGTATGGCTTTAAGAGGTGTTTAATCTATGTGGAAAAAGGACCTAAAATTGGCTGCAGTGCTTTTCAGAGGATGTCTGCCAGCTAAAGAGTTTACTAAATAATGTGGCTGTAATGGACTTACTCCTGTTACCAGATCCCACGTGGATGCCAAAATCCGAACCAGACGTCCCCGGCTGACAGAAGCAACATGAAAACTTGGCAATGGAGGGTACATAATAAACCAGATCCATGGACTGATTTAAGCAGCTGCAAAGACAGCGATGAGCACAGCTGGGAAATAGTTCTGAGAATTCCATATCAGAGGCCACACAGGGCTTATGCCTCGATGACAAGAGATGAGATGTGCCGGGTGTACGGCTTGTGGGGACACACGGTGTCACCCTGCAGAACATTTCACTCACTGCTCTTCCCGAGTATGTGCTGCCCTGAACAATTTGTAATTGCTAGAAGAATATCAGTAATTACTTTTTACAGTTGATGTGGAGCTTAAGTGGTGCGAGTTAAAATGTGCAAGAACCAAATATCCTGAGTGCTGCTTGAATAATTACTTTTTTATTATTATTACAAGGAAACCTGGTTCTTCACATTCAGTCTAATTTCACTCAAGAATGCCCATTCAAACTTGACTATTCAAAGCAAATACAGAGGAACTTCTTTCAAAATCAGAGATGTTAAAGTACTACAATCAAATAGGCTCTTCCAACTCAGAATATCCTGTGATTCTGTGAAATATTTTTTCCAGGAAGCTTGTTCCAGAGGATCATTCTCCTGTAATGATCCCAGCAAAACCATAGCTCACACTGAGCTCTGAGGATATAAATGGTTACAATTGCCCTGTTCTGGGACAGGCTTTCAATCAGTCAACAAATAAAACCACTTGGGGAACTAATGGCTTCCAAAAAAAAAAAGCCAGTTTGCTTTAGACAGTTTGCCAAACAGGAATAGGAGTGAAATGTGTTGAGTGATTTATTACAAGTGTTTTGCCAGCTCGAGCAAGTTCATCATTGCTCTCCCTAATTTAAAGACAGAAAATGAACGCAAAGAGATGCAGAGATGCTCTAAAGCAGCTTGAACGCACCACGAAAGACCAGGGCTCCAGATTGCCACCCAGCAAGACCTCTGCACGTCACACTCCACATCAGCACTGCCCTTTCTCTCCCGGATCTTCCATCATTTGTCTTTTTTTAAACCTCTGCACAGCTTACGACGTGGGAGCGCCGGCTCACACGCTGTGCGATGGTTTCCATTAACGCACTTCAAACCTGACTTGCAGCTGCTTTGCTTATTCACTCCAGAGCCTTCCCCAGTCCAGGGCCCTGCCTCACGTAGTGTGATGCTTCCCTGTGCTCAGAGGAATGCAGTGAAACCATGAAACAGCCTTCCTGTCCTGGCAAAGCCACTTTTGCTGCCAGATCCCCCGAGAAGGAACAGATTGACACGGTTTGGGGTTTGGTTCTTCCTTCTCCCCCAACAGCTGCCTCTTTCTTTTAACTTTTAAATTAATCCACTAGTTAATTAAATATATATATGTGAAGAAAAGCCCACAGGTGAACTTCACATGCACGTAGTACATTCATGTCTGCCTTCTCCTGACTTGGCTAATGGGATAAGGTATAGCCTGAATAATTGCAAGACTGTAAGGTACTCTGAGAATTGTTTAAAGTGTAATCTCCAAAGTTATGGATAGGAAATAATCCTCTAGTTTTAGCCCTACCGTGGTAACAATGAGCACCAGTTTAATCCTAGGAGGAAGATGAGTGGAAATAATGCATTTCAGTCACATTGTTCTCAAATCAGATGGCTCACGTCTCCTCAGAGAGTAGAGAATTTGGGTTAAGTACACTGGGCGGCCACTGACAAAACCTTCCAGGCATCTACCGGAGAAGTGCAGCCCTCACCACCTCAGATGAAAGTTAGGGATCATGACAAAATGCAGAGGGAATCCAGAGCTTCTATCAGGGCTTGGTTTTGGTTTACTGGAACAGTACAGAGAGGAAACTGGGAGAGTTATGTCTAAACATTTACAGGCTCTGGTCTTAAATCTGAATGTACGAACCCTCACCTGCTTTTAGTAGGAAGAAATGGTTCTGGTTCATTTCCATTTAAGTTCCCTCCCTTTAAGTGTGGGAACATCCCAGCCACTGCAGTACACATGCAGCTTTAAATTCCAACTGTCCGCTGATTAACCCTACCTGAAATTCATGTTCCAAATAAAAAATTGAGCAGCTATCACACGCAAGCCTGGCAGCCAAGGGACTGTGGAGATTGGTGTCTTGCTCTCTTCTGTCCCTCCTTCCGTGTCTCTTACATTTTTCAAGCCCAATGCTCCAGTAAACAAATGCCTCAACCCGCCAGAGCACTGGAGCATGACAAGTGTTGATGCTGAAATCCGTTCCACACATGGGTGTGTTGGATTTAGCACTGTGTGGAGAGCAGCAAAGCCGTGCTGAAGTCAGGAGGGGCTGCTGATTAAACCAGCTATGGATTTCCCCAAAAGAGCAAAAATAGCAGCCTCTGGCTTCCACGATGCAGCTCCTTTTCAAATGCCTGTGCTACACCCTGTGTCCAAAACTTTCTGAAATTAGGAGCTGTCACTACACTGAAGAAAAGGGTTCTGGATCAGCACAAGGAACTGGAAGAGGGGGAGAGATGGTTTTATTTCCCCTGAACTTGGTGGCCGCTTTCCAGCAGAAGGGAAGGAGATGCAGAAAATGCAGGGAAAGGGTGGAGATTTGGGGGTTTCTGGCGATGAACTGCCACCTTTGGGGGGGACCCGAGAGTCCCCAGCGCGACACGGCGGAGCGGCGCCGGCTGTCCCGGGCTCTGAGGCACCAGGAGCTCCGGACCGGGACGAGGGAAGCTCCGGGCACGGGAAGGAGCTCCGCGGAGGGTTGGACCGACCCGGGGCCGGATTAACCACCGAGCAGCATTTACCCCGCTGCAAGGTCTCTGCTCAGCGTGGTGGGGCAGGAGAGGGTGCGGGGAGGGGCGAAGCAAGCGGAGCCGAGATTCCCACAAATCCCTCCTGAGCGCACCCCGGGCCGGTGCGTCCGGTCAGGGCTGCCCGGGACATCCCCTTCCCGAGCCGGCCCCCGCTCCAGCCTTCCCCTCCTGCCCCGCCCGGCTCCGCAAAGTTTGGCCGGCCGGGGGAGGAGGCGGCTGCCCGGCCCCGGCCCCCGGCCCCTCACCTGGATGACCGTCTTCAGCGTGGAGGTGTCCACGATGGCGGTGCAGATGAGGGAGTCGGGATCCTGGTCCTTGCCGTAAATCTGCCCCATGGTGAAGATCATGGGGATGGCGAGCAGGAAGGAGGCGATCCAGATGCAGCTGATGAACTTCTTGGTGCGGCTGCGGGACATGATGCTCTTGGCTTTGAAGGGGTGGCAGATGGCCATGTAGCGCTCCACGCTGAGGCTGGCGATGTTGAGTGCCGTGGCATAGGTGCAGGCGTCCCGGAGGAAGTAGTAGCCCTTGCAAACGGCCCCCCCGAAAGCCCAGGGGTGATGGACCCAGATGAAGTTGTAGAGCTCGATGGGCATGCAGAGGAGGAAGATGAGGAGGTCGGAGAAGGCGAGGCTGGCCAGGTGGTAGTGCACGGTGCTCTGCAGGTTCTGCAGCGACTTCTTCCGCACCAGCGTGTACGCCGTGATGGAGTTGCCCACGGTGCCCACCAAGAAAAGAGCCAAGTAGATGACGGTCACCATCACTTTGGAGTAGATGTCGGTGTTGACGTCCAGGTCCTCCTCGTCGGGCACTTTGGGGAGCAGGTCGGAGCGGTTGGACGCGTTGGCATAGCCGCTGGGGTGCGGGTGCAGCGGCCCGGCGGGCACGGCCGGGGCCGTGGCGTTCGGGTGC
>VXAD01011617.1:506483-559518 GCA_013399195.1 Dicrurus megarhynchus | reverse complement strand
GCACACACCGCACACACACAGCGGTACACGCACGCACACACACCGCACACACTCACCAGTACACGCACACACACACACACCGGTACACGCACACACACACACCGCACACCCGCACACACCGCACACCCGCACACACCGCACACCACACCCGCACACACACGCTCTGCACAGCCGCGCCCTGCCCGCCGCTCACCGCAGACCACCCCCAGCCCCACCGCCGAGAGGGGTTTTGCAGCCCCAGCTCGGTCCCCAAAGTGCGGACCCGTGTAGGGAGAGAGGGAGGGAGCAGGTCCCGGGCTGGGCTGCAGAGCCACTCCCCACTGGGACTCCCCCCACAGCTTCTCCATCCCTAAGTCAGACACAGGCTGGAAGTTGAGGGCTGGTAAGGGGCTGCTCGTGGGTCCAAGCCCCCTCCTTCATCTCCCACAGGGAGAGGAGAGTTATCAGGAGTGCTCTGACACCCTTGTACATCAGTATGTACTGCTGATTCCCAAATATCCACTCAGCTCTTGCTGCTGTTGGGAGAAATGCATTTAAATGAAGGGAAAACGCACTTAAAAATACCTACCTGTGCCCTGACCTACCTTGGGCACCCTCAGTGCCGTGGCACAGCTGCTTTGCTTTGGCCCCTATCAGTGACTTTTCCCTTAATATCTTCGTATTTGGGGATGTGGGTTCCTCTCTGAGCTTCCCTGGTGTAGGGACAGCGGGGGTGTCATGGTGATGCTCAAGGTGACAAAGGGATCCTCCATAGGGAAAGGTTGTCCAAGGATGAGTGGTCTGTGATGGGGTTACCCTTTCAGCCACCCTGTAAAACTGGTGAGCTGTTTGTCCACTCAGTCATCTTTGAGATAAAATCTTTAAAAATGCAGAGAGGAGATGGAGGAAAATCCCACTCAGGGCATCACTGGTTTATCCAAAGACAGCCATAATTTTTCTTGTTCATTAGCAGATGCTGGGCACCTTGCTTCCAAGAGCCAGTGGGCTCTTTGTTCACCCAGACTGCTTCCCTAGCTGATGAAAGATTCCTAATTCTTCAGTCAATCAAATAATCTCTTGCATACAAACAGCAAACCTTCCCCAGCCATCCCGCAGGAGTCAATATTCCCCCCAGTTTTGCTTTTCTTCCCTCCATCCAATAAGAACACCATGGAAGACGAACCAAAATCAGATTTATTTAGTCGTGTTATTCATATCAATTTGGAGAGAAATATTTTCCGGCACTCATCCCACTCTAGTTTAAAGAATGACTAATAATCTCTCAACACCAATGTTCGTTCCATTTAAGCTCTTCTGTTATGAAATTTCTGTTAGTCGAGGGGAGTTTGTTGTTCCCAGCTGGTCTCCCCCATTGTTCCTGGCCCTTGGACAAGTTATTGGGATGGATCAATAGTATTTCTCCTGGAGAAGGAAAGTGGAACATGAGGGAAGGTGGTGGGGTGTACTGATGTCTGAAGGAGAGCTGCAGCTGGGACGCAAACCTCCTCCTGGCTGCCCACTGTCCCCAGCCCTCTACCCCCAAGCTGGGGAGAGCTCAGAGGCCCATGATTCCAGCACAAACCCACAATTATGGACTAAAGCAGCTCTCCCACAGATGCAGCAAGTGAGTTCCTTTGGGATCTTTGTCTGTAACGGAGAATTATTGTCCCTGCTGGTGCTGTAACTTCATTTTGGCCTTGTGAAAAGCAGTTGCTATTCCCACAAACAAGATACCCATCTGCTGGTCTAATTTTGCAGTGTGGCTGTGCACGTTTGTATCAATAGCTGTCTGCAGAAATGCTCTGCTTTGGGCTTTGTTGCCTCGTGTTTCTGCACACAGGCGATGCGCAGGCACGGCTGATAACAGGGAGAGAATTGCCCCAGCAGCTGCTCCTGAGTGCTCCATGTGCTGCCTCCCCCACTTTCCCTCCATCCAAGTACTGGCAGGAAATATCAAGAGACATAGTTTAAAAATAATTCTAATTGCAAACTGAAATAGCAGGTACCTGGAAATAACGTGGCTGTTGCTCTACAATCAGCACTTCAACAGGATGGTGCAGTTTGTACCAGCCAGATCTCTCCTTTCCTAAAAGTGCATGGGGAGGGTGCAACCCCAAAAGTTGGTAGGGACCACCCCCAAATTGGGCTGAGTGCTCCTATGAGAAAAGGCCTCAGCAGCACATTTCTACGAGCTAATTAATATAATAAGTTCTAATAATTCCTTGGCAAATCTGCCTCAGCCACACGTGAAGGATTCTCACTCTCACAGGCAGACAGCTCTGCTCTGTTCTATTTCTCACAGACAGGAGCAAAGAGCTTGTCTCCTGGGATGCAGCCTTGCATTCCCCAGGCAGGGATCAACCTCTTCCCCTTTCCAGAAAGTTTTTGCCCAGGCAGGTCCTCCCTTCTGTCCTCACCTCACTTTTACAGAGCTGGGCACCTACAGCTGGCCCACGCCTGAGCCCCTGCCAGCCCTGGTCTCCAAGCAGGCAGAGGCTGAGCCTGCCGAAGGAAGACATCCAAGATATCCACCCCTTTCCCATCCCACCCCCACCCCTTTCCTGCCTCTCTGTGCAGCACCTCTTTTCTCTCCCCACTGCCAGCGCATGCCCTGGGGGATTTGTGAATTCCCTTTCTACAAAATGAATGACAAAAGCATCTCTTCTCACCTTCGCTTCTGCTCCCCGAAAGGTTTTAATCCACATTCCCTTTCCAGCCAAAGCAGAGGCGGGGATGAACCACTTCCTTCTGGTGCTCCAAAGCCTCCACCATAAATCCCCTCTGTTTGTTTCAGAACCAGCCGACCTTTTAGCTAATCTGGGCTCCTTTCAATATATTTTGTGTGTGTGTGTCTGTGGCTTAAAAAAGGAAAAGAATCATGGAAACTAAGAGACGCCTGATCTCAAATGTTACAGCAAGGCATTTACTTAAAATCTTGCTGGAAAATGTCACCCAAAGACCTCATCTATTTAAACTGCCTGGACTTCAAGCCGAGGGTCCCACTGTGCCTCAGATGTGAAGCCTCACTCCCTTTTATGTAGACTCAAGTATTTTTCATCCTTTTTCCAGGTGATTCCAGTCACTAGGAATTTTTCATGTTAATCCTATTCCTGACTGATTTCATCAGGTGGGATTTTTCTGAAGGGCACGGGAAGCATCAGAGGGAAGGCTCTGCAAGAGGTTGGTGCTAAGAGACAGCATCAACCTTTTTCCCATCGAGCACCCAGCCCCAAGCCCCTGTTAGAGCAGGTTCACAAGGCAGGGGATGCTGGACTGATTGAAGCCTTTAAAATCAGCTCCCAGTGGGCTCACTGTAGGCAGGCTCTCCCCTAAAAGTCAGGAGTGTCTAAGATGGGTTGGGAAGGCAAAATCCTGGAGTGTACAGGGATTTTTGGGGGGCATGCTGTGCCTGAAAAGCAAGGAAGTGAGGGAGAAAGGGGTGATTGAAAAAAGGACATCGATCAGCTTTGTTGGTGGCAATATTGACTGGATCATTACTTACAGGCGCTCCTACACTCAACTTATTGCAAAATAAAGTGTTGGTTTGGCTGAGCAATAAACAATATTTACTGCCTTTGGCTGAACTGATTTTTCAGAAGAGTATTTTAAATCAAACCAGTTGATACACAGGAAATTTATTGACTCTGGTTTTCACAGCAGATTCACCCGCTGAGGCTCTGCAGTGTGAGCATGTTGGTGTGTGGGTTGGCAAAGTGGACAGACGTGCCCAGAGCAGAGCAATGATCACACACCCCAGCCTGTGTGTTCTTGGGCAGCTTTAACAAACAAAAAGGCAACCCAAAAACCAGAACACACTGTGATGTGTGTGGTGCTATTGGTGGGAGAATCACCCTGAAGAAGGATCAGTGTCTGGGAGGGAAGAACTGGGAAATAAGGTGTCCAGGCACCTTTTACAGGTCCTGTGTTCTGTGTGCTGCACAGTCAAATTCAGTCCTTTAGTCAGGCAAAACTCCTTCCAAGATAATGAATGTACTGGCTGGCAGACCCCGTAGTATTTGTGTCAAACATCAGAGACTGATACATTAACTGGACACACAGAGCAGATATCAGCTGCTTTAGCTTAGAGATAAAGGAGTTTGGGGTCCCTTGGGCTAGTACTGCAACAAGCCCAAATCTGATTCCTCATGGCAATAAATGCATTTTATCTTCATTTATGCAGTACAAGTGCTCGCCACACAGACAGTCGTGCTCACACACTGCACCCAGGGTTTCTCTTCGGAAATCCTGGGGTTTGTTCCAGAAACAAATATTTTAAAAAGGGTCAGAGGAGTCTAAATGGAAAGTTTGCACTTGCTGTGGGTGGGACCCTCCATCGTAGCCCCAAGCAGTGCCCATGCAGATGGCTGTTTCTCTGCTCCCCAGGGGTTTAATCTGCTTTTGCAGCCCTGGCAGCGGCTCTGCCAGCCGCGCTTCCAACAGCTCCGCACAGCGGTGCCGGCTCGGAGCGCAGCCCCGGCTGCCAGGAGTGCTCCAGCTCCAGCTCAGCTCTGTCCCTTCTCCTGGCACACCACACCAGCATCTTGCAGGAAATCTCAGGAGTCAAGACACAGACCAACCTCATCTTCTCAGCCCTCCTCCAAATAATTTATGCTATTTTCCAAAATTTTGGTGTGCCTGGCAATTGTGAAATGCAAAGGAAAAAGCAGCACTGCAAAAATCCCTGGCAGCCAAACGCTCTGTACTGCCTTTTCCCAGTGACCTTCCCATGTGTTTGAAATACCCCCAGATCCTTATTAAATGCCTTGGATTTCAGGAAACACACAAAGCACCGGGCATGCTTTGTGCTCTTTCCTGGTGTGAGATTTTTTATTAGATGCTGGAAATGCTGTGGGCTGGAAGTGCTTTTTCCTTGGCTCCATGTCACTGAAAAACAGGACATTTTCAGGCACCCCTCCACCTCAGTCCCTTGCACCCAGAAAGTTCCCTTCCTTTTCCAGGGACACCAGCACTGCAGGATGCAGCAGGGTCAGCACCAGAAAGGCTTCCAGTGGAACTTTCCTGGGACACCCTAGAGTTGCTCTGTGGCATTTCAAACTCAAAAACTTGGCACTTCTTGTCTTCCAAAGCACACTGTAACCTGTGCAAATGTTTATTACTGGTTCTCTGCAATCCGGCTCGTTCCTGCTATTCTTCCTTTTAAGAGCCCACATCCTCCTATTTTTTCAAGCACTGACACCCTGAGCCTGGGCTGCTCCTGGACCCAATCTGGCATCCCTATCCCTGTGTGAGGAGAGGGTGCTGACACTTCTGCAGCCCCTGAGGGTGTGGCAAGGTCCCTCCTGATCATCACCAGGAGGAAGAGCAAGAGGCTGCTGAGCTCCATCCCTGCTCTGCAGCTGCCTGGGCACAGCCTGACCTCAGCCTGGAGAATCCCAGTTTCCATCCCGTGGTTTCCTCACTGATGTCACTGCAGGACCTGCTGCTCTGATGGGGAATGTGAGACTCAGAGGAAGGGTTTATTCACACTGCTCTGGCCAGGAAACTGTCGGGATCACTTTGTGGACTTGCCTGGGGTCCTTTGTTTCCAAGGCAGTCGCTGTCCTGCTGACCCCAGCAGATCTGCAGGGGCACCAGCTCCCAGCCCCGTGCCCACCCTGAAGCCTCCCAGCCACAATCTCACACCTCAGGCTGTGCTGGTTTCCTTCCTCCCCCTGGCCAGATTTACCCAGCCAATTTCTCAGTTGGAGCATCTTGGACCAGAGATGACAAAAACAATATTAACCCTGTTAGAGTGGGCAGAGAGTCCCTGAAGAGGGATTTTTTTTCCTTCTTCTGTTATGGCTCAGAGGTTGTTGCAGCCAACCCAAGGGAAAAGGCTCCCACGCTCAGGTAAAAGCCCCAAATCCAGGGGCTCTATAATGTAGAGCAGCCCTGGGACTGCTCTAAATTAAACTGTAAGAAAACAGCCAAAGGAAGCAGGAGATAAAGAAAAAAAATCTACCAAAGAAAATGGCCAGGGAAATTCATTCCTTTCAGCCTGTGTTAGAGAGGGAGCTCATTTAGTGTTGTTCAGTGATAATGGGCTGCATTCAGGGTCTGACATCTTTTTATTGGTCTTATCAGAGCTGTTTGGGGAGCTGCAGGTACTGACGAAATGTGGGGGAAAAAAAAAAAGGGCCCAGCTTGTGGGAAATAAATCTTTGGTTGATTTAGTGGAAAGAGGTTTACTGAGAAGGGGAACTCTCTGGACAATAGCTATCTTTCTAAAGATTCTCATAAATCACAGACAAACTGTTCTGACTCCAAGGGAAAATATTTCCAACTGTTTCACTGTTAAAAAATAAGTTGGAATTTTTCATCTTCCAGAAAACAATGTCTGCTCCTGTAGCATCTTTTTGGTTTTGCTTCTAGAGACTTCTCTGCTCTGCTTCTTGTCCTGCCTAACCTGGAATATCATTCCAAAGCCTAATGCCAAAGCAATGGAGTGATCCTGGGGTATCTTTGCTAGAATTGGCTCCTCTGGAAACACTGCTGAATCAGAATCATAGAATGGATTGAGCTGGAAGGGACCTTAGATTGTGTTCCAACCCCCTGCCACGGGCAGGGACACCTTCCACTATCCCAGGGTGCTCCAAGCCCCATCCAACCTGGCCTTGGACACTTCCAGGGATCCAGGGGCAGCCACAGCTTCTCTGGGCAACCTATGCCAGGGCCTCACCACCCTCACAGGGGAGATTTTTTTCCTAATATCCAATCTAACCCTGCTCTCTTTCAGTCTGAAGCCATTTCCCCCTCGTTCTGTCCCTCCATGCTCTTGTATAAAGCCTCTCTCCATTTTTCTTGTAGCTCCCTCAGGTACTGGAAGGCCACGATTAGGTCACTCCAGAGCCTTCTCTTTTCCCAGGCCCAGGCTGCAGTTTTTGTCTTTTGTTTACAAAGCCCATGTGTACAGATGTTGAAACCAAAACAAGTTCACTTTTAGTGCAGTACATGATTTTACAGAAAACCGGAAAAAGTTGCCCACTCAGCCTTGAATCCAGGTCTGAATGCCCGAGGAAAAAAGTCTGGAGGATGATTTGGGTAGAAGATGCATTCATACAAGAAATTGCTAAACATCAGCAAAGCCACACTGGTGACAAGGATGTGAAATAGGTTAGAAAAATTAGATGGAGTCCTTCTTCCTCAGTCATCAAAGAAAGTCATCTTTCACCAGGTGGCAAACTGAAGTAATGATGACAGAAGCTGCCACAAAAGCAGCTGTGAGATGAAGTGGCAGGCAGCTGCACAGAGTTCAATTAGCAAAATTATTTCTTTAAATGACTTGATTCTCCAGAATTTGCTCTGATTCTTCAGAAAATTTTGCAGCCATGGGTCAGCTTGGCTCCAGTGTTGTGTGAGGTTCAGAGAAACACTTAAAGCCCTTGTCTTTCCTGGAGCTATGCTGGTGAGGAGAGCAGGTTGACCTCAGTGCAAGGAGAAATGTTCCTCTGCCAGGGAGGCACAAGGAGAAACAGAGCTATGAAATTCAAGAATTAAAAGCCAAAAGTCAAGCTGAAGTCAGGGTGGCAGGATCTGCCCGGATTTTGTTTGCATAAGTAATACTTTTAGAGGGCAGAAGTGCCCAGGCAACATTTTCTGTCACATCTACAGCTTAATTTGCAAAGCAAGGCCAATGATTTGAAATGTTTTTCCAATGTTTGGGGCCTATAAAAATATGGGGCATATAATAAAATGTGGGAATTTGACCATAAATGCCAGGAGTTTTTGTTAAAGATTTTTAGAGTTATTTTTAAAGATTTTTTGGGAGTTCTTCACCTGTTGTCCCCAGACAAACTTGTCTCGAGGGATGCTTCACTTGAGTGTCTCCCTGGAGAAAGAGAGACACCTCAGTGGATCATAACTGGGAGAACAACAAATTACCAGCACTGATGGGCCTCTGAAGCCACTGGCAAACGAGCTGAGCAAGTTCTAAATTCCTCCTTGTGAGGACTAACCTTTGGACGCATTAGGAAGATGTGTAATTCCCACCTGCTTGTATCTGTACCTTAATGGAGATCTTCACTTCCCAGAAGCCCCTCCAAGGAGCTCAGAAATACACCCCAGCCCTCTGTGAGACTCTCTGCTTTCCTTGATAAGTGTGCAAACACATTTTATTACGAGCCTAATACGCCAGATAGAAGGAGAAATTGATAGTTTGCCATATAAAGAGATCTGAGGTATGCTTGAAAAAGGGTAAACTTGCAAGAAGTAAAATCCATCTTGTGTTGCAATATGAGGAGATCACTTTATCTGTTCATCTTTTATTGGAATAAAAGGGCATGTGTAGGTATTGAATTAGCTGCGTGACATGTCACAGGCTGAGCTCCAAGTATAAAAAGAAAGATTTTGATCAAATGCACGCTTGCTTCAAGAAGTAAAAGGGATGATGTGAAGAAGCAATTTTGCAAATTTAAGCGAAATTGGTTTAGAGCAGATTTTGACAGCAAATAGAGACAGCAAATGTGACAATCCCACCCTCACCAACCAACCAACCCACAACAAACCCAACTGCACGGTCTTGTCACTGCTGGTCCCTGCCCTCCTGCAGCCCATGATGGGAACTCACCCAGGGCATTTAGCACCCCACTCTGTGAGCAATGGCAGCTCACAGCCCTTTGGCTGGCTCCAGCCTCAAAAATGGGAGAAGAGAGCTGGAGACAGGGAGCCCAAGCGGGTACTTTTGCTTGAGGGGTGACCCCTAATCCTGTTTGGCTTTTGAACCTTATCACAGAGGAACTGGGAGAAAGTGATGCTCCTAATCCAGGAGAGGTGCAATAGTCTCATGTTCAGTTCCTGACAGGTTGAATTTCTTCTTCAGGTGCTAAAAGTCAAGGAGGTAAGTCAAATCCATATCTCTATAGATTCTCAGTTTGCCTAATTGCAGACTTCCTCACAAGTGCCATGCTCATGGAGGACTCAGAAGACATGAAGCTATTTTTACTCTTCATTTAACTCTTCTCAACCATTAGCAACTGAGAAGCTGTGATTAGTGCTGCGAGCTCTCCTGTAAAACAGTTATCCAGTGAATCACTCTTCACTGACAGGGCTCTGCCCACCTTCCCACCAGCCTCACCAGGTGATAGCCTACTATTATAACTCTTCCAGGAGACAGTTATTTCATGGAAACATTCCTTTTCTTCCTCTCCTGCCTGGTAGGGAGCTGCTCTGCTCAGCTCCGTGGCAAACAGCAGCTGCTGCTGGAGGTGACCCTTCCAGCCAGGGTATCCTCACGGATGGGGCTTCAACTGCTCACACACCAGAGAGCCACAGGGAATGATCCTGCTGGCTCCAGGGAGCTGATAAAGCTGGAAACAAATAAATGTCCCCCCAAGTTCCTGGAGATCCACCGTGCAGGACATGTAGGGTGATCTGAAGTCATGGTTCTGGTTTGTGAAGTTTTCCCCACGAGCACAAGTGCCCTTGCTTTAGCCACCTCCAGCTGGATCAGGAGGGCATTCTCCCAAAAATTAGGAATCCCCTCTGGTGTCTGGTGCACACAGCACTCCTGTCCCCCATTCCCTGCTAAAATCAATGCACAGCAATGCAAAATCAAAGCACAGCAATGCAAAATCAAAGCACAGCAATCTGAGTGTCTCATCTGTGCTGTGTCTCATCAGGAGGAGGAAGCAGGAGCAGATCCAGACCTGCTGCAACAGCTTGTCCCACGATCCCAGGGGATGGGCTGGCCTGGGCTGAGCAGGAACACGGTTACCCAGAAACTCTGCTATTGATCATGGGCAGGTTGTGCTGGAGAGGAGCTGCAAATGACAACAACAATCATCATCATTCTCTTGGCTTTATTTGATCACACAGACAGAGCCCAAAATGTGACGATAATAACAGGAACCCCCCCGTGAACATCTTTGATTTTCTCTTAATGAAATCACAAGTTTTGCTGTTCTTTCTGAAAAACTTTAGATGAGAATCATCACGAGGCAAATTAGGTTTGAATGTTGCTGGTTTGTGGAGAGAGGATGGAGACATGGCCTCAGTGAGCTCCTTTGCTGCCCAGAATCTGGACTCGGTGGCAGAGCTCCACATCTGAGTCTGATCCTGCCTTCCTGACTGCCTGGACACGTGCCAGAATTCAGGAGTTTCTGATTTTTGCCACATCCCAGCTGACTGGGAACTGAATAACAGGCTGGGTTCAGAAATTACCACCAATGTGTTTTCTTATTTCTTATTTCTTGACAATCCTGGAGGTCTTTACCAACCTTAATGATTCTACGGTTCTATGCCACCACCTAAATCAAAAAGAGTGGAGGAACAGCAGGGCCAAAATCCACTCCCTTCCTCTAGCTCGGTGCACTTGTCTCTTACTGTCTCAAGCTAATTATTACAGCCTGTGTTTATGTAGATTTTTTTGCCAACCTATAAAATAGCAGTGAACCCTCACGCTTGGTTTTGGCATTGAGCAAACGTCTCAAACAAACCTCCCTTGAAACTCCCTGGTTCCTGCAGCCCGTGTATTTGTCCTCCAGGGTGTTGTGACAGTGAGGTTTGGTCCTATATGGCTTAAATGACATTGAGTGGTTTTTCCATTACTCCAACAAACCCCACTCATGGGTGTAATTTCTAACCTGGCACAGATGAATGAAATTAAATTTGTGTGATGATACCCAGAGAAATGCTTTTGTTTTGGAATAAATTAAGGTAGAGGGCTAGTGGTGCAGGTTGCAATAAACCTGCAGGAAACCTGCTATTACTGCTCAGAGCTGCCACTCCTGGAGTCAGGCTGAGCACCTGCAGTGCAGAAAGGCAGATCGTTCTGGATGGGATGCAGAATATGTGTAAATATTATACATGGTGGGGTTTGGCCAGCACATGTGGAATTGAGTCCACAAGAGGAGCAGCAGCCTTTATTTTCCTTCCCCACTTCTGCCCACTGAGGATTTTCCTTCACAGAAAGAAGACATAAATCCCGAGGTTTATAATCAATTCTGAGCGTGGGGTGAGAGGATGTTCGATGTTAAATGTTTAAATTAAACACAGCAACTTCTGCTATTCAGACAGAAACCCACTCCCCTGGGAGGCTTTCTCGTAGGTGTGCTTAATGGGACCAGCTTTGCAGCAGCCAAAATCAATGTTGAGTCTGCTACAACACAACCCCAGGGCTGAAGCTGGAGAATGTTGGCTCATGGGTTTTGCTGTGGGCTCCCAGTTCAGCCTGCGGTGAGGGGATGTGCATCCCAGAAACTCCAAGGCAGCTTCTTAGTTAAGGATTAAAATTTTCCAAAGTACTTTGCTGTAATTGCACGCTTCTCCTTAAATTAAATGCTTGAATAATTCTAGAAATTGGCTTGAGCTAGAAAATGCTTCACTCCCAACTATAATTTGCTAGGAAACAGGTAAAAAAAGGAAGAGCTCAAGCAAGAATAACTAGCACGAGTATAAAGAGATTTGGGAGAGAGCAATTAAGTGTGAATATGTATCAGCAATAACTTACATTTATGTTACTGTCACAGAACTCCGAAAATAAAATCCACAAACAATCTGGGATAAATATTAAACCAGCATTTATGATCACTTTCATTTCAACAGTGCAAATACTTAAACACATTTAAAAAGATTTAGATTTTCTAGATACTCAGAGGTTCTGTAGGCACTGTCAAATTTGATTCAAGTCGATGAAGAAGTCTGAATACTCTGTGTAAGTATGCAGCTTAGTAAGCCTTGTTCCCAGTCCAAAAAGCAAGATATTTTTAAGCAGCAGACTGGAAATGGGATCCATACAGCCTCCTCATGACTGCTCTGGAAATTTGGACCAAAAACAGAAGCTGCATGGGAGTGTGCAGGGGTTATAACCTGTGCTGAAGCAGAGGTGGGAGAAGACAGCCCTCCCCAGCAGACAAAACATATTTTCCTTGCAGGGTGCTGCAAAAGAGGAGCCAGGGATCAGCCAGGTCCAAGCAAAGCCCTCAGTCCAATCTGACACGTTTCTGTGTTGGTTCATTTGGCACTTCAAGTGTGACCTGGGGCTGGAGGCTCAGCAGCTGCTGAAAGTCTTGTGATGTTGTGGCTGCCCAGCTGGAGGGGGTGGGGGGCCCATGGGGTTCTCCTGACCTGTGGATTCCAGCTTTCAGGAGCTGCTCAGCTTTGTCCCTGCCCTTCCCATGGCTGAAAGAGATGAAACCTCACAGGGAGATATCCAGGGCAGGAGCAGGCATCACCTCCTCCCTGAGGCAGCAAGGACTGCTTGGAGCCATGGACTGCTTCCCATTTGAAAATTAGATACATTTAACCAATACAGGATTTTTGCAGCATAAAAGGAGTCCTGAGGAGGCTGCAGGGTGCTGTGTGCCTGGGCAGCCTCAGCACTGGGAAAAACCCACGTCCACTGAGGCTTTGGCCGCTGATTCTGGAGCTGGGAAGATGTGACAGCATCAGGATTGACCGGGGTGTTGATTGACCATGGATGTTGATGCTCTTTAATTTTCGGACTTGCAAACGTGGTTGCAAACTTGGAACTTCGTTTGACTCACGACTAAAAGGAACATATGATTATTACAGCATTTGGACCCCAGTATCAGTGAAAAACAAAAGCAGCATATGAGGCAACATATGGTAAATATGTATTTAGAAGCACAGAAAGTAGACAAAATCAT
This sequence comes from Dicrurus megarhynchus, assembly GCA_013399195.1. Classification (NCBI taxonomy): domain Eukaryota; kingdom Metazoa; phylum Chordata; class Aves; order Passeriformes; family Dicruridae; genus Dicrurus; species Dicrurus megarhynchus. The sequence goes on along the minus strand of VXAD01011617.1, from coordinate 546,934 downwards.
CTGGGTCAAGATTTAATCAGATAATGTTTGGTTTAGACTCAGCACTAATGCTGCTTTGGAAGCATATTACATTTGGAATCAGTATTTAAAACTCTGTTACAGGCAAATGAAAATAAAAACTAAGGAAAAAAAAAGAAAGAGTGGCAAATTCATGGCATGGCAAATTTAGATTACTTTGGCAACCGGAAGATCAAGTCTAATTAATCTGTACTCACCTACTTTCTTTACACTTCTAGTACAAAAGGCTAGCCTGGGTGCGTAATGCAATTAATAACTCATTTCCTTTTGGTTTCTTCATCTTTATTTATTAATTCCCAAATTCCAACTAGACCTACCAATACCATCTCAGACTCAGAAGAAGCTCCTGAAAGGAGAAAAAGGAAATCTCTGATAATGCTGGAACTCCTTTGTGTTTTAATGCAAGTTCTTCTGGTTCAAGAGGTCTTGCAGGTTTTTAGGCAAAATATTTTCCCCCAAAGCCAATGAATCACAAAGCAGTCAATGTTGTCATGGCTTGGGGTAATCTTTTAAGAGCTCTGTGGCCCTGTGGGTGTGATATCATCTAATGTTTCTCCAGTACATTTATAATTTCCCAATTCCGTCGATATGTGGCCTTTGACAGGTTCCATAAGCTTATGCACATTGTTCCAGCATGCAAAATGCACTGATCACATCCAGACCTCTCTTATTAAGGTGGAGACAATGGAGTAACCCCATTATCTGTAGGCTGGGTAACAGATCAGGACCCACCTAGAGTTTCTTCCTCAGGCAAACAGTTACAGCTTCAAGCCATGAATAACACAAGAAATGTGGGAAACCCGCCTGTGCATGCGTGAGACTCATGCTACATATAATATCCTCTGAATCCTGATGGATGGAGCAGTCCAGATCTGTTCTCCACCACTTATTTCCCCCCCAGACCATTGCATTGCAGATGGCCCATTGTGGAATTCCTTGTGCCAAGCCAAATCCAGCCACCAGCAGAGCCTCTCTCACCTGCTTTCCATCCCCTCCTGCCTGAAACAGTGCGTGCCCCGTGACTTTTCGTTGTTCTTCCATTTGATTAAATACTCACAAAACCTCTCCTCTGTTTGGCACAGGGTTCCCCACCCAATTTGCACTAACAGGTATGAATTCATTCATTTAGTGAGAACTCAGGTGGGAACACAGTAAAGAGAGGGCAGGGACTGCACAATAGCTAAAGTCCAGGACAAGGGATTTCTGAGCAGACATGTCTTTCTTTGAGAGTCAGCTTTAAGTTAGGATCAGGCATTTGATGTGGTCGCTGAATTTCCTACATATTTATGACTCTACACATGAGAAAAGTTGTCAGCTTAGAAATGAGATGAGAACAGTTTGCCGCTCACTCCCCGTTTAACAAAGGCACCAGGTGGCTGGCAGAGACGCTGGATTACTTCATTAGCAGCAAGCAGAGCAGAAGGCTGGCTGCGAACAAGCAGGGCTGAAGGAAGCCAAGCAGATGAAGCTGCGGAATGGAGCCCCTCCAAGTGCTGATAGGAGAAGGGAAGATGGGCCAAGCCGGTGAGAAAACCCTGGCACCTCTTCCAGGCACTCACAGAGCCCTCAAACACCCCTTTGTTACATCTGTGAAACCGTCTCGTGTCGGCACACGCGCTCTGCCTCGGCCTCTGTGTTACCTTTCCGAACAAGGGCTGCTGTCCACAGCACAGGGACTGCAGCAGCCCCCCCGGGAGCCATAAAGCACTCAGACATATGGCTCTGCTCCTCCACATCTGCTGGCTATGGCTGCCTCCCTCCTCACACGAGATGCCCGGCAAAGATGGAGACGTGCGGTAGCGGCTCACGGGTACCCATGGCTTCGGAGGGAATCGTTCCACTCTCCTGGTTTTTGGGCCATCTCTCCTAATTCCATCAGATTACGGCGTTAGTGAGGGTCGGAGAGGCAATAAGCTGATGCATCAGCCTTTCTCACGGAGATGCAGCATGGTTTGATATGGATATTGGGAACCAGCCCTGAGACTGTGTAGCTGGGAAGCCAGGAGCTTCTCCTGGGTCCTGGAATTAATTAATTAACGTGTCCCTCTGTTTTAAAAAAGCACACAAAAATATCAGGCTTCTGGGGGACTTGGAAATTCTGTTACCAGCAGGTATTAAAATGCATATGGCTTGCTGCCTGCCAAGGACATCAGGGAAATGAGAAGGGAATATCTCCAATTTTAACTCAAGAGAGGACTCAGATAAAGGATCACAAAGCTCTGTGACGGGGCATGCTGCCCCTCAAGGTACTGTAAATAGCCACAAGCCAATGATAGCAATTACTGGAACATTTTCCCTTTCCTTCTTGGTGGAGATTGGATGTGCCCTGGCAGTACGGGTGACGCCGTGCATTGTTACAACAGCCTGGGAAACTCAAACACACTTCTCAGGGCCTCACTTGGGCTCAACACAAGACAATCCCTTCCAAAGCGATTGCAACCCCTGTGAGCTCCAGGGGAAATCCAGAAGCTGTGTTTATTCTGTGATTTCTCCTAGCTTTTCTCAAGGATTGCAGCAGGCAAGGTGTGGCTGCCAAGCCTTTCTGTGGGGGGCAGCTTGGGTGTCTCCCTCCCTCTCTGCCCCAGCTTAGCAGTGATCTTGTGCTGACCCCCTGCCCAATCACCTGCTGTGCTCACCCTTCAGAGCTGGCATTGCAGACAAGGTAATCCTCTTTGGTGCCTCTAACTTTAATTAAAAGGTCACCTTTCAAACTCCAGTGAGAGGAGCCCACTGGTCCTTTCTGCTCTTCTCACAAACCAAATTAGCCATCAAGTCACAACTGGGAAATTCAGCATCTCTCTGCCACTCTGGTAATTAATCACCAGATCAGTTTAAAGAACTCTCTGGTTCACCCAGGACAGCAGCACTGAGGGAAAGGAAAAACCTGAGGAGCTGTGAATGGGGATCTTAATACAATGTTATTGTCAAGTGGATAAAGCCTTGAGAACAGTTTTACAGACTTGAAACACAAATAGAAAAAGGTGGAAAAAGAGGAGAGCTACATCTTCTTCATGGCAGTCTAGTTCTGCTGCTGGTTTGAACTGGCATGATCAAAAGGAGGGAGGACGGGAAATATTCTTGCATTGTAGTCCATGTACTGGTGTTTCTGGGCAGGTCACTTTGAAAGTCATTCTCTCTTTAGATGTTCAAGGACCAGGTGAGCTGGCTTTGAGTGTGAACACAGCGTAGTCAGTACATCCTTCACCAAAAACTCTCTGTTACTCCTCTCCTGCCCGAGTGGCACCAGCCACAAGGTCTCACCCACCGAGACATGCCACAGCAGGTGAGCAAGGACCCTTCCCAGCTGCTGTGGGGGAAGGATGGAGAGGAGAGAAACTTACAGCCTCTGTTTGATGGGAATAACACAGGAAGAGCAGGACTGCTAACGAATATGGCAAAATGAGTAGCTAAAGCCACAGGGACCATTTCATAATGCCTCTGGAAATGTGGAGCTGCTCGCCAGTTTTCCCTCACTGCTATTTCACAATGCCGGCTGATTAAATTTTGCTGTCTGGTATTGAGTCTAAGTAACAATGAATAACTTATGAGGAGCTCTTCTAATGAGGCACACGCTGTTCCTGCGATTCACTCAGCGTTGGGATTATTGCTCACCAGACCCAGGGGAGCCAGCCGGGTCTCCTGCCCATTTCCCATAAATCCAGATAACAGTTGGTGAGGATCTGTAGCTGCCACCCCCGTGCCATCCACAGCTGGCTCCCAGCTGCCTCAGGCCATGGATTGGGACTCCAACCTTTGCTCCCACATCTCTGGGCATCGTGGCCAGCTCAGGAGATGAATTGACCTATGAAATGTCCAGGGAGAATACAAAACCAAAATCCCACCAGCCTCCCTGGAAGCATTCAGCCTGTCCCACCAGCTCTTTCTTCTTACCCAGCTCTCGTTAGGTTTTTCTTATCTGCTGAATGCAAATCTCCACCAGAATGAAGTGCTGGACAACATAATTTAAAATATTTTGAGTCCTGCAGCAGGTTTTAGCTCTCCCAGCCCCCATTCCTAGTGGAGGGAGCCAGCAACTCTGCCCACAAGTGGTGCAGAAGTTGAGGCAGCAGAAACTCCACCGCCCGTTGCTCTGCTCTGCCCTGTGTTGGGGTGATGCTTAAACCAATTCACTTCGATACAAAGCATGTAGAATGCTTCACAAAGGCAGCTCTCAATTCCCCAGGCTGAAATGCACTCAAGCAGCAGCTTTTGTGCAGCTTTAGCTCTGATGATCCACGATCAGACGGGTGGTGCAAAGTGCCTGTCTCTCCTCCAGACTGGGAGGCAGCGATTTCTCAGCCCAAGTGCTGTGAGTGCATCCGAAATGCATGAAGAGCTGTTTAAACACCAGTTGCCAGAGCCTGCCAAACAAGAAATAGATTTGCCTTCTACATTCAAGTGAATTTTTATTTTTGTCAATCTTGCCACTCTTATAACATGTCCCCCTGTGAAATGTGTTGAGCTGAGATAACCGGGCATAATGGATCCGCAGGGATTTGCAGTGGCAAGAAAACAATCTTGATATTCGCGATGAAAAATGTCAAGTAGTTTTATAGTAAATGACGATGGTTTTTACATTCTGTCTGTGGAGAGTAAGCTGTGGAAAAAGCTAGACTGTGCAAATTTATGTGTGTATTTACTGCAACCACTGATCAGATCAAGAAAGCAACGAGGAACCTCAAACAAGCCTCATTGTTTCCCCTACACACCGCAGGACTTCTTTTCTTTCTATGTTTTTTTTCTTCCCCTCCTAATTACAGTGATGTTATTACCCAAATTAGCAGCTGAGAGCACAGCACACAGAAAACCTTTTCAGGACCAGGTGCGATGGCAGTGAGATAAATGCCACTGAGACCTGGTGAGATGCTGTCCCAGGCAGGAGGAGAAAACACACGGGGTTTGGGGAGTCCCCTCTGTTGCCTGCAGCTACAGGATCCCCCAAACAGGTTTTTCTTTGTTTATTTAGCCTTTGTGGACCACAATCTAACTGCAGCTTAGAGTTCAGAGCACCCATGAAGAGCCCATGTGTGGGGAAGGCAGTGGAAGGAAGGTTTAACCTCCAAAGGGGATTAATTAGGAGAAAAGCAGCTAGTGGACATGGGATAAATAAGAACTTAAGGGTAGAAATGGGTAAGAATGAGATAAGAACATTTCTCTCTGGCTCCTGGTTCCACCACGTGTTTTTGCTATCTGCCATCTTCTCCAGCAGGGATAGTGCTTAAAAAACCTGAGTTGGTGAAATGAAGCCTATTTTCCAAACATGTGCTGCTGGCTGGGAGGTACGATTTGTGTTAGCTCTGTCTCTCTCACGTGAATTTATAAAACGTTAAGTAAAATGTCTTAATTCTGAGAAGATTTGTGCAGAAATTTCAGTTTAGGAGAGGGCCAGAGATGGGGCTGAGCACCAAGACCCTTCAGGGGTTGAAGTCAGCTGGATTGCACAGCTGCTGAGCAAGGAGATGGAAGATCCACCCCTCCTTGGGTTTCAATTCAAACCTAAAGCTCTTAAAATTAAGTGATTGCACCACAGTTTGCATGATCTTATCTGAATTCAAAACTGAACCTGTCAAGGTTCGGCAGCACTTGGGTCTGGTACAGAGTTTTAAGCTAATCTACCTGGACATCATGTTATGTTGAGTCAAAATTTAGCTTTTTAAATCTTTTCCAAAATACTTTCCAGCCTGGGTCCATTTGATGTCATTACCCAGGTAATGTATGGTATGTAATACCTAATCAGGCAGCAGGACAGCAGGAGAATGCAGCTCTGGGTATTGTCAGGAGGCTGCATGGGGTGAATTTCCCCACGGCTGCACAGTCTCACTTCGTGCCTGTATGTGAGAGAAGGGAAAAACCTCCTGGCAGTGAGGTGGGGAATGCTGTGGAGCAGAGAGAGGCAAGGGAAGCCCCTAGCACTCCACTTGTCAGACAAAAGGTTACCAGGAATGATCTCTCCCTGGTGCCTTCTTAACCACCTGCTTCCAACGACGCCCTTCAACTGGCTGCAGGTAGCAAAGGATGGATTTCCACTACTTCCACAGCAGTTTGGGAGCTTTAATTACATCTGGCACATCAAGAGAAGCCTAAATCAAAACACTTGGCACGGGGGAGGTTAAATGTTGCTCTTTTCAAACTACATATTGTTTTTGGTTCTATCTCTGTAAACAGAATATTACGGAAGCAAATGTGGCAACGCTCGGCGAGCGCTTCCTCCTTAATCCACCTCAGTGCTTGCCTGCTCTCAGTTGGTTTCTGCAGTAATCACATTTCCTTTATCTTTAATTCATAACCTGATCTTTCATTTAAAGTGTTTCTTTCTTCCTCTAGCCCTGTGTATGCATATTCCTGCTCACAGCTCCTGCAATACACAATGTAACCTAATGCCAGAGGGAAAGTGAGGTGAACTTCTGCAGTGCCAAACTTCCGAGGGAGGCTGACATTTGAGGAAGGATTCAGGTGCCTGAACATACGTCATGTGCTGCTTTGGAACCCCCCCCGTGGTAACTGAGGCATCCCCAGAAGGGCTGGAAGACGTAACAGGAAACCTTTGGGATGACACGTCCTCGTGGGGACCGTGGTCCCCAAGGCTGGCTTGATGGAGCAGAGAGAAAACCAGAGTGTCACAGCAATCATTCCCGGTGTTGAGACGATCCAGGGGATGCTGAAAACCTCCTCTCTGGCTTATTTCACTCAGGGATTTCGGGGAGATGAGGGCCAGAGCTTTTAGCCTTTGCAGTGTGCCTGGGGAGGATTGTCCCTCATTTTGGGCTACGAGGGGATGCAGGTGCCCTGGCCCTGCAGCCCCGGGGGGTATAAAATGCTCAGATCTGCCTTTAATCTACTGACAGGATTTGTATAAGAATTCTACGAAATCTAGTAACTAAAGCTCTCAAGAGGTAGAGGATTTGCTGTGATCCTGGGTGGAATAAGCTAAGATGTAATTTCTTTAAAAACCTAATCTGGCACAGACATGGGTAAAACCCCCCAAATCCACAGAAGCCCTATTTTAGGCTGAAAACATGCAAAAAGATGTGTTTTAAAAGAACTCGACTACAGGTATGGGATGTGTGCTTTTTTCTAAGCTGCAGAGACATAAAAGGAGTTTATTTTAATAAATTTGGGATCACTCCCTTGCAGGCTGAGCCTTGTGGCTTTGGAGAGGTGGCAGGAGGGGATGTGGATGGGAGAGACCCCCAGGGCAGCTGTTTGGAGGAGGAGGGTTAATAAATCACCTCCCAAAGCTGCTGCCCCTCTGTCCCACCTCCTTCTGCACTAACAGCACTCTTTATCCAGGCAGGAAAACTGTTTTCCGGGGTCTGGGTTCCCTGAGCTCTGTCACTTTGGAAATGGGAAGCCAGAAAAAACTCAAGAATAAACCTTAATAACCCGCAGCTGCCTCCTGGCACAGGGCAGCGTTTGTGATGGGATCTTCCCTTAACATCTTGAGCCTTTGGATGCTTTGTCCTGCTGAAATGGGAAGTGTGGGCGATGCCAGGCGGGCGGGCGCTGGAGAGGAAATGAGCAACATGAAAGGAAAAATAATAAACAAATGCCAACCTAAATTAGCAGCAGCAGTCTGGGAAGTGGGTCCATTGAGCAGTTTGTCTGTGAGTCAGATCACAACGTGCCCAGCTCATTCCCACTGCTTCCCCCAAGAGCCCATGAACACAAAAATAATTCTGTAAATACCATTATTTTCTGCTTGGAAGTGCTTTTTTCTCCCCTGAAATAAACAGAAATAAAATTCCACAACAACTCTATAGGAAGTGAGCATGAAACTAAATCAGTTGCGTTAATCTGCTTTGCAATTTTTTTTTTTTTTTTAATGTGCATTCCTGAAGAATAAACCCATTTTTCCCAGCTGGAGAGGGGCTGTCCTTGAGCAGAAGCTGCAGCACACACAGCCTGTGCTGCTCCTTTGTCACTGTCCTGGTGTGACCCAGATTCACAGGGGATTTGTCACCACTCTGGGGAATGAGACCAAACACGGCCAGGGAAGGTCCACATTTATTGAGGTTTTGTATCACTGGCCTCACCTCTGGGCTTTTATTTGCCCTGGATGGGCTCAGACGGACCATGTGTAACTTGCAGACTGCTTTCTGCTGCTGGGAAAAATTGGGCCAGGTAAATACACCTGAGAAAATAACCCGGGAAACAGTTTTCCCTCTGGGAAACAGGGCAAAGCAGTCTGAAAAAACAACCTCTTGGTAAGTTCCCTGAAAAAGCCTGCAGCTCTTAATGTTTTTATAACTTCTTTTATCCCTCTGGTAGGACAAGAAAAAGGGAAAATATGGCCCTCGAGAATTTGCATTTAGTTGCTTGCAAAACTAATAATTTGATGTTCTAAATTTAATTCTGTTCCTACACCCAGATCAGCTGCTGGAGCCTGGGAAATCCCTCTGGTCAGTGTGTGTCTGGCAAGAGAAATAAATCATCTCACATTTATCCTTTTAGGAACTGAAAATTCCTGGTACAAGCAAAAACTAATATACAGATATTTATGAAACTGAAGGAAAAAAAGAAAAGAAGAAAAAAAGAAAGAAGACCTGCAAAATGAAAATTTAGAGGTCTGATTCATTCCGATGGAAACAAGTTGTGCAGTTCCAGGTTTTCAGCTTGAAGCCCCAATTAATATTTTTTTTACCTGTGCAGAACGTAAAATCTTGTTGTTATGGTTTGGGATAGGAAAAAAAATGATGTTATTGTCATGAGATTGAAAAAAAATTCAGCATCTTTCTCCCTTTCACTGTTAATGAGGCACAAAAGATAACAAACCTTCGCTGTGCACAACGCTCTGCTGTTCTGTACTTGGGGGTTTTCCCCCATCTCCTCCCTTTCCCCTCATCACTAACAGCCCTGTAAAAATGCAAAGTACTTCACAAAGGCAGGAAGGAGATGTTGCCTCCGAGATAACACAACAGATTTGCAACTTCGGGCACAGAGGCATTCGCGGCTCCGAAACTCCGCTAATGAGAGCAACCCCGCGCTTCGCGGGAATGTTAATCAATTAGACACACAGAGTATTAATGATGTTCTTTTGCCTAATTAGATTAGCAAAACACGAGTACAGCCACTTCGGATTTTCCCCTCCAGCTCTCCCGCTTGTGCTCCCAGGGAGCACCACCCATCTGGCTGCGGGATGCTCCGGAGGGAGGCGATTCCCCAGGAGCAGGGAGCAGCTGGGTCCCTCCTGCGCCCACAGCCCCCTGCGCCCATCCTGGGGACGGGCAGGAGAGCTGGGGAGATTTCTAGTTCTCCCTACAGCTTTTAAATTTCCGAGGCGGAAGGCAGAGGTTTAGCAGCTCTCAGTCCCACAGAGCTGGAGCACGTTGTCCCAGCGGAGCTCAGGGAGGACCGGGTGCTCTCCAGTGTCCACAGGGTTCGCAAGGAATCTAAAACCCAGCTGGGTGTTCCCAGGAGCCATCCCATGTGGAGCTACTGGGATCCCCAGGAGAGCAAAATAACAGAGCTGTGGAAAAATGAGAGGAGCCTTATCTCCAAGAGAAGAGCATCATAAGATTTAGAGCAAGACAAGAAGCAGATAAGGTGCCAGAAACACTCATGAGTCCACTGACCTACGAAGTGTGAGATCCCTGAAAAACACTGATAAACTGAGCCTTCATCAATTTTCCTCCTGGTTATCTGATTTATGCAGATAGAGGCAACACACTGCTGAGGGCCCAGCTCCCAGCACAGAGAAAATGAAAAGACACTGCAATGTCTTAATGAGGGAATATTCTTAGAGCGGATCCAAATGAAGTGTTAAAAGGATTGCACAAATGATCTTCCCAGATTGCTGGTGGGGAACTGGGGATTGTCGCATTTAAAAATAAAATTTTTAAAAAAAAGAAAGATGAAAATAAGGTTTTAAGATATTGTTAAAGAAAACTGAACCACACCTCACAAGGCCCCGGACTGGGTTTCTTTAGCAGCTTGAACAGTCTCTCAGGAGAAGCACAGGGAGCAGCAAATTTTTGAGAAGTTAGATGGACAATGCTTGATGTTAAAAAAGCACAAATCCATCCTTTTTTTGGTGCATCAAGCTCAACCTTACTGATTTTTCTTTTCCTCACAGAGTAAAACACAAGTTACTGTCTGCATCTCCCAAGACAAATCCTCTGCCAAGCCATCCTTAGGAATGAAGGCAAGCAGAGACAACAAGTACTTTACTTTTTCTATTAAAAATGCTTTCATGGCTACTGTTTAGGTGGTAATCGAACAGTTGGAACTGGCACAGGGTGCCCAGAGCAGCTGTGGCTGCCCCATCCCTGGAAGTGTCCAAGGCCAGGTTGGACGGGGCTGGGAGCAACCTGGGCTAGTGGAAGGTGTCCCTGCCCACAGCAGGGGGAGGAATGAGATGATCTTTGAGGTCCCTTTCAACCCAAACCTTTCCATGGTTCCATGATTCTGTGAACTACAGGGCAGATTTTGTCTGCAATGCCACAGAGGCCCAGGTAGCTCAGGATTTTCAGTTCTTCCCCCTGCTGAGGTGGAAGGCTTCAGCTGTGATTTCATTGACTTTCAGAGCATTGCTCCGTGTCACTGTTGTACCGGGGACAGAGAGAAATCACAACAGAAAGTTTGATCTGGGAAGGAAAAGGAATGGAATTATTTATTAATTTACAGACTCGTTAATATATCTCAGTTCACTTGAATGGCGTAAGGTCATCGTTCCTTTGGCCTCTCAGGATGATTGGCTGAACCCTACAACACCTATTTAAAAATATTTCTCGAGTCAGTATCATAACAATGCCATAACAATCTTTGCAGCTGCAAGATGAAGAATTCGTTTACAGAACCGTTTCTCTGTTTCTCATAGCTTGCGTGGGAAGAGCAGGGCTCTTACAGAATGCTGCAGAAAGCTGGAAAATTTCTCTGCCGAAAGCTTTTCAGTATCCACAGCTCCACTTGGAACAAATTTTGTATTTTTAAACCAGAAAGCCAGAATAGTAAGAGATCACATTTTTCATATTAGTTTGAAGCGGGGCACATTAGTATGTTGAACACTCATGTCTGGAGCTACAGTTTCTATAGTTACTCGTGCATCAGTGTTTCACTGAACTACTGCAATATTCATTTTACAGCAGCTCTGCTTCCCCCTTACTAGAAGGAGAGGTTTGTAAGAGAATTTGTGCTGGGTTCATCCCATTGTATGCACTTTTAGGAGGTTTCTCAGGACTCTCAACTGACAGAATGTTACTTGGTAATGAAGCAGGTAAGATGTAACACAAATTTTAATTTAAATGTTTCTCAGGACTCTCTTAACTGACAAAATGTTACTTGGTATTGAAGCAGATGAGATGTAACACAAATTTTAATTTAAATGTGAGATTCGTTTTTTCCATGTGTCTCTAGGAAATTGGACAGCGGGTCCCTGGCTGGAGAAGACATGCAGCACCTCATTAGAAGGAGCAGAATGGTCTCATTTTCCTCTTCTAAAATTGCTGCTTGCAGGTCAATATGAAAACTTGAGGGAAGACAAGAAAATTCCGGCATTTATTATTCTCTGTTCCAGACAAAATTATTTTGGCCACAGAAAATGTCAGCACATTCTGTGTGATGGAAACCCAGTTCTGCTGCCACAGCAGAGCCACAGCCACTCCTCACACCTCCTGGCCACCCAGGCTGGCAAAACATGCACATTTCTCTTAACCTGCCACTCCTCTTTTTTGCTGTTTGATTTTAAAGCAAGTCAGATAAATTATTACTTATGAGCCTGACCCAGAGCCCACTGGGCTCATTATAAGGTTTTCCACAGAGTTCACCTGGGCCAGAGCACCTGGGATTATTCCTGTGCTCCAAACCCAAACATCCTTTGTAACTTTAGAACACAGGCAGGCTTTTCTCAGCGTGAGGTGAAAGGATCAGGCTAATAGCAATCCCAATTATAACATCTGAAGAAAGAAAATCAAAATATAAAGAGAAAAACTGCCCTTCGAGTGACAGCTCAGAGCCCTCCATCCCTGCTTGGGAAGAGAAAGCTTCAAATGAGAATTTACCAACTTTTGTAGAAATAATGCAGCTGCTCTGTCTGAACCCTCACCTGCTGCACAGCTTTCTGCTTACAAATTGGGTATTTTCCCCAGAATAACGTATCCCTAGATACTAAAATTTTACTTTTGGACCTCATTTGTATCTCAAAAAACGCATTTGTGGTTTTGCTGTTGCGGAGCTGGAATCCAGTGCACTGATTTGATTTCTGTCCTTTCCATAGAGCACCGGGAAGCCGCTGTCAGCAGCACTCAGAGGTGCTGGCCACGGCACCGTGCTGCCGTCTCCATTGCCATCTAGTGGCACCTTCCCCAGTCCCACGTGGCCCTGCACAAAACCCTGACCCAGCAGGGCCTGACCCTTGGAAAAAGGAGGGGTTCTTCCTTTTGCTGAAATCAAATCATGCCAGTCACGTTCTGTTTGTTTGGTTTGTGTTTCTTTTTCCTTCCTCTGTAACATGAAACTAAGCGTAAAAAGTGAATTGCCGGTATTTGCTCCCATTCCTGTCTCTGGCACCAAGGCAGGAGGGCTGCAGGGATGGGGCAAGGGAAGCCAAAGGATGCAGCTGCTGGGACAGGGAGGCATTGAGGCTCTTCTGCACATCCAGGCGTAGGAGAGACCACGGCAGCAGGAGAAGGGCGGGGAGCTCTGCAGAACCATCTGCGTGCCACAAAGCTTTTATTTACTGGCATTTTACAACCTCCCGGGAAGCTTCCAAACAAAACTCCTCAGCAGAGAGAAGAATGGCTCATCGACTGCCTGGGATGTTGCCCACAATAAATAACATCCAGTTCCTCCTGCCTGCCCTCCCTCCGGGCGCTCATTTGTTTCACTTCCCCGCGGCGTCTCCGCAGCACCAACCGCGGTTTGTTTGCGCTTCCCAACAGCGAGCACCGCCCTGAGCAAACCACAGGTGACACAGAACTCCTGACCTTATTTACCCAGTGCAGGGCAGGCAGACACTCCATGGCTTTGACAGGGTTGGGCTGTGGATGGAGAAGGGAAATGATTCTTCTTCCCCAGAAACCACAAAACCTCTTTTTGCCCTCCAAAGCAACAATCCTCTGTCTCAGGAGGAGAGGGTAAGTCAGCTGCAGACACCAACCCACAGGGCCTCGATGTCACCTGATGCCTGAAGCTCCTGTAGCCATGAGGGGCTTTATTAACACTACAAATTAAACACAAACCCGAGTTCCAACTCTCCTCCCTGGAGATCCCACGATGACCTTGCAGCAAACGGCACCATGGAGTCACCCCTGCCAAGAACTGCGGCTGGGAAAGGGTGACAACTGATGAAAAACACGCACACAAGTACCTATGAAACAGTGGTTGTATTTCTATGCTTTTGTAGCAATATAATACTTCATTTCAGACTGGGAAACATACTTCCAAGTATTTTAAGTTACCTGTACACCTGAACAGCCTGTTTATGGAACAGGAATGCCATGCTGCTGCTTACTAAAATCCTTGACTTACCAGTCCCACAGCAACATCATAAATGCCCAGAATCCCACGAGCTTTTGTTTAGCTCTGGAAACAACACACTCAGATAAAGCTCATTTCATAAACACTAAAATTGCATTGCAATATCCATATACATATATATATATACATATATATATATATAAAGAAAAACTTCTACCTTCCATAAATACATCATACATAAAATATGCTCCCAAAATACATTCATGCGTTCCCCCATCTAAGATCCCTGCTTGTACCCAAAGTGTCTAAGCTGGGAAGAGCAAGGCCTGGATTCAGGCTCGTGTTTGCAGGTTGCTCCAAACCCAGATGAAGGTGCTGGGGTGCTGTTGGGGTTGCATCAGTGGGTCTAATCCTGCCTCCCTGGAAAAACAGGGCTCTCCTGCACACTGTACCCCATCAAAGCTGCACCAGCTGCCCATCCATAAGCAGCCAAAAGCCACCATCCATCTCGCCCTTGTCACTTTTAGTTTTTCCAGCAGTTACTAGAGATAGAAATGGAATCATGGAATGGTTTGGGTTGGGAGGGACTTTAAAGATAACCTTGTTTTAACCCCCTGTTGTGGGCAGAGACACCTCCAGCTAGACCAGGTTGGTCAAAACCCCATCCAACCTGGCACTGAGCACTTCCAGGGATGGGGCAGGAGATGCACAGTCTGTCCCAGCACTCGACAGGGGCTGGAAAACAAAGGATTTGGAAGCAGGAAGGTCATCATGTGGCTTTGGTGGGAGGGGATCTGTGAATGGAAGAAGCTGCTTTCCTCCTGAAGATCGACCACACTCCCAGCACCACCCTCTCTGTCTGCAACAGGAACACTCTGACAGTCAGTCCTTTGCTAACGAAGGAAGCAAATGCTCCTTCTGTGTCCATTTGTGAAAGCATAAATACACAAAATATAAAAAAACATCTACAAAGTAATTCTGAGTCGGAGCTGGCACAAAGGGAGCACCAGTTTTGCAGCTCAGTGGTGTAGGTCCCATCCCCTGTGAACAGTTACACAACGCAGAACTCCAGGGGCTGGCCACAGCCTCCCCTGGGGATGCACCTGGATCATGTGGCTGTGCAAACACTGGCAGACCAAGCACGAACCCGGCCTGATCTGCCCTGAGAGGGAAGCCAGACTCACACATGCCCAAATCCCACTTCTGCCCCTCAGAAAGGTCCTGATCAATACTGCAAGAGCACATTCAAAGGTCGTTTCGGGAACGCTGTCCTCTCTACTTGCAAGGAGGCCGGTTACAAGCCAGCATCCCCTTCCCACAAGGCAGTCCTATCCCTCAGGCTACTGGTCTAGACACAAACTAAATTCACTCCAACCTTTCCATTCACCCAAACCCACTGTCTTTACAGAACAACCCAAGAGAAGCATTGCATAGATCTGTATCTCATGTCTTCCCATGCCCAGCAAACAGCAAGAAGTTCAAGTTTTGCACAGTACATTACAAAAGGCATCACTTTTAAACAACACAAACAAAAAAACGAAGTGTCACCACGGTGTAAACCCTGCAATGAGTGAGGCAGTGAGTGTACAGTGCTCGGCAGCTCTGGGGGTGGCTGCCCATAGTGTACTGACGGATTTGATAACCAAATCTCCTCTCGCAGTAATAGGAACCTGCATAATGAGAGAAGCTGCTCCTGAACAGCGTGATCCTGTGTGCCACAGGAAGGAGGAAGGCACTGCCAGGGCTGTCTGCTTTGCATGCAGCAGTTCAGGGGCCAGCTGACCCCTTTGCAATGCAGACTGCAGGACAGCAGTGCTCCTCCCAGGCTTGGGAAGTCCCAACAGGAGTTTTGCTACAATTGGCTTTACAGTTGAGATATTCAATACAGATCCTCTGGTGGTTTAAACCCCACATGCTCCATTGGAGTTACCAGTGATTATTTCCACGAGTGGAGAATGTGGTCCTGGCTTGTCACAGACACAGAATAAAGCTACAGTAGCCCTTTCTTTAAATAAAATTAAATAACTGCACGTGGCACCAGCGCACAACTTTAAATGTGCTTCTGCCGTTAAGAAAATAGCAAAGCACACCAGTGGTTAATTAAATTATTTATCTTAAACTTAAAAAAAAAAAAATTGAAATATTACTGTTGATTTAAAAACCCCTTGGGAGACTGCGTAACGTCTTCTCGTGGTATTTCTGAGGCTGAGAAAGTCACTTGCACGTGGACAGCACTAGATATCCTCTTCAGCTGGCAGTGAAGGCTTGTGCCCCTGGAGGTCACTGGTGCCGTTTTCAGATGCATCTGAGCTGCCTGGAGCTGACTCTGGAGGTGGGGGTTTGTAGAGTAAACAGGCGACTATAAAGAAGGTTGTCCCGAGCACCTGCAGCCATGGAGACACCCCGTCACTCTCTGCTCTCCCCCAAAACCAGGTGCCCACCCCACATCTCCAATGAGCTTTGCTGACCAAGCTTTGGGGAAGAGGGGATGTTGGCCAGCCTGGGCAGCAGAGTTGCACCCAGAGCCAGAGGGGGTAAAAATCTGAATTTAGCAAGCTCCATAGCAATAGGAATTTGGAAAAGTTCAGCCCCACACAGACACCTGGAGCACAGCTCTGCACGAGCCAACACTGCCTCAGCCTTTTGCTGGAAGGCTTTTGAAAACCTCTTTATCACAGCAGCTGCTAAACACAACTATCTAGGGCAAGTGCTTGTTTGGGAGCAGTTAAAATGATGTTTTTCTGCTAATAAATAAAACCCACAGCTCTAAGCTCTCTTATTTTCTAGCAGTGGGGAATGGTTATTTACAGCCTGCCCTCACTCTCACTAACACACTGCACTTAGATATTTTACTCCATTTCTAGCAAAAATCACTTTGGTTGCTGTTGGAAGGAGGTATTTCATATGGTGCAATAGAAGCTGTAAGCCCAGAAAATAATGGGAATTTAACAGAGGGATGGTGTCTGGAGCACCATTACCTCATGAGAGGCAAACGGGGCTCTTGCCTTCCCTGAGAAATTTACTGTGTGAAAATTTAATTTAGTCTGGGGGTGGGCCAGATCAGGAAAACCCAGTTTTGTAAAATTCCTTCCCAGAGCAAAACGTTGTGTCCTAAAGACCTGGTTGCTTTATCAGGGAGTTAAGCAGCAGCATCACCTTGTAGACCAGTCCAGCGACGAGGGTGTATCGGCTCATGGCTGAGTTCTGGTACACGTAGCAGGAGCCCTGCTCGCCACACTGCTCCTGCCAGAGCAGGCAGGATTTATCAATCATGGATCCAAAGGCGATGGGGCCAGGGATGCCTCCTGTGGGCAGAGAGAGGGGACCTTCAGTTTGGGCAGCACCAAGCCTTGCAAGCCTTTGCCTTGCACCAGCCCTTTTTTTGCAGGAAAGCACCAGGCTCTGCTGATACCAGGATTAAGAGAACTCATCCTGCAGAATCCAGAGCCACCAGGTATCAAAAATACACTGAATTTCAAGATCTGAGAATCCAGCAGGTTTTTTGACCATCCTAACCTGCATGTTGCACAAGAGCCAAAAGACACAGGAGCTTCAACACCTCTGCTTCTTTTCCTTAGAAAAAGGGCACATTGGCAGGACATTGAACCTCTGTGATGTGTTACAGAACCCTCCATTCAGTTTGCAAATCACATGCAAAGGGAATTAGGCTGTCCTGGATGACAGCAAACAAAAGAAAGCATCCTCCTTTCAGCAGCGTGTGACCTACTCCCTTCTTTTCCAACCCAGTGTGTTTTATTCTTGGGTGACAGCTTGGCACACGCCTCCCAGAACCACCAGACCGTTCTGGTGTGCAAACTCCCTCTGCTCCATACCTAGTGTTCGTACCACAATCCACTGGATCCCGAGTGCAAAGGACCTTTGTCTGTCAGAGACACACCTGTGGAGAAAAGGGTTTTGTTTAAAAATGCTGCCAGGCTGCACCTCCCTGCCTCACAACTCCAAATCCTTGAGTCCAGCACACCTGGGACCTCCATCGCCTCTGGAGATTCAGGATCACCCCAGTTCAATGTCCCCCCACCACTGCAGTAAATGTCTGTATCCAATGTCAGAGGATAAAGCTTCCAATGCTGAAATTTGCTTTCCCAGCTAGACTGGGATGGGAATTAGTCCTGATTCCCAGGCTGCCACTAACTCAGTGGTTCCCATCACACCTTTCCCATGCTTGACCCAGCAGGATAAAGCAGAGAGGAGGATATTGAGGCTTCTTGCAGCACTGGCAGAGGACGAGGCCATCCCGTGCTTACCTCAGAGTAGCAGTCAGGGCAGGAATGCTGCTCAGGAAGGTGAAGAGGATGACCACGAACATGAAGCACAGGAGCAAGGGCCTTTTTGCACAGGAGGAGGTGCATTTCCCTGGCTCTGCGTTGCCAGGGCCAGACAGGAGGGCTTTGTCAACACAGCTACACTCGTGGTAAACCTGGGAAAGAAAGGCTGGTGGGGGCTCTGCTGAGGAGAGCATTGTGACAGTCAAAGCTTTAAAAATAAAGAAATTCAGGAGGGGCAGAAAGCAGCTGGTTGGACTCCCTGAATGAAGTGGAAATCAAGCTGCACTCTCAACACACCTCTGTTTCCAAACAGGTCCATTAAGTAAGGGAAATTAACTCTGCCAGGCAGCCCTTGAATGCTGAATATCAGCTCTACCCTTCCTAAGCCTGTGCCTGGCTCCATGCGCAACATGCTGGAAGGATGAGGAGGTGCCTCATGTTCATTCAAGACCCAAAACTAGCACTAGGACAGAAATCAGGTGCTTCCCAAGCTCCCTGCCTGCCTGGGTGATTTTCCACGGATTTCAGCACAGTTTGACCCAGAATGAGGCAAAGATGATTGGATACAACAAGAGAAGCAAAGCAGGGTGACCTCAGGATACCTTCTGCCTTTACCCCACGTGGTACCTGAGAGCATCCACCCTGCTCTGGGTGATTTTACACTGATTTGCAGCAAGGCTCAAACTTTTCGCAGAGCCAGCCAAATCACTCCAAAGATGTGCCACCACCCTGTCCATCCACAGTGCTTTCAGACCCACCTTCTTGCCATTCCTGACGTTTTCAGACACCGTCTTGCAGCCAGCGTGGCAGGGGGAGTAGTACATGATGCCATCAGTGCCACAGACAGGGCTGTAGGTCTCCTGCAAACAGCCACACTGGGCATTGCAGGCTGCTGTCAGGTTGAGGTGCCCATCTGGCAAGGCACTGAGGGAAAACACAGGAGCAGTCGGTGAGCAGCACTTTACAGGAGGCAATGGGGAGAGGAAGGGACAGTGGGAGTTGTGAGGGATCCCCAAGGAGCATAAAGCCAGGCTGGGAAAGGCTTTCATCCCACCAAATTCAGCCATGCCCTGGAGCTATCTCTTCCCACAGCCACCAAGGGAGTTTAAGTGACCTGCTCTTAGGGTGACACTTCCATCTGGAGAAGAGATTCCCACTTTTGGTCCAGTTTATCCCACTGGATAGAGATGGGGGCTGCTGCAAAGGCAGCTGAAGAGTGGAGTATCTCCAATTCTGGTGCTGCTGATCTTCCCTCCCCGACTAACTCGGGAGTCTCGTCCATGAACTCCATCTCATTACAAAACTTAGGACATCTATTTTCTGTGTTTCAACCTCAACACCTGCCTGTAGGACTGACCAGACACCAACTTTCATCCCCAACACACCCACACATGACTGCCACCAGCACTGTGTGTTTGGGGTTATCCTTTTATTCTGACCAGAGCCCCTCAGGACAGACAGAGTGGTTGTTGTTACCTTCCACTGTACATCTGGGTTACTCCTGCCATGGGCATGTTAGGGCAGTGGATAAAAAAAATGAATATGGCCAGCAGACTTGACACTGTGCAAAGCAAACACAACTTGATGATTCCTGAGCAGCGCAGTTTAAATTTATTCACAAGGAATCCTCCCAGGAATGTGCCTCCCCCTCCGGCTGGCACGACCAGGTAACCTGAAAAAGAAGGGGAACAAAACCCCCACAAGTGAGTTTAGAAATGTTAGCAAGGAGTTTCCAGGTTTGAATACATTAATTGCAGGGTGTTTTGCATAAAAATGACCCCTCGTTTTCTGTGTGGCTTCTTGGTGGGAGTTCAGTGGATGTTGCTGTAGTAGCTGGTCCTCTGTAACAGCTCAGGTAACGGGGCATGAGCCTGGTGAGGCAGATTTCCCTTCCCAGAAATCTTAAAACTGACTCTTTGAGGAGCACATCATGAGTGCTGACGCTTGTTGGACAACATTCCTTGGTCTATATTACAGCATTTACGGGAGGATCCTCCCAGTTTCTGGATGCTGACAAAGTGTCTCCCCCAGCTCCGACATCCCTCGTCAGATTAAACGTTTAGTCAGTGTTTCCTGGTCATGCACTAAGAGGAACTACAATTATTTTGCCCTCCTCTGGAGGGTAACAGATGGCTGCAGAAGTGACACATTTCCTCCTGATGTCAGTAGATGCAGCTCTGGAAATGCACTGGGTGTAGGTGTGCTGATAGGAAATGATCCTCTCTAATAGCTGAAGAGGATAGCCAGCCCATAATTAAACTGCAAAGCATTTGTCCCCACTCTAAATGAGCTAAAAGTGCTCTTCTACTTGTTGGCGAAATGGGAAAACATTGCAAAAACATGGTTTCCTTACCAAAAAACGTGGCAGCTTCAGAGGCACTTAAACTAAACTGAGACTCCAGGAATTTGGGTCCAAACGTGGACATCCCAGCAATCAGGGTTGCTTCAGTTGCTCCTGCTAAGCAGAGGAAGATGAAAGTGGGGTTCTTCAGAAGTAGCAGCACCGATCTGGGAAAGAAAAATATATTGGAATTGAATTACTGATTTTGGGCACATTTTGATTTCAGGTCTGTCCCCCTGTCTTCTAAGTCAGAAGGATCACATGTAAGATGAGGCAGCATCCCATCATCCTGCAACTCTTTGAAAGGAAAAATACCAAAAGGCAGCTAATTGGGAAAGAGCTTTTCCAGTCAGTGACACAAAGAGTGTATGTGTGTGATGTAATTCACACTAAGGGCACCCATGACTTCTACATGGATGATTCCAGCAGTAATTTTCCAAAATTTAGGGTCAGGCTGAGTATTTCTTCTTCCTAAGTGGGGCAATACTCAAAGGACATTACCCCTCACCAAATCTCCATCATTTCAAGGTTTTATCAGTCTCTGTTGGCAGATATCTTGGGACTCCTGACTCAATCAAGAGCAAAGCTGTGCTGCATCCTCACACACACATGTTACTCGTGCCCCCACACTCCTGGAACAATAACAACCTCTGATAACCATGGATGTTTTGTAACTCAGGGGAAATACCAAGCAAGCCTTTCTATATGGAGGAGACACCTCCAAGACACCTGAAAAGCAGAAAGCAATCTTTCTGCCACAATCTAAGCACGGTTTTACTTGAAGCTTAACGTATAAATTGAGTAACTCCATTTTATTTCGACCCACTGGGATTTAGGAGAGAGCTGCAGATATGCCTGAAAAATTGCCAAGTGTCATTTGTATGCAGATCCAGCAACAATTCCATCCCTGAGATGCAGAAAGGCCCTCAGGCACAGGGAATGGTCTCAATTATCTCTCTCTATCTCGGATATTGGACTAAGGGGACTGACACTGCTTTGCCGGGGACGTTCTGTAACGAGCTTCAAATTCTGCCCCATGACTCTCCCCAAGCCAAGCCCAGATTTGTGCCACAGGTCACCCCGTTCCTGGGATGGGCACAAGTCTTGCAACAGGGATGCCAAGGGATGCTCACTGAGCAGAAAGGCACAGCCATCACCTCCTGCTCTGGTGGAAATGGGAGATCAGAGCAAAGCTGCCTTGGTACAAGCGAGTGAGAGACGTGCTGAGGCTCAGAGTCAGATTTATGCAACTTTACTCACATGAAGGGGAGAATTTCATTACATCAAAAGAACAAAGAAGCTGAAAGACAGAAATACCACACATTCCTACACTTCGATTACAGGGGGGCTTTACACTGCCTAGCTCTTGGGATTAGTTTAATGTACTATTTTATTTTCCAGATCTTTTTGACTGTGCTTAATTTGGAAGCAGAAAGCCTAACATTATAGTCAGAAAACGCTTGCAGATCTTGTGGCTGAGGCAGAAAACAGACAGTGCCTTCACCTTTTTACAGAGAAGAGCTGCCCCCTGGCACCAGTGTGACTTTGTGCCCTTCACCCAAAGGTTACAGGCTGGACTTGCGAGTAGGAAAATGCAAAGGAACTCCTTTCAGCACTAAGAATAAGGGTTTACTCACTTCATTTAATCTGTCTGAAGACAGAAGATGTAGTTGTGAGGAGCTATGGCACATAAAACCTTACCAAAGACAACACAAACCTTTTTATCACATCAGCAGGACCTTAAACACCCCAGCAATCACCTAACTCTTGAACAGCCTCGGTAGTGCTCAGTTCTTGCAGCCAAAGGGTTTTCAGGAGGCCCAGCACCGCACAGAGAAGAATCCCACCACCTAAAAACGCTGACCCTCCAAGTCTTTACTGATATGGGCACACTTTCTTCACATAATGGTTCTCTGGGTAGGTTGGGACCACTGTATGATCAGAGCCTGCTGCTCTGAGAAACACTGGCATGCCCAGGACACCCCAGACTGTACCAGAGTACAGACACAAGCTAACAAGTCATTAATAAATGGACACTTATACAATTTTACAGCACAGGAATGGGGGCTTTTCCAGCACAAAGTGACATGCCCACCAAGGGAATGGAGGGCAGCACGTGCATCCCACAGGAACACAAACCAACCTCCCTCTGCAATGCAGGGAAGCTGCAGAAAAGCCATGAAATGAAACAAAGTCCCACCCTGCACCTAATCCAAGAGTGATCAGTGAAATATTGACCACAACTCCTCGTGTTGTAGATCAGCAGGGAGTGATCCTCAGAAACTCCTTCCTGGGACAAAGCCTCCTCTCCTGGTACAGCTCTACATGCCAGCTCTGCATGCCCTCCCTTTGAGTCCCTCTGCTCTGACAGGAGGGGTCACTCCATGAGAGCAATCATATGGAACCAGAGAAAGGAAAATGCTGTTTTATCAGGCCTTTTCAACCCAAGAGTTAAGACAGAAGTCTCTCCAGGGCAGAGGATTAAGCTGCATGGGCTGCATTCCTGTAAGCTCCTGCTCTCAGGCAGCACTGTGAATACAGCAATTCATTAACCCCACTTAGAAAGGACCTGATGGCATGGAACACTATTTTATTTCGTCAGTATTTCTACTTATCTTTGTGAAACTGTTACTGTCTGTACTGTGAGAAGATGTGCACACGATCCCTGACTAAAACAAAAGGAACAGTGAGTGTCCTTTGGCCTCACCCTCCAGCCTGGTCCACGTGTCCCCAAGAGCTGCCTGCACAGATGGGATCTCCTCTTTAATGCAAGTTTCCAGAGTAGAAAGCCTTGAAGGCACTTCCCTCTTATTAATCAAAACCAGGGACCACAGAAGTCTGTTGGGTTCTTGCTTTTAAACAAAAACCACACTGAGGTCTGGGCTGGTGTGAATCATCTGATAGAAGTTCCCACCTCTAGGTATTCATTATTCAGGAACGAGGTGTGAAAGAAGATGCTCCTGGAGGAGGATTGTCTCTGTTCCTGCTGTCAGACAGCAGAAGCAGTGGGAGTTTTGCTCCAGACAAGCAAGAAAAGCATCAGCCACTGGATTTCATCCCTCTCTGTTGCCCTGCTTGTGTCGGTTTTAGTCACAGCCTTATCGTTATTTAAATGCAGGTTTCGAATTCAATTTCCGCGTGGAGAACAAGCCATGACCTCGGAAAATGGCACCCACTCAAGAATGCCATTTAATAACAGCACTGAAATCTGTTCAATGTAATATTCTTCATAAAACTGCCTTAACCCCTGGTAAACTTCCTACGAAGTCTCCAAGAATTTCAGACAGGTGTGAGTCGTGTTGACACAACACAGCTCAACCGGTGTGGAAAATTCCTGTTCTGAGCACCTGCTCCCATCCTCCTCTGCCAGCACAACAAAGACCACAACTAAAGCTCAGAAGTAATTGTTGGCAGCAGCCTGGGGTTTGGCAACATCGTTTGCCTTTGCAGGGAGCAGCCATCACACATGGATAAAATCTCCTCCCTAAAAACGGTCCTGGGAGAAATAATAATAAAAAAAATTAAGGAAGATCCCCTTATTGACTGCAAGCTCCAAAAGGAATCAATACCCAGGTATCTCTGCAACATCCAGAGCCTCCATGCCAGCTTACCCCAAGCAATAAATAAAGCAGCACGTCTCCCCCTGCCCTCCACTTAAACACAACTCAACACAACAGCAACAAAAAAATCTTAAAATATTTCAAAACTCCATAACAAAAATCCGTGGTTAAAAGATCACATTTTATTTTGGCCACTGCTTTGTTCCCATCACAGAGCCAAGCAGCAGCTCAGGATTAAGCAAGTTGCTGTGCCACTGCCTTGCTGGAGAGATAAGAAGTAGTAACACATAAAAGGTGGCTGGAAGATGCAAAGGCAAAAGAAAAAAACAGGAAACTAAGAATAAAAGAGAAAGGGAATTGAAAGTTACAGTGTGGTATATCTTGTTACCTGGATTTGGAATGGAGCTGTGAGAATCATAGGGCCTGTTTCATCTCGTTTGTCATTAAAAATGACACAACAGGGATCTAACACAAGTGAAAATAGAGGAAAGGAAAAAAGCCCCGAGGGGCTGGGGAGAAGGAGCCGTTGGAAAACACGAAACTGGGCCAGGTGAGGCCAGGCAGAAGCAGACAGGCAGAAATAATGCTGCTGGGGACAGGGAGGGAGCTGGCAATGCCTGGGCATCTCCCGTCACCTAAAGCTTGGCATCAAGCCACTCTCGGTGAAACTCAGCGTGTGGCACAGGACTGCAGGTGGACATGAGCTTCTGAAAACCCAGATGAGACCAGACTTGTGCCCTGCTCCCCCATGTGATCCCCAGAACCAGTTCTAGTTCAGCCTCTTTGCCAAGAGCTCCCAGACCTTGATACGAACAGGCACTTTCACACCTCCTCTGCAAGAAAGTGCCATTGCTTGAAGATGGGCAAAACCTTTGAGCTGGCAGGGCTGAAAGGAAGCTCAGCTTGGGCTCATCACTCTCTCCCCTCAGGGGAGGGCTCCCTAACCTCTGCATGGGGTGGTTTTCTCACCGAGGCAGATCTTTCACTGTTTTCCCAAAGTCTGGATCCGACGCTTTTTTCTGGCTCCCATCCTTTAGCTGATGAGCCTCTGACACCCTCATAACGATGTAGCGCTGGGATCCTGAAAACGAGAGGCAAACAGGATCGAGGAGCGTGTCAGACACGGGATGCGGATGCTACCGAAGCGGCGGATTCGCAGGGGGAAAACGCAACGTGACATCCTCCCTCCGCCAACAGCTGCAAGGGAGAAGCCGTAACAGCGGCAGATGGAAAGCCAAGGGGGTGAAATCCCTTCAGGAACTACACGGGAAGCTGTTCCTTTGCTCCCGAGTCCCCAGCTACACCCGTGCATGGGTGTAGCCCCATGGCAAGCAGGAGCACCGCGCAGCCCCGGCCCCAATTCCCCAGCCGCGGCGGAGCCCCGTACCTGGGAGGCGCTGGGGGTAGCCCAGGATGGGGATGGAGATGAGCAGGGAGGCAGCTCCGGCCCCCAGGAAGCCGATCCACCAAGCCCCCACCCACAGCGTGTTCTCGGGGGCGATGTCGATCCTGCAAGGAGCGAAGGCAAAGGGACACGAGGGAGAGAGGCGGTGGTTGGAGACGGAGCGGGGCAGCCCCGTGTGCCTCTCGCTGAGGCTGGCACGGGCCAGGGGACACACAGTGGGGGTGACAGCGAAGGACACTGAGTGATCTGATGGGGATGCCACATCCACCATCCCTCCTGCCACAGCACAGCACTGCCTGCCTCACCGGAGAGCACAGCACTTCACAAGCCCAGGGAATCAATCACACCATTTCATTCTCGCTTAATCTCTGGCTTGCACATTCACTTCACCCCTTTTCGGCTGTGCTTTGAGGGTTGCCAAGATCCTTGTTCCACCCCAAAAACACCATTTGCAAGAAAAGTGGTGGAAATAACCCATTTCTTCCCCTGGAAACCCATTCCCCCTTTTTAATCCATTCATCTGGCCCAGTAAAAGGTGTCCCTGCCTCTGGCAGAAGGGTTGGACCTAGATGATCACTAAGGTCCCTTCCAACCCAAAGCACTCTATGATTCTATGATCTACCAAAGAGCCTGTAAGGAAACAAGAATAAATGACAAATGCTACAAAGCAAGGAGGGACTAAGCATCCTGGTGGGATGACCGGGAGGGCAAGCAGCACTGCTGGGAGCACTGCCTCATCAGGGAACTCATTCAAAAAATTCACCTGCTGCTCCTAACCTCATTAGCACAGGCAGTGCAGCGTGAGGAAGGATTTAAGATGACAGGTTTGTCAGCAATTTCCCTCCAGCAGCAGCACTAATGCAAACCACCCTTCCAGCCTCCTTCCTCCTGCAGACACGCCACCCAACACCCCAGGCACACCTCCACCCAGCCACCAGCTCATTGCTCCAGATCATTGTTATTATTTTTTCTACCCCAAAGGAAACACAGAGCAGAAAGGGAAAGGAACAAGATTTTTTTTTTAACGACTTACTCTCTGCCAATTTCAGTATAAATATTTAGAAACATTCCTCCTACCAGATAACCCGCTGCAGGCCCAAGGATTGCAGCAGTGTAGAAAACAGCTGAAAGGGAAAACAAGTCATGTTAGACAACCAGCAGCACGTCAGCCAGGGATCCCCAGCCCGATTCCCTCCTGGATGCAGGATGCTCAGCCTCTGGCTGCCTCACATCCTTCCCCCTAAACCACCAAGACACAAACCCAGATTGTTCCAACAAGATTTCCTCTCACGCTTCTGTTCCAGGGAAGCTTTTGCATCCAGGGAAGTTTTATAGTATGGAGCAGGCAAAATCGGTTCAGTAGAAAACCATATTTAGCACAAGGATGCAGCTGATCCCACTGCCACATCCTGACTGCCACAGCAATGAGCAGCAGGATTCTCTCCCCACAGACAACACGAAATGTCTACACCAAACACAGCACCACTGGCACTTATTTCAGTTTGCTGTTCAAACCACGACACGTGGAAAGATCATCAACTTGCTGATGATCTCCTTGTGATCTCCTTCCCACACTTCACAGCCTGCTGATACAGCGTGGGTACACTGATACATCTTGAAATTTCTAAAAGATCACCCTTTTGGCACTTTCACCAATAGGACTGTTAATTGTTTGGCAGCTGCTGAGTGACCAGTGATCTAGAGGAGTGAGCTGAGCATCTTCTCTTGGCTGTGCTTTGCACCAGCAGTAGCTCAGCAGCCCAGAGACCATCCCTGCTGTGCTGAGGCCTAAAGGGGCGGTGATCTAAAGATTTAGATTAAATACAAATGATGGTGATAAAACACTGGCACAGGCTGCCCAAACAGGCGGTGGATGTTCCATCCCTTGCAACATTCAAGGTCAGATTGGACGGGGCTCTGAGCTACCTGATTGAGTTGAAGGTGTCCCTTCTCATTGGACTGGATGACCTTTAAAGGTCCTTTTGCACCCAAATCGTGCTGTGATTCTATGTCTCCTTGCACGGATGGGGTATGGCCTCATGGCTGTCTGCCAGAGATGCTAATGCCACATGGGCTGGCCCCATGCCAGGAGCAGGAGGCACTCCCCATCTACAAGGCATGAGCTGCGAGAGGAAAAATACCCAACCGAGCTCCTGGTAAATAATCAAAACCTCCCCAAGAGCTGCCACGTCCCTCCGATTTCCACCTCGCCCCTCACCAGGATGAAAAGGCTGAGCAGTGTCGGAAGAGGTGCTCCCAGTGTGGGCTGGCCAAGGCAGAGGGACCACCATCTCTCCCTGCCATCACCCTGCCCGTGGGTTGGAGCTCCCCTTCAGCCCCACTCACCAATGTACACGGGGGAGTAGCTGGTCTTGACGTTTTCATCGAGGTAGGTGACGCCGAGCGTGTAGAGCGGCGTGGCTCCCACCCCGTGCAGGAACTGGCCCAGCATGAAGACAAACCTGTAGCCGGAGAGGCTGGAGGCAGCCGGCGAGCAGGGCAGGCTCTGGTTGCCCCCGCAGACGCCCACCTGGGCTGCCGAGCGCGCCTCGTACTGTCCCGTGGTGAAGTGAGGCAGGGCGAAGAGCAGGGAGCCCAAGCCCATGACCAGCACCCCCCAGCCCAGCCAGCGGGGCTTGTGGCCGTTCCCCCCAAAGTAGCTGACAAAGGTCAGGCAGACGCAGGCCGCGATGTCGTAGGAGCTGGCGATCAGCCCGCTCTGGTAACTGCGCAGGTCGAAGCGGCGCTCGATGGAGGTGATGACGGTGTTGATGAAGCCGTTCACGGTCATGCCCTGCAGGAAGGAGGCCACGCAGAGGAAGAACAAGACCCCTTTGGATGTGTTGCAGAGCTGCAAGCAGCCGGGGGTGAACCCCCCCCAGCCGCAGGCCAGTTCCTCCCCCTCAGCAGACACGTATTTAATCCCTTCTTCCAACGGCGTCTCCTCCTCTGCCGGGGCAGGGGTGCAGAGGGGCTGGGCACAGGAGCCGGAGGGGCTGGCAGCGCCCGAGGATGCGATGCCGTTGCTCAGGGGGGTGCTGCAGCCATCCCTCCCACTCATCGCACCCAGCGTCCGGCCGGCCTCGCCGGGACGAGGGGATGGGCAGGAGAAGTCGAGGGGTTGAGTGAAACAAAAGCCATTTTCTCTGGTGGAGTTCTGGGGCATTGCCATGAACGGGAATGCGGAGTCCAGCGGCAGACTGAGGTGGGCTGGTGGCCAGGGTGGCTTTGTGGGGCAGTGAGGACCAGCCTGTCCAGGAGATGCAATTTTCAGCTCTTACTTCAGTAGGGAGACAGTGAAGGTCTGAGCCAAGACCATTCTGATCTGTGCAAAGAGAATTTTTACATGCCTTTATATAAAACCATGCTCAAACCCCTCAAATACTGTTCCTTTTTTCTTTTTTTTTCTTTTTTTTCCAATAAGTATAAGCATTTCACCGTGCAGTTCACCTGGTCATGTGCCCTCCACCACGGGATGTGTTGGTACCTCAGGTGTCAGGGCATCACTAATATTACAGAAAAGAACAAAACATTCAAGAGCATCAAAAGAAAAGCACCTCTAAGGCCGTCTCCCCACCAACTGAAGCCCCTTATCCCTCTTTTGATAAAGACCTGGTTAGACCCCCACAACCTCCATCCCTCTCCTTCCCCCCACAGAGAACAGCCCACACAGCTACAAGTTTCCCACTGCTAGAAGTCCTCTGGTCTCTCTTTCACACTCTGCCAATAACAGTTTATAATTATCCTGAAAAGTTTCCACAGTCAGATTGATTTTATTCCAAGCCCTCAGATCTGTTTACAACTATTCAGTAAAATCCTTTCTATAACTAATTAGACTACATGCCATTTCAGAGCAGGCTGGAGGGCAGAGGCAGCTGACTCTAACCTGATTACTGATGCAGACTGCCTTCTTTCACCCTGTTCCTGTGCATTGCAGCACCTGACCGTGCCAGTAACCAAGAGTATTTTTCCTTAAATGCCTTGGCTGAACTATAAATGATGACACTATTAAGATTCTCCCTTGAATGCTGGTCTTAAATATGCAACAAATGCTAGGCAAAAACTGTTTTATTAGAGAGCATCTTCAAAGCATCCTGTATTTCTCAATAATTTTGCCAATATCTGTTTGAGAGGATCCCATAAAAATGTTCCCCCTGAGATGCCAGCCTCATCAGCATGGAAGAGGGAAAAAGGGTGGTTTTTTCCCCTGATAAAACAAACTATGTTCAGATGGCTGTAACCTGGGAATACTGCAGCCTTTGGTGAAGAATTTAATACTTATCTGTGTGTCGCTGGAAAAAAATGACTGACATTTGCTAGGTAGATGTGCTTCTCTGTACCAGCAGGTCTTGCAGGCACTGGGGCAGGAGGATGTGGCAGAAGGTGATGCCCTAGAAGGGCAGAGCACAGCCCACGTGTGCCACCAAATCTTAAACATTCATGTCAGTAGTGCTACAACACGTCTGGTCCTTAAAGCAGGTTAAACAAATAAGGTTCAACTTTCATATGCGAATAATTTTATCTTAATTATGCTGTCTAGGGAGCAGAGTGCATGGACTATTTCCTATTTCAAGGTCCAGATTCCAGCAGGGATTTGATGACAGTGCAGGGCAGGTGAGCCTGGTGGGCAGGAGGGCACTGCTTTGCAGCTCCACGTTGGACTCCTCCAGGTAACTCCTACCTTAGCTGGCTGAGTACAGAGCAGGTAACTTTGATGTGTAAAGTGCAAATTCAAAAACTGACTGCAGGGGTTGAAATTTTGCTGCAGAGACAGACTGTTGTAACATGTTGGCACAAAATTGATGCTTTGGTGCAAGGCTCTATTTTTTCCACTTTTTTTTTGCCTCTCCAGTGTTCTTATGACTCTTGCAGCTCTAAATCTGGTTCTCATCTTTGGATGCAATATTGGGAGCAATAAATAAGCCTGCTTTAGCACTCTGTTAAAGTCAGGAGTGATTATTAGGTGCTGAATCAGGCTCTAAGAGGCAGAATGGTTCATGCTCATGTAAATCAAACACCTCCTGCACAGCAGCCAGGACTGCAGCTGCACCCTCCTCCTATCAAACTTGTATCAGACTCGTGTCTGATGTTACACTTGACTGCACTTGTAAAGAAGGTTTCTTGGCTGGGGATTGATTTTGCTCTCACTGATTTCAGCAGACACAAAAAGCACATCTCTGTTATTACCTGATGCAACCAGGAGCCGGGAGCTCCCAGACTGGCCCAGTTCACCCCGGAGGAAACACTCCTTACCAGAACTGGGATCTCTCCTTTGATACTTCATGAATTTATATAGATATTTTGGTATTTCATGAGTCAGGAAAGAGATTACAGCACTTCATCACAGGTTTCATTTCCTTGGTGGCAGCAGTCTGGGCCACCGGACCCAGGTGACCACATCATGCCCCCTTCAACTTCAGCCGCTCGCAGTGCGAGTTAACAGCAAACAGGGTGAAACATTTCCAAGAAAGCAGCCAGACTCTCCTCCAAGCAGCAGATGCTTCCCCCACCCAGAAGCCTTCTCAGCCCTAACACCCACCTCCTGTGCACGTCCCAGTGGACCTGGGCTAATGACTCGTGCCCAGGTGCTGTGGGCAGGGAGCCCGCTCCTGCTCTTTGCTGTCCACCGAGCTGCTTGGCATCTCTTGAAGTATTTATAAACTGCCTGTGACATGTTCACTGGGGGTATCAGCTTTCACAGGAGCCATATGCTTTAGAGGACAAAATATAATCTTCAGGGGAAAAAACCCAAGCAACTTCACACACTTCCTAATCATTCATATTCTTCCAAGCCATCCATTTATTGCCTCCCATTCATCTCTGTTTTTAATGACTCAGCTGGTGATTTCTTGCTTACACTGAACCAGTCCCAATGCTATTATCTCTCTGCCATAGATTTCCTCATTTTGCTGCAAGATTTCTACTTTTTTTTTCCCCAGTGTACAGCTGGTTTCCAGAGTGCCAACATTATCGAGTCAACACAGCAGAAAAAGCAAGGCAATGAAAGCATATGATTTGTATTTCCTGATGAAATCAGTAAAGACTCCCACCCCCCATAACATTTAGCATTAAATTAATAGTAAAACTTACAAGCTTTTCATCAGGTGATCATTTTAAAAGTCACAGGACCAATTAAAAACATTTTGTGTTTCTGCCAAGGACTGTGATGAGATTAATGCTGCAAATTAACTCATAACTGACATGCAAAATAATCCCATTTGCTGAAACATGCCCAATAATAGTTAATCTTCCCCTTCACATTACAGTTTTTGACTTTAATATGCTATTATTGTGGCAAATAACATCTACACATAATTTCTGCTTTCCATAGCTGAGCACCGTTTATGACTAGACTTAGCATTTTTTTTCAATTCTATTGCACACATGGAGATATTTCCTAAGGAACAGGGATAGGGGATTAAAAATGATCAGGAACTGTACTGCAAACATGGGAGGAGCAGCTCCAGGCCATGCTTGGTGGCTAAGATGGGTCTCCTTTATTTTCCTCTGGGTCTCCTCTATTTTTATTTCCTCGATGTCTGAGTGAGCCTGGCCTTACTGAACATGTACTTAGAATCTGGGAAAGTCCACATCCAAGTACCAAGCTCATGTTACTGCAGAAAGGGATAAATTCTGCATCTGGGTTTCTGCATTTAACTTCTCTTGGTAGCACACACGGAGTTTTCCTCAGAGAGTTTGGCTTCAGAGGATTAGCAGCACTACTTCTGTCATGGCTGATAAACACCACATGGATCAAGTGTAATTCACTGGCTGCTTTAGCAGTGGGGAAGCCTCCCAGAAGTGAGATAAATCCCCATCCCAGTCCTGTGAACAGGGCTTGTCCCTAGGGCATTGGTTCAGTGCAAGGGAGATAAAAGCAAGCATGGGATGAGTGAGTTGTTCCTGTGTAACACTGAACTGTTTTCCTGGCAGCTGAGGAACTTCGCCCAGGTCACACCTAGTGTGAACCTCACGTTTTTTCAGCCTCCTTTTAAAGAGCATCCCTGTGGATCAGCAGCACAGAGGATGCTGCTGCTGTGGGATTGGCACCAGGACCAGACCGGAGCCTTCGATAAGCAATTCCTGTGGGAACAGCATGGTCCTGCACACACAGAGAAGTTTCAGGAATGAGAAACACACCCAGAGAGCAGCCAGCTGACTGTGTACCCACTGCTGTGCTCACCAGCAGTGCTGCAGGGACAGAGGATAAAGGAGGAAGTTCCTAAGAAGGGGGGGCAATAGGAATATCCTGACCCACCCCTCATGTCAGAGACCTGCTTTTACATAATTAGCCCTACTGGAGTCTGAAGCATGGAAGAGAGCAGCAGAAACTGTCTTTGAATTATGACAGGAACAAGGACATATTTATAATTAAGTAAATTCCAAATAGTAGAGCTTAGCATTCACAAACCCTTTGTATGTTTTCCAAGTGCTTCCCATTCGCTGGGAAATTATTGTGATAATATGCAAGAAATCAGGAAGGTGGCTTGGATAATTTTCAATTAGCTGCTTGAAAATGCTTTGAAGATAAATCTAGCCAGATTTTCTGAGTCTATTTACTTGTTCCAGCTTATCTGTGCAAATACAATTGGCTGCAGCTGCCTCAGACCATCTTAAAAAACTTGCAGTGCCAACGTACAGAGCAGATTTAACCCAGACACTGCTTTTTGCCATAGCAAAGATTAACCAGACAAAAGGGTCTTTTATGCTATAATTCGTAACTCTCCCTCCCTAATGTCACTCTTGCTTTAATGTCTTTTTCCTACCCATGCATTTGGCCAGTGCTGGGAGGGTTTCCACTCTGGCACAGCACTGTGCTCTCCATCACTGTCACTGCCCATGGAGCTGGGTGTTTCCAGATACACCAGCAGCATTTTCCCAACATCTAGCCCTGCATGGTGTTACTTTCCATCATTTGGATTCTTACAACCCATTAAAGAATGTTCTATACTCAGCACACTCTTCCTGCATGAGCTGCTGGTCAGCTCTTCCCAAGGATTACCACTTAGTTCCTACAGCTGTCCCTTCTTTGTTTCCAAGCAGAAGATGCAGATTCAGGCAAGTCCTTTATGATGTAAGAAATTAAACAAAATGAGCAAAACCCAAATAAAGAATGTGAGACACGTGATTCTCTGGTGCGTCTAAAGATAGAAGCACTAAAAATGCAAAAAATGCAACATCCTGTGTTACACAACACAAGGATGCTGCATTCAGAATAGATGTATTTGAATAATGTTGACATCTACCACGGTTTACAGGAACTTACACTTTTTTATCCTCATGGTTTGATCAGCATGGAGGCAGAAACAAAAGGGAAAACCAGGTGGAATGCTACCATGAAACTGCCTACAACTCCACTTTTTCCTGAGACACAATTGCCTTCCAACACCTCTTCTCTGTACTGAGGGGACTTTCTGAGGAAAATCACACACCACAAGGTCATTTTGCTCTGCCAGCTAAGGACAGACTTTAGCTTGAGCTTTCTATGACAAGTTCTCCAGCTCAGCCCTGTGTTGGGGGGCTGGATGCCCACCCATTCCTGTCCAACCAGACAACACAGAGCTCAGTGGAGCACATTAGAAGAGCTAAAAAACACCGCAGAAAAAGAAACTTTCTGATCATCAGCATCCCCTGCAACACTCACCTCTGGCAGGGAGCGCAGGACAACACGAGATGGGCAGGTGGAAATACGGAGCCAGGTGGGAGCACGAGACACACACAGGAGGGATTCAGCTGAGGGAAGGGTATTTCCCCACAAATCCACTTTTTTTTTCCAGATCAGCAAGTAACAGCTTCCCCAAACAGCCCCAGGAGCACGAGCTCAGCGGTGCACACCACCTAGCCTGGATCTTGTTTAACATCCAGCGACGCTCCCTAATCCTCTTAGGTATTAGTCTTGAGATTCCTGCCAAGCAGGGGAACAGCAGAGCCTCCCAGACAGCACTTGAATGAACTCACTGCTTGAAAAGTGCACTACTTCAAAATGCAGTAGAACTCCAGCTGTTCTGCTTTGGTTAACCACAGATTAGCACCTTGGAGGTCACCGCAGCTTGCAAAATGCAGAATTAAATCAGCTCCATTTCTGTGTTTCAGGTGACTCCCTAGGAAGCCATTCTGCACCAGGACTGCAATTTTTTGTCTCATAATGACTTGTTTAAAGCTAAGTACCTAACCTGAGTTAGATGTTCCTGCTGTGTCTCTGTTGCCCACTGCAAGGAGATCATCGCATTCAGGTTACCTACAGCCCTCAAGGCATGGAATCACAGAATGGTTTGGGTTGGAAGGGACCCCAGAGACCATCCAGTTCCTGTCCATGGGCAGGGACACCTTCCACTACCCCTGGTGGCTCCAAGCCCCATCCAACCTGGCCTTGGACACTTCCAGAGATGGGACAGCCACAGCTTCTCTGGGCAACCTGTGCCAGGGGCTCAGATCCTCACAGGGAAGAATTCCTTCCAAATATCTAACCTAAAACTGTTTTTTTTCAGTTTGAAGTCACTCCTGCTTATCCTATCACTCCATGCCCCTGTAAAAAATCCCTCTCCAGCTTCCTTTAGGCACTGGAAGGGGCTCTAAAGTCTCCGTGGAGCTGTATTTCCTCCAGGCTGAACAACTCCAGCTCTCAGAGCTTGTATTCCCAGCAGAAGTGCTCCACCCTCAGCCTCCTCCCCTGTCTCCACAAGGACTATTCTGTGTTGTTAAATCACCCATTATTGCAGATATGATCTGGAGAAGGAACAGGTACATGATCATATTTCTGTTGGATTAGCCGAGCATATTACCCCGAGCTTACTCTGGCCTCATGTTGGCTACCACGACAGAAACAATATTTGATCTAGCACAAAGCCAGATGGTGCAAAATTAACCCGTTCAGCACAAATCTGATGTGGCACAGGGAATTTGGTCCAGCACTGGCACAGGCTCACATGGCTGTAGGACTTCTGAGGTGGCATCTGCAGCCTCCAAGTCTCCTGATACCAAGTACTCCCCATCCATCTCCCAAAGATGAGCTAAACAGGCATCAGACTTCATTTTATTTCAGCCTTTTAGATAAACAGAATGTCAGCTTGCAGATAATTTGCATTTGCTCATGCAATACCCTAGATCCTGACAGGCTGTGGCACATTGGGGGACTTCTTGGAGGAGGGCAGATTTGTGTAATCGAGAGGAAATGATGAAAACTTTTGAAGGGATGACTTCTCTTCATTCTCTGACTCAAAATCCCAAACCACTACCACAACCAAAAATTAGAGCAGCTCTGAGATGAAGGGCAGGAACCCAGGCCCAAAAGGGAATTGGGGCAGAGCACGAGATCAGCACAGTGGCAGCGGGCAGGGCTGCTGACCACCTCCACCAAGGATGGGTGGGAAGAAGCCAACCTGGCGTGCTGCTTTCCTTAGAAAACTCAGATTCATTCCAATGGCAACCCCTTGTGCTGCGAGTTCCAACAGAGAGTGCAGCGACTTCTCATGTAGAAAGCACTGAAAATCTCAAGCATGGCCACAAAGCACAAGGGGTTGCAAACGGGCAGGTGCATCCTGGCTGTGCTGTCCGTGGCTGCTGGCTTCTCCCATGGCTGGCTGCCTCTAAATAAATACAAATCGCCCCTGATCAGAAGAGGTGAGACTCCACTGACTCCTTTGAGAGGTGGAAAAATGCTGAGCCACATCCTTCAGCATTCAGAGGCCTCTCTGAGAACCCCAGCTCGGTACGAAACAGCAATTCCACACACACACACATCAATATCTACACTAAGGGACGGAGCAAGAGGTGCTCAGAGGTGAGTGCACAGTCCCTGCAAGCACCACAGGCCCTGCAGGCCGCCCCTCTTGCAGCCTGGCACGTCCTTCATCTGACAGTGCTCAGCCAGGTCAGCAATTCATTTCAGCTGCCAGGGAGCAAATTGGTGCCAAATGGTGTTTCTTCCTGAGATAAAGGAACAAACAGGCAGATAACGTTCCCACTGCCAACCCGAAACATCTGCTGGGATTCGGAGGGGTTTGAGGTCCATGTGCCATGGGGACACATGCTCTGCCTTGTGCCCTCCCTTTTCCCACACATCAGGAATCACAGCCCCCGACAGCAGCTGCTGGAGGATGGATTTACTTGGAAATCTGGAAGCTGCCTCCAAGGGATCCCCACTTCCACACAGCAGCATAGCGTGGTTTCCATTGCTGGCTCAGGAACTTTCCTGCTTTCCTTGGTAAGCACCTGCTGACATCCCACAGCTCCCACACCACGAGAAATGGACACAGCAGGGTAACCTTGTCCTTGGTCATCAGCTCGAAGGAGGTCACTGAGGGCTGAGTTTGATCCGTGTTCCCTAAGAAATGCTGGTCCTGATCCTGCAACTGCTGCTTACCCAGGGTGGTGTTTGTTCACACAAGGCATCCAAGCAGGGCCCTCAAGATCAGTCAAAGAAAGCAGCAGGGAATTCAAGGGGACAAAAATTGGCTGGTTTGTGGTGGTGGGCAAGGAAGTCTTTTTAGTGCCTCTTGAAAAAAGTCAGTATTTCAAAATTAAATTATTTAAAAACAAGAAAACTGGAGACAGGTAATCAGTGTATCACAGCCTGGTCACCTACTTTTCACCCCTTTTAATTCAGTTTCTCTGAATTAAGCTCTTTTCAAGGTTTTCTGCCAAATAAGAGGAGAATATGCAACATTAAAAGGATCCCAGGTTAGCCAGGGTTATATGGGGACTCCAGAAAAGGCTGGTTCTGCTGTGACCAAGACCCACATCTGGCTCAAAAATCTAAATCCTCAGCAACTGAATTCACTCCAGCAATCCAAGGAGACCATAAAGTAGCTTGAAAGCACTGCATGGAAATCCTTTTTTCTCTGGGAATCCTTATGCTAACATAAAGCATCTGCCCTGGGCAAACCCTTCCAGCCAAGGCAAGGTAGAGCAGCCTCGTCACTGCTCTGACTGGCTGAGACTGTTTCCTACGGGGCTTTTAAAGCAAAAGAATATTGAATTAAATTTTCAAATCTGATTTGTTTGGAGCATGGAAGCTAAAAAGATTGATGCAGTTTTTCAAGGAGAGGCTGGGAGAGAAAAAAAAGTCTAAAAGAACTCAAGTCCTTCAGATATTTTGGGGACTTTTCATTGAACTCTAGAATCTAAACATATTTTTTTATCTCTTAACGCTATCTAGAAAAATAAACTCCTATCACAGAGGATACCCAAAGCACTTGAATTGACAAATATGAAGCTATAAAAATGACAAAAAGTACTTTTTCTTGGATTTTTTTTTTCAGCCAGAACATTACAAAATCAAAGTATTTTTTAGGAAAGAAAGTGTTTGATCTTGCTTTCTCAACATGAAAACAGGTCCCTGACTCCTTCAGACCATCAGCCACAGTTAAACAAAGCTTGCCAGCATTTCATTTTTTTTTCTTGAAGCAACCAAGCCAAGCTCTGGGGGTTCCAATGACTGAAGATTTTCAATGCCATACAGCAATATGCCATTAACAATAGCAATAAATTCAGTTTTAGTGTAATTCTACAGACGTTAGTGAAATAGCACAAGAGAAGAAAGGGGACTTCACTGCTCCAGGAATTTCAAGAGCTGCTGGAAAGGCTCAGCACTCTGCTGAACGAGGTGAACCAGAATAAACAGAGTATTTCCCAGTGCTCAAGCTCATTTACAATCTAGAGGTGGAATGACACTATTTTTGGCAGCAGCAGCATTGTAGAACCCCAGGTTTAGGGGTACCTCTGACTGAAGAGAGATTTATGTTAGAACAACACTACTCTGCTAATATTAAACACTTCACTGCCTCATCACATGCTCTCCACTGTACTAGGGAGAGCTCTGACATAAAATGCACTAAAGTTAGTGGCCCTCTCCGAGTACTTGTCTACAATCACTTATCCCATCTACTGAAGTAGAATGGATGCTTCTGTCTGGAATTCATAAACCAGATGAAGTCTTTGACCTCTCTCAGAGCGTTTTCTAAGCATTTTCTCCGGAACGTGCATGCAGAAACTCTTTGTTCTCAAATCCTGCTGCTCAGCATCCACGCTCGCACGCCAGGAGGTCACTCAAGGCCAAGATGGAACAAAACTAATTCTGTGGTGGGGAGGTCTAGCAATAAATCAGTTTTGAAAAGGGGAAGGAGAGTGGCTGCAGGAGAGGAGATCCCACAGCTAGAGAGGGCA
This sequence comes from Dicrurus megarhynchus, assembly GCA_013399195.1. Lineage (NCBI taxonomy): Eukaryota > Metazoa > Chordata > Aves > Passeriformes > Dicruridae > Dicrurus > Dicrurus megarhynchus. The sequence goes on along the minus strand of VXAD01011617.1, from coordinate 508,747 downwards.
GGGATAGCTGGGAACCTGCTGAGGGACAGGTGCAGGGAGAGCCACGCTGCCACCGACCCTGCGGACAAAGCCCCAAATCCTGCCTGTGGCGTGCTCTGGGCTGCAGCAGCTCCCAAATTCTGCTTCTCTGCACAAGGATAAGCCCCTCACAGACCAAGACAATGCAGTTTTTAACTGTGCTGGGGAAGCACAGCACACTTCAGGGCGGCCAGAGAAATCCTGGCCAATGCATTTCAGGGCTGCTCACACCCATAACAGCCTGTGCATGGTTGATAACTCTTACATGTTGCCTTAACACAATGACCTCAATTCACTAAGCACAAAATTCAAAGGGGGAACTTTTCCCCTGAAATCATACCCAGCATCTCACTAACCCACCAGCAACAAGCCGCCAGCTCTGTTCTGTGGGTGCAGAGTCTTGCAAAACTTTTCCACCGTTCACTGGGATTATGCAAGACACAAACGTCCCAGGCTCTGAATAATCAACTTACAGGCAGTAGCTCAAGGAACCACATGAGGAAGACAAAAACCCCAAAAGGTAAAGCAGAGTGTATGGCAATGCTGCATATGAGCACCTTCATCCGTGCAAAGGCAGAGTTCTGGGCTTGCTGCACTCAATTAAAATAAAGGAAAGCAAAACAAGTGCTCAGTGATGCTTTTTGGGGTGGACTGAGCAAAATGAGCAGCATAAAACAGAGCCATGATTCCCTGCTATGTCAGGGTGTAAAGCCCCAAGGCAGGATCCTCCCTAGCACGCTCCGTGCTGCAAAGACACGCACAAAAAAAAGATTAAAACTGCCTGGAGGAGTTTGCAGTCGGAAATCATGAGGCACCAAGCAGCTGGATGCTGATCTCCCTAAGCCGGTGGGTATTTCTTTTGTTAGTGGCTGATCCCATCTTCCCCCTTGCCTGCAAATCTCTAATCTCTGTAAAGACTTGGAGCGAGTACTTGCTCAGGTAGCTCCTGGCTTCACTGGCCAAGAATATCCAACCCTCATCTCTCATCCCAGGGTCACACTTGATGTTTCTGCCACTGTCACTTAGCAGGTTTGCTCCACGGGCAGGACAATTTAAGGCAGTATCGGTGGAGTGGCCACTTCCCAGGGCTCCAGGTGGCACTTGTCACACCTGAGCTCATCGCTTGCCGCACGGCTCTGGTGCAGTCCTGGCGGGGCAGGTGGCTGTGATCTGTCCCCCTCAGCCCGCACAGTGCACTGCTGCTTCAGTTTCCGACCACTTTTGGCAGTTTGCAAGCCAGACCTCTTTGCATATAAATAGCTACTTTTTTTTTTTCCTTTTCATTATTTGAGTAACCCGCTCACCCCGCAGTTTCATCCTTTCTCACGTTTACAAGAGCTCTTGACACACTTTTCTAAAGATCTCCTTTGCGTTCATTTCTGCCTCAAATGCTATTTTAATGTGTGTTTTTACAACCAAGTGGCACTAAAGAAAGTAGGAACCCAGAAAAAAAAAAAAAAAAGTATGTAAAAAGAAGTGCCAGGCTGTGATAACTTCAGGTTTGTAGTGTGTTGCCGGGTAAAACCAAAGAGCCTATAAAATGGCAATAAAATGTTAATGCAACAAACTCATGTGTTAAGGTCCACTTGTGCCTTTTAGGCTCTCAGAGCTGAAAAACATGGTTTAATTATAGCAGCTTTTGATTTGTATCATCTGAACCAATGGGTTATGAAAATAATATAGGGCAAGTGTAAAGTGCTCCGATTCCACCCAGCACCCTGGCCCGCCACTAACTTCAGCTCTGCTCCTGTGAAACTGCGATTATTCTATCGTTAACCTAACATCAGTTTCTTGTTGCAAGGATCCCGCCATGCCACTTTACTACCTTTCCTTACTTTCCGTCTTTTCTCATCACCTTTTAAATTTTCCACAGAAAGACACAGCCACGCTACAAGGAAAACCCCAAACCTCGGTGATTCAGTCCGAACACAGTCGCAGGCAGCAACCCAGCCTTGCAGCATCCATCGTGGAGCGGAAAACCTCAATGAGTTGGGCCATTTCGGTGACTCTGCCCCCGTGACATCCACCGGGCCGTTCCCGGCACGGACCCCGCGCTGTGGCCACCAGCCCACCGAGCGCGGACAAAAGCCCCCGCGGCGGGGCCGAGCCCCAGCCGAGTCCCCCGTGAGCTCCTCATCCCCCGCGCCCATCCCCGCGTCCTCCGGGCTCCTCCGCATCCTCGGGGCACCGCCCGGCAGGTCCTGGAGAGGCTCTCCCGGGCATCCCCCGGCCTCGCATCCCTCCCC